>JALAZF010000732.1:1800000-2158343 GCA_022829125.1 Lathyrus tuberosus
TTGTCTTCTTGGCGGGGTATTTTGCTGTGGCACTGGCCGCCGTTGTTGCTGGTAATTCTGATTCTGGTTCTTCGTCCACTGTTACTGATTTGGTGACTGGGAAGCAGGAACTTGCTGCATTATCTGATGATTAAAAGTGGGCGTAACAGACGCCACGTCTGGTTGTTGTGCAAACTGTGTGGGATAGATTGGCTGCTGAGGAAAGCCGGGACTCGGTTGTGGTTGGAATAGAGATCGTTTCCAACTAGGATTTTGCCTCTTTCCTGTCAAAATAGCGTTAGTCTCGCCTTCCTTCTTCTTATGGAAGTTACCCGGAGACTTCTTGATACCGGTGCTAGTAGAACTGTTCGGTGAGCTGGCTACCTTTCCACTTTTCAGACCTGCCTCCACCTTCATACCAATTGCAATGATATCGGAGAAATTAGCGCTGATATTACTGATCATCTTCTCATAAAATTCTGGTCTTACAGTATCTACAAACCAATCAGCTAATTCCTTTTCAGTCAATGGCGGTTCAACTTGTTATGCAATCTCTCTCCATCTTTGAGCATATTCTTTAAACGACTCTGTGTTCTTCTGAGTCATGGTCAATAGCTGTCTACGATCAGGAGCTAAATCCAAATTATACTTATAATGCTTTATGAACACGTCCATAACATCCTGGAAACACTTGATCTGAGACTGGTCTAAGCTTAAATACCACTTTGCGGCAGCGCCCTTCAGGCTGTCTTGGAAACAATGGATCATTAACTTATCATTATCCATATAAGCCGCCATTCTTCGGAGATACATGACTAGGTGTGCCTTAGGACACGTGGCACCAGAATACAATTCAAAACTTGGTAACTTGAATTTCGGTGGAATCACTAGATCAGTGACTAGACACATATCTTTAAGGTCAGAACTGAAAACGTTGTCTCCTTCCATAGCCTTCAGCTTTC
This sequence comes from Lathyrus tuberosus, assembly GCA_022829125.1. Classification (NCBI taxonomy): domain Eukaryota; kingdom Viridiplantae; phylum Streptophyta; class Magnoliopsida; order Fabales; family Fabaceae; genus Lathyrus; species Lathyrus tuberosus. The sequence continues at coordinate 1,800,942 of JALAZF010000732.1, forward strand.
TCTGCATCACCTCCATGTTGGCTCTCAACTTCTCGTTACTGTCACCCTCTTCTACAGACATACCATCAAAATACTGCTGGTTCTGGAAAACAGGTTGGAATTGGGTCTGTACCACAGGCGGAACATAAGTCGGAATAGCTTGTTGATTCTCACTGAGCAATGGTACCGCTTGTTGCGTGGATTGAGGGGCTGTGGCTCGCATAAACTCGAATGGCATCCCCAGAGTGGGATTTACGACAGGTATAACCGGTGGCACAAGAGTCGTAGTGACGATTTCTGAGACCACAGTGGCTTGTGTGTCCATCGTTGCTCGTATGATACTCAAGGCTTCCATGATCTGCCCCATTCCTACTCTTAATTCAGCGAGCTCGTTGTTAACCTGATCCAGATTCTCGCAATTTTCAGACATCCTTTCTCTTCAAGGTTGTAACGGTGCAGGGCACTCAGGGTGGTGGTTCAACGACGACAACTAAAGAAGATAAAAGTATAATGAGACACCGAAGAAACGCACATATATATGCGAGAATGCAGATGTGATGCGAAATGATGCGTATGATGCAACATGATGCAACATTCACTTCAAGGAGCTCGAAAGTGTAGTTAAATATCGCAATTGGAAACTTGTTTTTATTAAAATTTTAAAACTTGTTTACAAGCGGTACACCCTCAGGGCTTTCAGTACAACAAAATACAACAAAGAGGAACTAGGGCTTTGATCCGCTGGATGATGCTCCTTTCCTTTCGCTGAGTTCTTCCATCAACTTGTCAATCCTTTCCTGCAATATGTACTTGTCCAGTGTCAGCTTCTCCACTTCTACCTTTAGTCTTGAAACTTCATCTAATTCTATTACAGGAGGCTTGGGCCGAGGATATGGCATCGTCAGAGCGAGGGCTCGTTTGCGTGACCACTCTAGGTAAGATTCTGTAACCGTGCAGTCAGGGTTTTTTGCTGCAGTCATTCCTTGTCTGTTGATTTGACGCCAAGCGAATAGAATCCGCATCTTCAGCTGGGGGTCTTCTCCTTCATAGAGGAAAATTCTTTTCAAGTTCTCTGGATCTGGTATCTCATTCATCGGATGCCCAAGCTGGCGACGAGCGAGAACAGGGTTGTAACTGGTGCACCCTTTCGTGCCAAGAAGAGGCACGTTGGAAAAATCTCCGCAACTGTGAATCATGGGAATCCCTCCGTATATCGGATCATACCAAACAACATCTGAGTGGGTCAGGTCCATGAGTTTAACAGGCCATTCCAAGCCATCCCTCACATCCCAGAAGGCCATGGTCTTTGGTAGGTGCGAAATAAACCACCTATAGAGGATAGCAGTGCAGCATACGATCTGACCTTCTCCTTTCAAGATCCTTGAATGGATCGAGTGGTATGCATCGGCCAACAACGTTGGTACCGGGTTCTTGAGCATGAAGATCCTGATTGCATGAACGTCGACGAAATTCTCAACATTCGGAAACAAAAATAGACCATAGACCAGTAGCGCGAAAAGATTCTCGAAAGCCCTAGTTTTTTCTTGGTCGGCGAACTCTTGAGCTTTCTTAAATAGGAATTGAGCAGGCAAGCCGTCGATCCCTCTTCTGCACCTCATGTGTGTCTGGATCTCTATCAGCTTGATGCGAGTCGCTCTCGCGACGTCTTCCTGACTGGGTCTTCCTTCTCCACCGTAGAACGGGGGTGAATCTTTGACGGGTATCCCTAATAAGGCGGAATACTCTTCCAAAGTGGGCATCAACTGGAAATCTTGGAAGATGAAACAGTGGTAGATCACATGGTAGAGTTGAACCAATGTCTCTAATAAACCCTCAGCTACTTGTACCTGCAATAAAGAGAGCATATGCCCGTGCTTTGCGGCGAAGGCATCTGGATCCCTTATCCGACCTCCCAGTTCCCTCAATTGTTCCACATCAAAAACCCTGAAGGTGTATGGTACCGTTCCTTTCCTTCCATGATCCATTTTACGATATCTAAAAACAGCAAACTTTGAGTTCTTTGAATTGAATGAGAATGAGAATGCAAATGCAATGAGATGCAAAAGTTCGTGGAATTTTGAGTATTTGTAATCGTCACAGAATACCAACGGACCTGATTTCATTAATCATACAAAATTTGTTACAAGTGAAAGAAACGGGAATTAAAACTTCGTAAGGAAAACATTACAACCGTTGATATTCTTACAAGAGTTTTAATAATTAAATAAAGGCTAATAAAAGACCTAAGGAGATTCCCCCAATAATCTTAGTTTGTACTTCTTAATCTCTTCTTCCATTCGGGACTTCTCGAGAACCAGCTCCTCTATTATCGCCTCCCACGAAGTAGTCTCAGGGTTTGAGGGACTCGGGTCTTCTTGTAACTTCCTCCTTTTGCAAGAGAGAACTTCCTCACTTTTTGCCTTTAGTTGTCTTTGAAGCGCTTCGTTCTCTTCCACAAGCACCTCACACTTATCCTTCCAAGCATTTCCTATCTGCTGAGCTTTCCTTAAGGCGAGCTTTAATTCCTCTGTCTCAGATGCAAAGATGAAGACAGGTTCTTCATTCAAGACCATAGGCTCTTGGAGATCATAGGGCATCCTTAGTTCAATAGCCCTTCTTCTGACCCATTGTAGGTAGGGGTCCATGGAGACACAGTTATGCTTCCCCAAAGCATTCCTATCTTTCTTGTGTTTGTCCCTCCAGGCTTCTAAAATTCTGCTCCTCAATTCCTCTTGCTTTTCGTAATCTTTGGAGAAAAATCCTTCTGTGTGAATACCAAGAGGCTTGACCTTCAAAGGGTAACCAAACTGTCTGCGGGCTAAGACCGGATTGTAACTGGTTATTCCTTATATGCCAAGAAGAGGCACGTTCCCGAACTTTCCACAACTGTCAATGATCACAACATCCTCGTACCTATGAGGGTTATACCAATCAACGTCAGAATGAGTAAGGGCCATGATCTTCTTAGACCACCATCCTTTTTTAGGGTCCCAAAAAATGTTAGCCTTGGGCAAGTGCGAAGTAAACCACTTGTACAATAAGGGTACACAGCATGTGATCTGCCCTCCTCTGGCATGCTTCGAATGTATGGCGTGATAAGCTTCAGCTAACAAAGTAGGGACAGGGTTCCTCTTCATAAATATCTTGATGACATTGAGGTCCACATAGTCTTTGAGATTGGGGAACAGAAAGGTACCATAAATCATTAAAGCATATATAGCCTCAAAGGCAGCCATGTCAGAACGCCTGGCATAATGATGAGCTTTCTCCACCAGAAATTTCATAGGCAAAACAGAAATCCCTCCTTTGGTAGTCATATTCCCTCGTATGTCTGCTAACTCCAAATGTGTCGCCTTAGCAATCTCTTGTTCCTTAGGGTCCTTACCAAAAATGGGAAAAGGAGACTTATCCAAAATAGGTATCTCAGTCAGACATGCATATTCCTCAAGAGTAGGCACCAGTTGGTAATCAGGGAATGTGAAGCAATGATATACCGGATCATAAAACTGAAGTAGGGTGGCGAGAAGTCCTTGATCAATCCTCACCTTTAACAGAAACAAAAGCGCCCCATATCTACGCTCGAATCCTTTTGGATCAACCAACAGAGTCTCCAACCTCCTTAGGTCACTTGTGTCAAAACTCTTGTAAGTATACTTCACGGTGTTCCTTCTTTCATTGTCCATGGCACCCTACGACGTAAATAAAAGACTCAGACTCCACGAACTTGAACAAAAATGATGCTTATGTATGCATGTATGCACAAACACACAAACAAAAGGGCACACAAACAAGCAAACAAAAAGTCCTAGGTTCAAAGGAGCATGAATGGAGTCAAGGTCTACCCATCCCATGGGGTGGTGTGGTTTTAGAATGTACCTGCCGAACGGGTTCTAAGAGTTCCCAGAGTATACGACCCATCTTTCGGATATTATCGACTTCCCAAATTACTCGGTTAGTCAATAATATTCTCAAGAGAATCTCGTCTGAGTGTAGTATCGCGTGACAACTATTTGGAAATGGACTCCCGCATAGTCACCGCACTACGTCCTAAAAGGCCAAGTTGGGTTAAAGGTGCTACGGTCCTCAGTCTTAAAGGTCCTTGGTCGAAGTTAATATCGTTTTCACGAATGTACTCGTTCAAACAATATTAAGTTCAAAAGAACCTAAACTGAGCGATGATTTTCTCAATTCGACTTTTCAGGAATCGACTCCGTCAAAGTACCCTTGACCATATCATCTCCTATAATTATACTCATGTCCGGGTCTAGGACTCCTCACCACTCAAAGTGACAACCCAAGCAAGCATAACAAATACAAGTATATATAACAAATAACATGATTAAACAAGTTAGGGGGAACCCTCTTATGAGAAGTATCCCCAGTGAAGTCGCCATTTCTGTCGCGGTGAAAATTGGATAACGAGCTATTAATTAACTTGTATCGTATTTTTAATGTCACCACCGGTCTTTGATTTATCCAAAGGAAGGGAGAAAAAACCGAATTCCCACAATGCAATGCAAATGCACTAAGATTCTAAGTTCGGGGGTTGGTTATACCTAGGGAAGGTGTTAGCATCCTAGATATCTGTAGTACTCTACAGGAACCTCTTGATTCAATTATGTTATTTGTTATCTGTTTGCTAAAGGTTCTATTCTAAAGGTTGGAAAACCCTAGGGGTTAGTATCTAAGTATACTCGATAAAGCATCGCACTTTACGCCTACGTATCCTCGGGAATAGAATCAGAGTATGCGTAGTTCTACGTCTACTGATCTATTGACCATGGCCAATATTCAGAGGGGAAATGAGTACAATCTCATTGTAGAGTTTAAGAACTCTCTAGATCTAGTTGTAACGGACCTATATTGAAGTTTAGTCAGTAGGGGAAGTGATAAATTCATTATGATGAATATCACTAAGAGTTGAAGAATTCTTCCTAAAGCTAATTGTGATTTCTATGACTCTAATGAGGCCAAGAAACAAAGTTCCTTCCTAAGAGGCTACTTAGGTTAAGATGGGGGTCATTACTTATCTTTAAGGTAACAATTATGAATGCAAATGATATGCACCATGCACAATAACATGGTCATCATGCATGGGATTTTCCTTTGGATATTAATGCGATTAAGTTACGTTATTTAGGCGATGGTGCTAACAAAGTGATGCTAGAGTTGTGTCTGGTGACCAAAAGGTTGAATGCGATACCCGAAGGCGATCGACTTACATGGGTAGAAAATGGGCTCGACGTTGGATCGAGAATTTTTTATATTGTTTTGAAAAGGTTTGGACAGTAGTAAATAAACATACAGATAGAAGTAATATATGATAAACACATACATTATAAAATGACAAGGTAAGGCATAATATAAGTTACAACATTGATATGAGATAATATAATGGAAACAACATAAGCATGAGGATGGCAATATGTTTCATGATAAGATATGGATAAGATGAATATGCTTCAAGTAGAATGATTAAGAATGATATCAACATGTTTCAATCTTTAAGAAGACAAACATGGATGAATATATTAAAGGATGATAAGGAAGAATCATATTCATGCGAAAATCAAACACATGTCCAATCAACATGGATATATTGACTTAAGAATTAAACAAGGGTGCTTAAAATCACATTGATAATTAGACCAAGAATTGATAATTAATTGACAACACAATAGGAATTAACAATTAACACACAATTAGGTAATTAAAATTTGGCTACACATGGATAATTAATATTTAGAAATTAAACATTTAAATTGACAAACCTCAAAATTATGGCACAAGATTGATAATTCGAAGTTAACGACATAATTTGGAAATAACAATTAACATCTCAATTAGAATTAGCAATACCATTCAAAATGCAATTAAAATCAAAAAAAGCTACTAGAACAATTAACAATAAAAATATAATTAACAATTAGAAAACATACCACATATTAATTAATGATAAAATAAATAATTAAGGGACAAATTATAAAACAAAATAAAAATATTTTTAGAGTTTTTTTGGATTAAGCAAAATAAATAAAAAAGGTCTTAAAAAAAGAAAAGATTTTGAAGTTTAAAAAAAAAAGAAAAAGAATTGAAATAAAAGTGCAGGAGGGGGTGTATTGGTGATTTTGATTCAGTTAAAATAAAAGGAAGAGGTGAATTGGGCCTAAGTAGTGGGGGTGTGGATAGCGAGGGGCGCAAGGCCCAAGAGGAAAAGAGAATTCAGGCGAAAAAAATGAAAAAAGCAACAAAATGGGTGATCCAAGGATCGAACCCGGGTGTGGCAAGGCATTGGCGTATTTAAGTGCATGTGTGTAACCGTTGGGACGGCGTGTTTCATCCGTCAAACATGTGCTTCCATAAATACAAAAACCAAATTTTCCATGAAATGATAAAGTGGCGAACAACGTGCATGTACACGTTCAGATCCAAGGGTCAAATGGCCATTAAAGCACTACGAGACAAAATGAAACCAACCAATCAATTAATGCAATGCACATACCAAGTAGAATACCTGTAGAACATTAATACTGCTATCGTTTCCAAAATAAAACATGCAAGTGTCTCATCATGTTCTAATAAACCAATCAAACTTCAATCAAACAACATGAAGTGAATTACCAAAATGAAGCATTCTATGAGTAGGATGTAATGAAGCCAACATACAACAATTTGGTAACTAAAGTCACGAAGGGAATGCAGAGGAAACTAGGCGTTCAAATTATAGAATTCAGTTTAGAAAATTTTCTGTTTTAAAATCCAAGCAGCAACATGATAGTAATCAATCTTGAACTCCCACGTACAGAACATTAAGAGTTTCAATAACACACCAACAAACCCAAACGGCCAGCATGATATATTTAACACAAACATTCATCTCACCTTAACCTCCCAACAACATTTAAAGCAGTTTAAAGAGCAACACATAAACACCAAGGAATTTAAGATGATTGTGCTGAGCTCGTGAGTGAAACATAGTTGGTGTTTCAAGACAGCATTCTAAAATAAAACAGAAGCAATATAATCATGTAGGATGTTGAAATCAAAACATACAAACATGTAACCACAACTAGCCGATACAATTCAACACATTTTATAAACAGCAACAATCTGGGATCGTATCACAAAGGATCATGCATACATAGGTTCAATCTTAGACGTAAAAGAGAGATAACCAAGTTCTTGCTTCAACATCATGTTCAATATAGAATTCTTCCTAAACCAACACAACATCTATAAAGGCATCAACAGTATGTAAAACTAGAAAGTTGTTGCATACTATGCTTCAAAAATAACATTTGGTGTTCAGAATCAAAACAGCTTCTTTCGTGACATCATTTAAAACAATAATAGAAACGGCATGTTAGCATGTAGAACATCAACATTTCAGACCACACAACCTTATAAATAACCAACCAATTTACTGAACACGCATGGCAACGAAAAATCATACAGACATACATACAAACAAAATCAAACTTCAATCCCTCTTAACTCACTCAAATCTTAACCAAACAACATAAAATAAAAGGCTAACATGAGGCATTTTGAACGTAGATCCTAATGAGACCAAAAGCTGAGCAAGATATTGAATATAGCGTGAGCAGGGAGTAGTTGGAAACCAGGGTCCAATCAAGAGATTTAGTTTAAAAAAAAATGATGCTTTCTGCTTCCAATGCAAACCGAATGTACTGGTTTTAAACTTGAACCAATGAGTATATGGAACACTATCAGACCTAACTTACTAGAATTCCAACAACATAAACAAATTCGAATCGTAAGAAAGCCACCAAGTTAACATTTTTCAACAACACCTAAAGCAGATGTGGTAAGTGGAAAGCAAATGCAATCGTCCTTCAAAACATGATCATGACCCACCACAAAAAACGCATACATAGCATGCACACGATTGAACACATATCCTTATCACAAACCATGGACAGCACTCATGTTATATATTAAACAAATATGCTAATCGACAACGTCAGTTTCAAAATCAAGATGACCAACTGTTTTGCTTCAACGCATAGAGATCTCCACATTTCAAACCACGCAATCATAACCAAGAATTCATCGGTATGTAAAACAGATTGACACATATCATGTCTCTAAGTGTATACGAGTAATATCTTGGACAGAATATCAACATGCTTAATAACGGTCTTGAGACATTAGCATACATCAAACGCATCCTATGAGAAAAACATCCTAATAACATGATACCACATATGTCAGACATTCAAAAGGATTCCTACCTTGGTGTTCGAAGGACAAGACTAACACATCTCCCATCATGGATTAAAGAAGGTATTCACAATAATTAATTCAAAGTGAAATAGAAACAGTGTAAATGTGGCAACATTAAATTCAAACATATAAACTTGCGGTCAACCAAGCCTATATATTCAACATATGCATACGTAAAATGATCAAGCCATTTAGGGCAGCCATCTAGTTTCCAAGCACAACATGAAACTCATAATGGTATCCATCGTGGTAAGCAGCATGGTTATCATTGGTTAAAGCATATTTATTCCAACATGTACATTGAATGGAGATTAAGAAGACATACCTAGTTTCCAAGCAAGTTGCAAGAGTTCCTCTTCCTTTTCCCAGCTAGCTCCCGTATGCCACGAAAGTGAATTCTCAGGGTGATTTTTTTTATGTGTTTCTCTCTCTCTTTCCAATGACATCTGAGGAAGTTGGGGCCTCCTTTTATAGGTGAGTTTGATGCATGGCTTAGGATGCATTAAATGGATGTTCCCTGCATGGCTGCAAGCGTGGCTTGTGATTCTTGAGCCGTGTGAAAGTAAGTTTGCCTTTTTCCTCCTTTTGCATGCTTGGGACAAAACATATAGCTATACCTTGGGTTATTCCCTTTTTTGCACGGGCTAGGGGAGTGTTAGAATGATGTGGTGAGGTCAGATTATTGCATTTGGAGAGAGGGGAAAGAAAATTTGAATTCAAAACATGATGTTCTTGGTGCAAAATTAACTCGTATGGCCATATTGTTCACAAGATATTTCCTAACTTAATGATCCAATTTTAATGCTCTTGGGTTCAAATGAAAGTTCTTGGATGATACTTCAATGTTGATGTTGGAAAGTGATTGAAATAATGCCTTGAATTGGTAGAAAAATCCCTCACAAGTCGTGTCCCCAAAACTGCCAAAAGAACTTAGAAAAAATTCTAAGTCATTGAAATTTGACAATTTCAAGTGCCCTACTTTGACGACCCATAACTTGAGAATGGTTTGTCCTATGGAGATGTTCCACATATGGTTGGAAAGCTCTCAACGAGCTCTACAACTTTCATTTGAGACTCGAGACTTGAATCCAAATGGAAATTGGTGAAAAGTGGTGTCAAAGTTGAGGAAAGGAGTGATGAAAAGGGCTGAAAATTTTTCTAAGTGTTGGGCCAAAACGCCTTGTAAGCTCCATAACTCAAAATCCAAGCATTTTTAGGCAAAAAGTCATATGGAATGAATTAAAGATCTTGATGAAAGCTTTCCAATGAGCCTTGAGTCGCTTAATTTGAGTGCACGGTTTAGGAGTTATGGTTATTTTAAATCGGGCTATTAGGGGGAAAATGCCATATACAGAGTCTTTCGCGATCAAAACCCTACTTCTCTTGCACGAAACCTCATGAAACTTGATATGGATGCTTTTAATACTTCATGAGACAATATATGATGATTAGAGCCATTAACACTTCATTTGACCCAGGATTCCAAAGGATTAGGGTTTCAGTCGAACCCTAATTACGCCTGTGAACGCACTGAGGTCGATCCTTGTGAATTTGTTTCTTCCTTCCCATCTAAAGGTCTTGGGAGACTCTTGAGGATGTTGTTACGCCAATAGCATTGATAATTAGGTTTTAGGGGATCATCTTGATGAAAAATCAAGGTTGTTGGCTGGTAAGCGTCACAGAAACCCTAGTTTTGAGATATAGTGGGATTGCGGCTCAAATTCCGCTCGTTGAGAACCCATAGACCTTGGGTTTTTGTTAAATGATATCTATTGGATATAGATGGCATTATATGGTAAGTGATCCATACAAATCTTGATTTGATAAAGCCAAAACTTAATGATCCCTTCAGGATAGAACCCTAATTCCAAAGCTCTGGTATTGGAGATCTGTTGTCGATTTTACTTGCTTAAAACAACTTGTGGAGCCTCACGATGATATGTAGACCTAATTTGAACACAAATAAATAAACTACAAGATATGGGTTAGCTCAAACAAATGCAGAGATGCTCCTAAGATGCACAAAAGCTGGATGACATCTAAGGGTAAAAATTTAGGGTACAACACAAAAACATCGAAATTACATCGCGAATGATACAAAAACAATCGAAACAGAAAAATGAATGAGATCCACCAACCTACAAGGCTGAGATGTGCCTTGGTAAATGTTGTAATGTGATATTGATGAAGATAATCAAAGAAAACCAGAGGAATCTTCAATTCTATCTGAAACGTATCGAAACTGATCAAATTGCGACGAAAACTCAAAAATGAGAATTATCACCGAAGAAGCTTGAATCAACCACTTGAGATGAATCCAAAAGCTACTGAAACTCCACAAAAACCAGTATAATGGAATGGCAATGAAGGTTAAGCTCAAGAAAAAAACACTTTCAAGGTAAAAGTAACTTTTTCTTCAATGGAGAATTAAGAGCTTTGGTGAGGTTTTGGAAGAGAATTGAGATGAAGATGAAGATGTAGGAGAAAAAATCAGAGAGAATGTGAGAGAATTGAGAGTGAAATGTGTAGAATGGTTGAGAAATTGTGGATGAAATGGTGGATCCTTTGAAAAGTGAGTAAAGGTGTGTTTATATAGACTGTAGGTTTGGAGTATGAGAGGTTTAGAATTTGGTTTGGACTTAGCTTTGGGTTTGGAACTAGGTTAGGAGTTAGTTGGACTTGACTCACCGAGTCAAGGCGGTTAACTCGGTTAGTTAGGATCAACTCGGTAACAATCCCAAGGTGAACTCCATCATCCAAAGATCCACATTACTTGGAAAACAAGGAACATGGTGCACTTAATTTGAAGTGAAGCATTAGAACAAATGCACTTGGAATGAATTGAATAGCTTTGAAATGTCTAGAGATGTCTAGAATATTCCACATGCTACTAGAATACTATAGAATCCAAGACCAAAGTGTGTGGAAAGGTGCTGCCATGAAAAAGCAGCAAATTACGCCTATTACGCCTGTGTTAATCGATTAACACAATTACATTGCAAATGGTTAATCGATTAACCAGGCCAAAATATGCCCAATTTGCCTAAAAAAAGGTGTTGTGGTCCCGTCTTCGATTTTTCGCTTCTTGTATTGATGAATAGGCATAGAAACCCTCATTTTGTGCTTGTCTTGATGATGTGATGACCTTGTGAGAATATGATTAATCGGGCTTAGAAAACTTGAATATTCTTGCAATCAAAACATAAAAAGAAAAGTGCAAACGCGTATGCTAACAATGCGAATGCGCATGCTTATGCAAAAGGCAAAAGAGGGAGGTCAAATTCCGGGTTACGACAATCACACATAAAAACAAACAATCAAAACCCAATCCCAGATAATTGGTGTATGTGGCACACTTGTTGATTTAAAAATCCAAGCTGTGGTCCCTCTTTTATCCTGGTAAACTTCCTCTTTCATCTAACAGCTGTAAGTGGCAAGCCTCTGGATTATTTACATCCATGCCAATGTCCCTCTCTTAGCATGGAAGACTCCTAAGGAAAAATGGCATTGCTCAATACTAAATTAAAGTTTCCTCCTTCAAGACATCTTCATTATAAAGGAAATTATGGAATTGTTGGATTCCATACATTCCAGTTAAAGTAATTCCCCGTTATAATCAGTTACCCAACAACTGTGATGAATAGGTGAGATATTTCCCTTTAGAGATGACAAATTCTCTCTCAAAAACCCCTTTAGCTGCAATTTTGGGCTTTGAACAAGACACCAAATATCATTTTCCTCCTATAGAATAGGAGTAACTACGATTGCTCTGATTTCCCTGTTATCTTTACGGGAATACGTAGGGATAAGATTGCGAAATCTTAGCGAGCACACAAATCAAAAACTTTAGGTCCAATTCCTTACCAAAAACAACGGAAAACCCGAAAACAACAAAAGCATTCTCAACATTCCCAAAAGAGAAACATTCTCAACCTATAACAGTAAAACACTAGAAAGTATTTAAACCTACCAAAGAAAGTCTATGGATAACCATATATACACTGGGTAATTAACAACTCCCCTTTATATAACCTGACCCTGGACCCCCTAAACTCTTAGCATTTATTAAAGAAAACATTTGCGTGCAAGGTTAGTTTTAGATATCTTCCCTTTCCTTTCCAGCTTTATAGGATAAATAAGAAATCAGAAAGTAGCACCCAATTCCAACCATTGCGGTAAGGTGGTCGCGTCACCAACAAAAATCGCACGCTACAGTCCCTCCAAGTTTGCGGCGAGTTTGCCTTTGCGAGAATCTTTGTGATTGCTCCTCAGGACGAGACTGAAGGTGTGAGAAAAACACAAGAAATGGGGGGTTTGAATTAGGTTTTCAAAATGAAAGCTTTTTGTGAAACCCAAAAAAAGATCACAAATAGACTAACAATAGAGAAAGACACACGATATATCCTAGTTCACTTGAAAACTATCAAGTTAATCCAGTCTACCCGCCAAGGTGATTTCTCCTTATACATAAGGACTTAATCCACTATAACCAAACTAATTACAACTGCACTAGCAACTACTGGTGACTAATAATACACAGACTAATCGTCTCTTCTTAAGGCTTCTGACTTAACTGATCCCTTAAGGAATTCAAACAACTGTTTAATCAAATAAAATGTTTACAATGAATTGCTTCTTATATAAGCTGATATAAACACAATTTCTAGCTCAATCTAACTTAGAGTGAATCTACTCAGTAATAACAATCTTCTTCTTTGTATTGTGGTGCTTTACTACTCACTCATGTATTTATCTATTTCTTGAGTTCTTTCTTCGTATGAATCAGTATTTTGAATATTTATCTTTTTCACACTCAGCGTCACACACGATTCGTTGGATGATCATGTCTTTATATAGCCAAAAAAAGATCCGTTGAAGGGCAGATCAATAATATCAGAAAAATATTGGTGACTAGAAATAATGTCGTTGTGCTGGGATGAAAATCGTACACTGAAAGTGTCCTTTGTACCACTAAATCAGGGTAGTGCAATGGTAGTGGAAAGGAGCGTGTTTGATCTGTACTATGTACTATTTTTCCACACACACGTTTCATCTTCTTCTATTCATCAGAGACTTCTGAGTTAATATGATTGAAGCATGATCAAAAGAATGAATCATTGGGTCTTCAGAGTCTTCAGAACTTGTTCACAGAACCTTGTCATCAGAGCCTTCAGCACTCCTTCTTCAGAACCCTTGGTTATCAAAAACATAAGTCTTCAGAGTCTTCAGAACTTGTTCAGCAGAACCTTGTCTTCAGAGTCTTCAGAAACTAAAGTCTTCAGAGTCTTCAGAGTCTTCAGAACGCTGTTCATCAGAACCTTGTCTTCAGAGTCTTCAGCACTTAGTCTTCTGAAGATGAGTATCATAGTTAAATTCAAAGCCATAATCCAAGAGAACATTGCAGCAGCAACATAGTGTCTTCTTGGAGTCTTTCGGATGCACAGTAGATCAAAAACAACCTTGCTTCTTCACGTAGAAGTGACCATTGAGAATTTCAGAGTGACGCAGCACACAATCGCTATCAGAGTCAGAACTTTCTCTATCAGAGTCAGAACCTGTTTATCAATTCTTAAGAAAGTACACGTTAGAGTACCAAAATTTTTCTCACACAAATACAACTTTGTTATTATCAAAACAAAGAGATATCTTGTAGAACCAAATCTTGTTCTAACAATCTCCCCCTTTTTGATAATGACAAAACAATGTATTTTGATAGCACAATTTTGCACGAAGATAATTAGAATTGACTTAGATAAGTTCAAAGTAAACTTCCCTTTGTCAAGCTCCCCCTGAATCTAAGACTTAACAAAATCGTATAAGATTTGGGATATAGAGCCTGATTGCAGAGATCATAGATAGATCCAAAATATCAGAGCTTGATTATAGTGGTGAGGCGTTCTGATAACAGAGCTTGATTAACTAAATCAGAGCCTGATTGATATCAGCGTCATTTTACCAATATAATAACTTTTCCTGAAAAACATTCTACAAAGATATGATATTTAAAGTGTTAGAATGTTAGAGCTATGATTGGAGACAAGATATTTATCAAAATAATTTTTCCATATTAATACTTCCCATTTTGTCATAATAAAAAAAGGTAACAAAAAGGTTTAATCCAGGAGTACAATAAACCATAATCAAACAGTCAAAAGACAAACTACAAAGTAGCCTAGAAAGTGCCTAAGGATGAGACGGATGAGGGAGTAATAGGTAATAATTACTTGAAACCTAGTCTCACGTAGTCACAACGCTCGAGGTGTCTCTTCAATGGTAGATATGATTTTATTTTGGACACGTGTCACAAATAATCATAGTCGTTTGTTTTCAAGAGATCACGTTTTGATGTTTCCAACGTCTAGAATACCAAGAGGTATCTGACTGGTCTAATTTCTGATCAAGACATTTTCTAACTTGTAGAAGTATCATGAATCAGAAGGTCAATAAACAAATAATAACACACTTTGTTTAGTCATCGGAATCTTATATCAGACGTTCTGGTAGCTTGACACATCAAAAATATTATCATCTCATTCTGGACAAGGTTTGATAAATAAGTTTTCCAGAATGAATATGAGCCTATCTTCAGCAAGGGGTTTTGTGAAAATATAAGCCCACTGGTGATCTATATCCACAAATTTTAACTGAAAAGTACCCTTCTGAACATAGTCACGCAAAAAGTGATATTTTATTTCAATATGTTTTGCCCTAGAATGTAGAATAGGATTCTTAGATAAACAAATGGCAGAAGTATTATCATAGAAAATAGGAATGTTACACTCGTGTATCTGATAATCTTCAAGTTGATTCTTCATCTAGAGTATCTGAGTACTGCATAGAGATATTGATATGTATTATGCTTCTGGAATGGAGGGAGCAATTGTTGATTATCTCTTGCTTGCCCATGAGACGAGGTTACTTCCCAGAAACTGATAGTTTCCAGAAGTACTCTTTCTTTCTAATCTGTCTCCAGCATAATCTGCATCACAGTAGCCAGAAAGTTTATACTCTGATGTTTTCTTATACATCAAGCCATGGTTAGTTGTTCCTTTAAGATACCTTAGGATTCTCTTAACAGCAGTTAAGTGAGTTTCCCTTGGATCTTATTGGAAACGAGCACAAAGACATACGCTGAACAGAATATCTGGACGTGAAGCTGTCAAATACAGAAGAGGTCCTATCATACCACGATATAGCTTATGACAAACCTTTTTACTTACTTCTTCTTTCTCCATAATGCATGTCGGGTGCATAGGAGTCTTAGCAGGTTTACTTTCTGACATGTTGAATTTCTTCAGAAGTTCTTTTGCATACTTGCTCTGATGAATGTACGTTCCTTCTGATCTTTGATCAACTTAAATTCCCAGAAAAAATATGAGGTCTCCCATCAAACTCATTTCAAATTCAGCTTACATTAACTTAGAAAATTCCTTGCACAAGGAAATATTAGCAGAACCAAATATAATATCATCAACATAGATTTGAACGATCAGAATGTCATTCTTAAAGGTTTTACAAAAGAGTGTTGTATCCACTTTTCCTCTGGTAAAGTCATTTTCCAAAAGAAAGTTACTTAGCCTTTCATAGAAAGCTCTGGGAGCCTGTTTCAGACCATATAACGATTTTTTAAGTTTGAAAACAAAATCTGGGTTTTCAGAACTCTCAAAACCAGGAGGTTGATGTACATACACTTCTTCAGAAATATATCCATTGAAAAATGCACTCTTTATATCCATCTGATATAAAGTAATGTCATGATTTACTACAAATGAGATTAAAATGCGAATAGATTCTAACCTGGCAACTGGTGCAAAGGTTTTTGTATAGTCTATCCCTTCTTGTTGACTATAACCTATTGCAACCAGCCATGCTTTGTTTCTTACGACCTCACCTTTCTCATCTAACTTGTTTCTGAACACCCATTTAGTTCCAATGATTTGGGTTTCTGAACAAGACCCCAGACGTCATTTCTGGTGAATTAATTAAGTTCTTCTTGCATGACCAGAATCCACTCATTTTCTTTGAGAGCTTCATCAATTGTTGTTGGCTCTATCAGAGACACTAGACCCATAAGGGTTTCTTCGGAGTGTCTGAAGGATGAACGGGTTCTTACTGGATCAACTTTATCTCCCAGAATCAATTCTTCAAAATGAGAAGTCTTTAATCTATTCTTCTTCTGATGAGATGGGTTATTTTCAGCTTCTGGTAAGGTTGTATCTAAGTCTGGAGAGTCTACATCTTTGCCTGCTTCTCTTGAATCTTCTACTTCTATAGATTCTGATTAGGTGATCTTCAGATCTGCAAACTTTTCAACTAGCATTGACTTTTCAGGGTCAAGCTTATCATTGAATCTGACATGAATTGATTCCTCTACAATTCTTGTTTCTGTGTTATAGATTATGTAGCCTTTAGAGTGTTCAGAATATCCTAATAATAAACACTTTTGAGCTTTGGAGTCAAACTTGTCAAGATTCTCTTTAGTGTTCAACATAAAACAAATACATCCAAAAGGATGAAAATATGAAATGTTGGGTTTTCTATTCTTCCACAATTCATAAGGAGTCTTACCCAGAATAGTTCTTATTGAAATCCTGTTCTGAATGTAACATGTTGTATTTACTGCCTCTGCTTAGAAGTGCTTAGCCATGTCAGTTTCTTGGATCATGGTTCGAGCCATTTCTTGCAAAGTCCTATTCTTCCTTTCCACTACTCCATTTTGTTGTGGAGTTCTGGGACAAGAGAAATCATGGGAAATGCCATGAGAATAAAAAAGATTCTCAAAGTATCTGTTCTCAAATTCTCCGCCATGATCACTTCTGACTTTGACTATTTTACAATCCTTTTCTGTTTGCACTTGAGAGCAAAAGGTAGAGAACACAAAATAAGACTCATCATTGTGTTTCAAGAATTTTACCCATGTCCAACGACTATAATCATCAATGATTACTAATCCATACTTCTTTCCACTGATTGACGCAGTTTTCACTGGTCCAAACAAGTCAATGTGAAGAAGTTCTAACGGTCTAGAGGTGGACACAACATTCTTTGCTTTAAAGGAAGTTTTGGAAAACTTTCCTTTCTGACATGCTTCACAAAGAGCATCTGAAGAATACTTCAGATTTGGCAAGCCTCTAAGAAGTTCAAGCTTATTTAGCTGAGAAATCCTCCTCATGCTAATATGGCCTAAACCTCTATGCCATACCCATTGCTCTTCATTAATAGATATTAAGAATTTGACATTCTGTTCACGAAGATCAGAAAGTCTAATCTTATATATGTTGTTTTTCCTCTTTCCGACAAATAGGATTGAACCAACTTTCTGACTTACAACCTTACATGACTTTTGATTAAAGATGATATCATAACCGTTGTCACTATATTGACTGATTGATAACAAGTTATGCATCAAACCATCAACTAAAAGAACATCAGTAATAGAGAGAAGGTTACCATTACCAACAGTTCCAGAGCCAATGATTTTTCCTTTCTGGTTTCCTCCAAAATCGACTAAGCCTTCAGGCTTAAGTTCCAGACTTTGGAACATATGCCTTCTTCCTGTCATGTGTCGCGAGTAACCATTGTCCAGGTACCATGACTGGTGTTTCAACTGAGCTGGTAAGGATATCTTTGAGTCTGAGTCTAAGTCCAATTCTGGTTCTGATGATATTCAGTCTTCTGGTTCTCCAGAAACTTCATCTTCAATTGTTGCTACTAGTGCAACATTTGCTTGTTCTTCATCAGATTCCTCTTCTTCAGAATCAGAGTCGTCCCAAGTTGCCATTAGACCTTTCTTTGCTTTGGAGAAGTTCTCCTTAGGCTTCTTGTCTTTCTTGATCTTTGGACACTCGTTCTTGTAATGACCTGGCTCATTACACTCGTAGTAGATAACCTCCTTCCTAGAGTTCTGCTCCTTCTGTCCAGATGATGACTCAGAGCGGCCTTTGTTTCTTCTAGATCCTCTGAAGTTTCCTTGCCTATGCTTCCAGAGTTTGTTGATTCTTCTAGAAATTAACGACAACTCATCTTCTGATTCTTCACCAGAATCTTCTGATTCTTCCTCAGCTTGATAAGCCTTTGCCTTTTCAGGTTTAGACTTAAGAGCGATAGATTTGTTTTTCTTCTGAGATTCATCTTCTTTGAGCTCTATCTCATGACTTCTCAAAGAACTAATAAGCTCTTCAAGGCTTATGCTATTGAGATCCTTTGATAGCTTTAGAGCTGTTACCATAGGTCTCCATTTCTTAGGAAGACTTCTGATGATCTTTTTCACATGATCAACAGTTGAGTAACCTTTGTCCAGAACTTTGAGTCCTGTGACTAGCATTTGAAACCTTGAAAACATGGTCTCAACTGTATCATCATCCTCCATTCTGAATGCCTCATATTTTTGGATTAGGGCTAACGCCTTTGTCTCCTTGAATTGAGCATTACCTTTATGAGTCATTCTTAGAGAATCAAAGATAGATTGGCAGTATCTCTGTTTGTTATCTTCTCATACTCAGTATAAGAGATAACATTTAGCAATATGGTTCTTTCCTTATGATGATTCTTATAATTTTTCTTCTGTTGGTTGGTCATAACACTTCTGGATATTTTAGCACTTGTAGCATCAACTGGGTGAGTGTAGCCATCGACTACCAAATCCCAAAGATCTACATCATAACCAAGAAAAAAACTTTCTATTCTGTCTTTCCAATAGTCAAAGTTTTCATCATCAAAGACTGGTGGTTTGGCACTATAATGATCTTTCTCTTCTGTGGTATTAGCAGGAGATGCCATGATATCTCACACAAATACTGGATCGGTACTGAACACTGTTAAGTGTTGATAAAACATTTATCACAATCAGAACCGGAGCTCTGATGCCAATTGAAGGTGTGAAAAAAACACAAGAAATCGGGGGTTTGAATTGGGTTTTCAAAATGAAAGCTTTTTGTGAAACTCAAACAAAGATCACAAATAGACTAATAATAGAGAAAGACACACGATATATCCTGGTTCACTTGAAAACTATCAAGTTAATCTAGTCCACCCACCATGGTGATTTCGCCTTATAAACAAGGACTTAATCCACTATAACCAAACTGATTACAACTGCACTAGCAACTGCTGGTGACTAACAATACACATACTAATCATCTCTTCTTAAGGCTTCTGAGCTAACTGGTCCCTTATGGAATTCAAACAACTATTTGATCAAATAAAATGTTTACAATGAATTGCTTCTTACATAAGCTGATATAAACACAATTTCTAGCTCAATCTAACTTAGAGCGAATCTACACACTAATAACAATCTTCTTTTTTGTATTGTGGTGCTTTATTGTTCACTCATGTATTTCTCTATTTCTTGAGTTCTTTCTTCGTATGAATCAGTGTTTTGAATATTTCTCTTTTTCACACTCAGTGTCACACACGATTCGTTGGATGATCAAGTCTTTATGTACCCAGAAAAAGATCCATTGAAGGGCAGATCAGTAATATCAGAAAATTACTAGCGACTTGAGATAATGTCGTTGTGCTGGGGTGAAAATCGTACACTGAAATTGTCCTTTGTACCACCATATCAGGGTAGTGGAATGGTAGTGGAAAGGAACACGTTTGATCTATACTATGTACTATTTTCCCACACAAACATTTCATCTTCTTCTGTTCATCAGAGGCTTCTGAGTTGATATGATTGAAGCGTGATTAGAAGAATGAATCATTGGGTCTTCAGAGTCTTGAGTCTTCAGAGTCTTCAGAACTTGTTCAGCAGAACCTTGTCACCAGAGTCTTGAGCACTCCTTCTTCAGAACCCTTGGTTATCAGAAACGTAAGTCTTCAGAGTCTTCAGAACTTGTTCAGGAGAACCTTGTCTTCAGAGTCTTCAGAACTTGGTCTTCAGAAACTTAAGTCTTCAGAGTCTTCAGAATGTTGTTCATCAAAATCTTGTCTTCAGAGTCTTCAGCACTTAGTCTTCAGAAGATGAGTATCAGAGTTAAATTCAAATCTAGAATCTAAGAGATCATTGCAGCAGCAATATAGTGTCTTCTTGGAGTCTTTCTGACGCATAGTAGATCAGAAGCAACCTTGCTTCTTGACGCAGAAGCGACCATTGAGAATTTCAGGGTGACGTAGCACACAATCTCTAACAGAGTCCGAACTTTCTCTATCAGAGCCAGAACCTATTTGTCAATTCTTGAGAAAGTACACGTTAGAGTACCAAAATTGTTCTCACACAAATACAACTTTGTTATTATCAAAACAAAGAGATATCTTGCAGAACCAAATCTTGTTCTAACAGAGACTACCTACTTGGAAGTCTCGTCGTATGACTTTGGCGTTATGCGTGATTGCGATTTTTTATTTTAATGAGGCCTCGCGGAGGGATGCTCCTAATCGGACCTCTTCGACGAGGTCGAGCTCCTCCCTCAGCACCTCGTTGTTTGCCTACTCGTCTAGGGGAGCTTTAGTCCGGATGGAGGGCACGTGTATTTCGATAGGAATTACCACCTCATTCCCGTACGTTAATCGAAAAGGGGTTTCCTCGGTATTTGAGTGGGGCGTGGTTCGATAGGCCCAAAGCACGCTATGCAGCTCCTCGACCCACTGTTTTTTTTATTTCGTCCAGTCTTCATTTAAGACCTTGCAGGATTACCCCGTTCGCTGCTTTGGCTTGCCCGTTCGTCTGCGGGTGCTCGACGGACGCAGATTATTGTTTGGTGCCCAATTTGGCGACGAATTCTTGGAAATTTTTGCCCGTGAACTGTGTCTCGTTATCGATGACAATTTCCTGGGGAATGCCGAAGTGGACAAGAATGCTTTGCTTGTAGAAACGAAGTATGTTTTGGGCAGTTATTTTGGCAATAACCTCTGCTTCTATCCACTTTGTAAAATAATCCACACCCACTATCAGATAATTATTCTGATTTGATCTTACAACGAATGGTCCTAGGATGTCCAGGCCCCACCATGCGAAGGGCCACGGGGAAGACATTGTTTTGAGCTCATTGGGCGGTGCCAGGTGCATGTCCCCGTGATGTTGGCATTTGTAACATTTTTTCACATGCTCCTTCACGTCATGTTGCATGGTCGGCCAATAATATCCCGCTTATAGGGCTTTCCTGGTGAGGGATCTTCCTTCGAGGTGCTGGACGTTGATTCCTTCGTGGATTTCACACAAGATGTGGGCGACCATGTTTTCCTCAACGCATTTGAGGAGAGGAATGGAGAGCCCTTTCCTGTAAAACTTATTTTCAACCAGGACATAGGAACAAGCTTTGTGCCTGACCACGTTGGCTTCCCTTGGGTCGGATGGTAGTTCATCCTTGGCAAGGTAGTTGTAGATTGGGGTCATCCAGCAGTCGTTATCGCCAATGACGTTTACGTCGAGGGTTGGGGGAGTTCTCTCGATGCTTGGTCGAGGAAGTATCTCCTGGATGACGGATTTGTTTCCTCCTTTCTTTTTTGTGCTTGCTAGCTTTGACAGGACATCTTCCCGAACATTGTGTTCACGGGGAACGTGCTTTACTTCCACGGACGTGAACTTCGTTATTTTTTCTTTAATCAAGGTCAAGTATTCAGAGAGGTTATCGTTTTTGGCTTGATACTCTCCCCGTACCTGGAGGGCCACGAGCTGGGAATCTGTGTAGATTATAACTTCCTCGTCTCCCAGGTCTTCGGCGAGGCGTAGACCCACAAGGAAAGCTTCATACTCTGCCTGATTATTGTAGGTGGGGAAAGACAGGGTAAGCGAGACCTCGACGAGGAGACCTTCCTCGTTTTCCAAGATGACGCCTGCCCCACTCCCTGTCGAGCTGGATGCTTCATCGACGGAGATTGTCCACTTGCGAGCTCCGCAAGTTGGGGAGGCAGGCAAGGTCATTTCCGCCACAAAGTCGGCCAGCACCTGGGCTTTGAGGACTTTTCTGCTCTCGTACTTGATGTCGAACTCGGACAGCTCCAGCGACTATTTGAGCATTCAGCCGACCATGTCTGGGCGGCACAACAGTTGCCACACGGGCTGGTCCGTGCGCACCACGATGGTGTGGGCTAGAAAATAGTGCCTCGGCCTCCTTGCTAGGTCAATACTTAATTTTTGAAGCATTAATCCAAGATCACAATTTGTTTTCCATATGTTAAACAATTTTGATCATTTTAATTGAATTTTTATTCAATTAAATACATTTTTTTAAAACAAATTAGGGTTTTGGATTAATTCAACCCTCATAAACCATTTTCAAAACACTTTGGGCCTCTAATAGAGTGTAAGACCCAATCCTTTTTTGACCAAATCATTTTTGGGCCTCAGTATATTGTATAAGTCCCGATACCGTCAAAAACAAACGGTGCGATCGTCACCTTTTCAAAACAAAAAAACCTTGGGCCTACCCTCGAGTAGTAAGACCCATTTCTTTTCTTTTAAACTCTTTGGGCCTCTATTAGAGTGTAAGACCCAACCCACTTGTACAGAAATATTTTGGGTCTCACTTATTGTGTAAGTCCCTCTGTACATTTTTAAATTCGGCACGATCGTCGCCAGTTTAAAAATAAACCATCTGGGCCTCTCCTTGAGCTATAAGACCCATTCAAAACTTTTGGGCCTCTAATAGAGTGTAAGACCCAACCCCATTTTAACCAAAAAACAACTTTGGGCCTCACTTATTGTATAAGTCCCTTCGCGTTAAAAGAAAATCTCGGTGCGATCGCCATTTCAAATGAAAAGTCAAATGGGCCTACCCTCGTGTTATAAGCCTCACTCTCACTCTTTTAAAACTTTTTGGGCCTCTTGAGAGAGTGTAAGACCCATCCCTTTGTACAGAAAGCCTTTTTGGGCCTCAGTCACTTGTATAAGTCCCTCTGTACAAAATTCAAATAGTGCGCTCACTGGTAAAACCCTGGGCCTCTCCTTGAGCTGTAACCCCCAAATCTTTCTTTTTCAAAGTACTTTCTCCTTTGATTTTGAAATATACTGTTGTTTTCAATCTTTCTTTGTTGAACAACTAACCAAACAGCATGGAAGCTTTACAACCGAGTAAGTATTTATCCGCTTTCATTTACCGTTTTCATATACATATAACTGTATTGTGGGGCTGTTTCGCTGTAAGTCTTCTTTCATAAACTCATATCAACTGTGTAATAATAGTATAGATATTTAGAGTTTCCCCGACAACTACGTCTAGCATTAAGCCCGTTGATCACTCTTAAATAGTCAAAACTAGATCCCCATAGGATTACCAGACACAGTCTTCCCTCCTCTTGGGGTTAAACAATATGGAGATATGAAAGGCAGCATTCTCTGTGAACCCTTTCATAGACTGTCACTCGTAGAAGTTGTCAAAGAAACTCTACTCCCTAGAGATGATCTTTTCTCCGTGAATGGCATCTCTTGAGTTTCTTCCAAATTCTCGAACTTTCCTGGCTTGATCTATTCTCGGTGAATGGCATGTCTTGAATTTCTCGGGGTTTGGGGACCCACAGGCTTCTTAAAAGCACTTGTCAAGAAACTCTATTCCCCAGAGATGATCTTTTCTCCGTGAATGGCATCTCTTGAGTTTCTTCTAAATTCTCGAACTTTCCTGGCTTGATATATTCCTCGTGAATAGTCTGTCTTGAATTTCTCGGAGTTTGGGGACCCATCGGCTTCTTAAAAGCATCGGCCTCCTCTTGGGCATCGTACAAGGACCCACAGGCTTCCTAAAAGCAACCCCGCCTCCTCTTGGGCTTAGTACAAGGACCCATCGGCTTCTTAGAAGTATTCACAGCCTCCTCTTAGGCTTCGTATAATGATCTCTTCCTCCAGGAATGATAGCCTCCTCTTGGGCTTCGTACAAGGACCCGTCGGCTTCTTAAAAGTTTCCAGCCTCCTCTTGGGCTTCGTACAAATTGTCCCGACGACCTCCTAGAGGTATTTGAACAGAACTTAATCATCTGCATTGAACAGTCCTTTCAAAGAGTCTACTACTGTTTCTCAAAGCATAGTACAAAAGATAAAACTCTAGACACGGACAGTCTAATTTCCTTGAGTCTCAAAGACATTCTCAAGTGACCCCTTCAAAAATAGGATGGAAACCCGTAGACTCGGACAGTCTCAATACCCTTTGGATTTCCCATTTCCTTAAAGAAAAGGAAATATCCCTGGTCCTCGAATCAAATCCCTGAGTGCAAACATTACTCATATAAGAACTGATTTTCTCTTTCAAAATCAGTATGCTGGACCTGTCACTCAACTGAAACAGTAACCATAGCCTCCTCTTGGGCTTTGTACAATGATTCTCCCCAGCGGAGCTAACAATTTTAGCCTCCGTCTCGGGCTTCGTACGAGATACCAGAGACTCCCTCGTTGAGTCAATCACCCCTTTTGCCTCCATCTCGGGCTTTGTACGAGATACAAAAACTCTCTTGTTGAGTCAAATAGCCTCCATATCGGGCTTTATATGAGATACCAAAAGATTCCCTCGTTGAGTCAAAACCTTTTAGCCTCTCTCTCGGGCTTTGTACGAGACACATATTAGCCTCCTCTTAGGCTTTGTATAAGAAAACCACTGGTTGATCCAATCAACCTTTTAGCATCAAAGTTGTGCCTCGTTCACAGTACATAAACATCAACAACTCCTTCCCCTTCATCTAATTGCTGTAAGCGGCAAGCCTCTGGATCATCTACATCCATGCCACTGTCCCTCTTTTAGCATGAGAAATTCCTAAGGAAAGATAGCGTTGCTCTACACTGAGTTAAAGTCTTCTCCTTTAGGTTGGAAATCTCCTATAAAGGAAATTATGGCATTGTCGGATTCACATATCCCGGTTAAAGTAATTCTCCCTTATAAACGGTTATGAGAAACAAACCCTTCTTTAGAGATGACAAATTCTCTCTAAAGTTGAGACCTTTCAGCTTCACATCTTGGGCTTTGAACAAGATACAAACTACCTTTCGTTTCACGTCTTGGGCTTTGAACAAGACACCAAAACAACCATTTCCTCCCATAGAATAGGAGGAACTACGAACGCTCTGATTTCCCTGTTTCGGTAAACAGGAATACGTAGGCATAAGATTGAAAGGAAAAATCTTAGCCAGCACACTAAACAAAAACCCAAAATCCCATACTCTCACATATCTATCAAGAAGCATCCGTCCTAACATCTAAACCTCCCACCACTTTTTTAAAAAAATAAACCCGATAGAGACCCCGAATCTTTGTAGCATCTGTAACCTAACAGACCGCTGTTTAAATTCAGTTTGCAAGCAGGGTTAATTTGAGACATCTATTTCCCTTCCTTCATCAGCTTTAATAGGATAAAAAATGAATCGAGCTGTAGACACCAAAGAGCGATAGCGCTTCGCAACCGCGTCCAAAATCGCTCGCTACACTTCCTCGAGATCATCCATCTTTTTCTGCCGATTAGCCTGAGTATTGTACCAATGAGACAGTTTAACTCTAGAATCGAGACACAAACGTGAGATTCGCAGGGAAGAAGAATGTGTTTATGCGAGAATGATGAATGATATGAAATGATTATATTAATTATTTTTTGTTTATTCAAAGTAAACTTCGAAAATTAGATTACAAATATCAAACAGTGGGGAAACCCCGTTTTATTGAATTCAAAGATTACGGAAATGGAAATACAGTAGATTACAGGGTACTGAAAAAGGAAATGTCTAAACTAATGGATCCTGAGTCCTTTCTGAAGAGAACTCAGGTGCAGGTTCTGGTACTTTCCTTTTCTTTGACCGGGGCTCTTCAGCCGTTGTCGGGTCGTCATTCCTTTGCCAAGTGAAAGGAGTGAGTAAGTTCCTTTGGTCATCCTGATTCTCTACAGCATGCTGCTCTAAAATCTCAATCATAGCATCCTTATCTTTTAACAGTTGATGTAGTTTCTTACACTCTACATTGAGAATACGGTACTTGTTCCTCCAAGACCTCCTCTCCTGTTGAACTTTATTGAGAGTAACTTGAAGTTTTTCCATGTCGGACATGAAATAAAGGACAGAGTCCCTTAACGGAAGAACTTCCTGACGAGGGTAAGGCATCCTCAGCTTGAGAGCTCTAGTTTGTACCCAGTGGAGATAAGGCTCCACCGAGACACTGTCTGGTTTTCCTAGAGACTCTCTTCCTTTCTTATGAACGTGTTTCCAAGCATGCACTATTTCAGTCTTTAGTGCCCTGTCATTTTCTCCATCCTTGAAGAAAAGACCTTCCAGATGAGCACTCCGCGGGACATGCCTCATTGGGTATCCGAATTGACGACGAACTAACACCGGATGATAATTGATTCCTCCCTTAGTTCCTATAAGGGGTACATTTGGGAAATTTCCACAATGGTCAATGATTCTGATCCCTTCGTAGACTCGATTATACCAATCGATGTCAGAGTTGGTAAGAGACATGATTCTCTGCGACCAACGTAAAATATTCTTTTGATCCCAAAATGCAGCAGACTTGGGCAAATGGGAAATGAACCATTTGTAAAGCAAAGGCACACAGCACGTGATCATTCATCCGCTGTATAAATTCCTTAAGTGTACCGAATGATATGCATCTGCGAGTAAGGTTGGTACAGGGTTGCCAATCATACATATCTTAATGGCATTGATATCTACAAAGTTATCGATGTTGGGAAACAAAAATAACCCGTAAGTGCGCAAAACAAATATGCTCTCGAAAGCGGCCATGTTCCCTATATTGGCAAAGTACAGGGCTTTCTTTGTCAAGAATTGGGCTGGCAAACCTTGGATGCCACCCTTAGTAGTCATGTGAGTCCTGACTTCTGACTCGTCCAAATAAATTGCTCTTGCAATGGTTTGATCTTTTGGAATTTCTTCCAGTCCAGAAAAAGGGAGCTTGATCAGTGATATGCAAATCAGTCAGGTGAGAATACTCCTCCAATGTTGGTGCTAGCTGATAATCCGAGAATGTGAAACAGTGATAGACCGGATCGTAGAACTGGATTAGTGTAGACAGGATTCCCTCAATTACATGGACCCTTAATAGAGATAGCAGTCCTCCATGCTTGGCTCTGAAAGCCTCAGGGTTGGTGATCATCCTCGCCAAACCTCTCAAATCCTCTAACTTTGGAACCTTGAAGGTATACTTGTGAGTTTTTCTTCTACCGAAATCCATAACGCAATCTCTTTATCTGACATTTGCAATTATCGTCTTAGTTTAATTTGAAAAAGAGAGAGACTAGAAGAGAAGATTTTTTTTTTGATGTTTTTTAAATGAATGTATGAATGCAGCACACAAAAACATAGAAAAAACATGGGGTCAAAGGGTCGGTGTCATGAAGTCAAGGCTCTACCCCCCCCCCCCAAAGGTTTATACTGGTGATTTTTTGTACCTGTCCGCAAAATCATTGATCCCTCTTGGGATAACAACAGCAAGCGGATCGCCAGTGAGCTGATGTATCCTAGAGTGATCTCAAATGAGGGTAGTATCGCGTGACAACTATTTCCGATAGCTTCCGCACTACAAAATGGTTTTAGTCTACTAAGAACCTCAGCTTCTCAGATAACCCAGTCGACCACACTACTTTCAACAACCGAAGTCGTATAGGCAATGTATTTGCAAAGGGAGTCTCTACTGAGTTTGATGGTCGACCGGGGACTCTTAGCTGGAATTCACTCCCAGTAAGATTACCCATATTGCCATCACCTATCTTAGGTGTATACTCAATCTTTCCACATGCAGTATCACACGTATTCCCATTACCAGAAAAATAAACACAGATATCAATTAGGAAAAGCAGTATATATATATTTGTCTTAATCATCCTAGACCTATAGTCTTATGATCTTAAACAGACAATGACTCCCTAGAAGAGTCGCCATTTCTGTGATACTTTGTGAACTCAGGGTTTTCAACCTAAGATATGGGAACTTAAGTTTCTACCGAAGATTGTAAGAAAGAGAACTGGGCCCCACGGTGGGCGCCATTTTTTCTATAGCGCGATTTTTGTGGTCTTGAAGCACTATCGCTCAGGTACTACAGTTCGATTCATTTTTTATCCTATTGAGCTGATTAAGGAAGGAAAATAGATGTCTCCAATTAACCCTGCTCGCAAACTGAGTTTAAACAGTCAAAAGTGTTGGTTTACAGATGCTATTAATACGTGGGCCCCTCTTCGGTTATTTTGTTAAGAACACAGTGTCTGGACTATTTGTGAGGTTTTTGGTAATGTGTTTAGATTTGATGCTTTTGGGTGGATATCTGAAGGTACTGGGTTATGGGTTTTGATTAGTATGCTCACTAAGAATTTACAATCTTATGCCTACGTATTCCCGTTTAACGAAACAGGGAAATTAGAGCGATCGTAGTTCCTCCTATTCTATGGGAGGAAAAATGTCGTTTTGGTGTCTTGTTCAAAGCCCAAGATATGAAGCTAAAAGTGATTTGTATCTTGTTCAAAGCCCAAGATGTGAAGCTAAAGGGTTTTGGATGAGAGAGAATTTGTCATCTCTAAAGGGGGATATTTGGTCTATTTATCACAACTGTCGGGTGACTGATTATAAAGGAGAATTACTTTAACTGGGATATGTGAATCCAGCAATGCCATAATTTCCTTTATAGGGGATTTTTAACCTGAAGGAGAAGACTTTAACTCAGTGTAGAGCAATGCCATCTTTCCTTAGGAATTTCTCATGCTAAAAGAGGGACAGTGGCGTGGATGTAAATAATCCAGAGGCTTGCCGCTTACAGCCATTAGATGAAGGAAAAGGAGTTGTTGATGTTTGTATGTTGTGAGCAAGGCAAGATTTAATGCCAAAAGGTTAATTGACTCAACCGAGGTTTCCCTTATGCAAAGCCTAAGAGGAGGCGATTGACCCAACGAGAGGGTGCCTTTTATTTGTTGTCTCGTACGAAGCCCGGGATAGAGGCTAAAAGGGTTGACTCAACAAGAGAGTACTAACAAGTGACTGACTCAACAAGAGAGTGCTTTTTATGTGTCTTGTACGAAGCCCAAGACGGAGGCGAAAAGGTTTTGACTCAACAAGAGAGTCTTTTATACTCAATAAGAGAGTGATTTGATGTCTCGTACGAAGCCCGAGATAGAGGCTAAAGGGATATTGACTCAACAATAGAGTCTTTTATACTCAACAAGAAGGTGTTTTAGTATCTCGTACGAAGCCCGAGATAGAGGCTCAAAGGGAAGTGACTCAACAAGAGAGTCTTTTATACTCAACAAGAGAGTGTTTTAGTATCTCGTACAAAGCCTGAGATAGAGGCTAAAAGGAAAGTGACTCAACAAGAGAGTCTTTTATACTCAACAAGAAAGTGTTTTAGTATCTCGTACGAAGCCCGGGATAGAGGCTAAAGAGACATTGACTCAACAAGAGAGTCTTTTATACTCAACAAGAGAGTGACTTTTTTTTTTGTCTTGTACGAAGCCCAAGACGGAGGATAAAGGGGAGACTGTCTCAACAAGAGAGTCTAAAAAGGTTAACTCTGCTGGGGAGAGTCATTGTACAAAGCCCATGAGGAGGCTGCCTTACCGCCGTGGATTCTGGAGATCCTGAAGCGGGTCCAAGTACAGGGAACTCTCATGAGAGAGACCGGGTTTCTGCCTATGTTTGAAGCGAACTTAAGAATGTCTTTGAGACTCAAGGGTCTTAGACTATCCAAGCCTAGAGTTTCATCTTTTGTACAATGCCTAAGAGGAGGCGCGGGTATTAAGGGATGGGTATCAACCCTACAACGGCCGGAGTTTTGACGCTGGAAAGACTGCTCTAGCAAAGGATGACTAAGTTATGTCTTATACCTTTAAGAGGTCGCCAGGGTCCTTGTATTAAGCCCAAGATAAGGCATGAAAACTTCTAAGAAGCCGAAGGGTCCTTGAACAACGCCCAAGAGGAGGCGGGAATACTTTTAGGAAGCTTGGTGGTCCCCAAACCAAGAGAAGTTCAAGACATGCTATTCACTGAGAATATATCAAGCCAGGAAGGTTCCTGAATTTGGAAGAAATTCAAGAGATGCTATTCACGGAGAATATATCAACTCTGGGGAGTAGAGTTTCTTTGACAATTTCTAAGAGTGGCCGTCTGAGAAAGGGTTCACCGAGAATGCTGGCTTTCACGTTTCCATATTATTTAACCCCAAGAGGAGGGAAGACTGTATCTGGTAATCCTATGGGGGATCTAGTTTTGACTGTATTTAAGAGTGACCAACAAGGCTTTACCTAGTGCTAGACATAGTTGCCGGGGAAAACTCTAAATAACTATACTTGTATTATACAGTTGATATTTGACAAGTATATAAAAAGGATGTGAAAGAAGACTTACAGTGAAGCAGCCCCACAATACAGTTATATACATATGAAAGCGATAAATGAAAGCGGATAAACACTTACCCGTTGTAGAGCTTCCATGTTGTTTTTTTAGTTGGTCAACAAGGAAAGTTTTGATAACAACAGTTATTTGAATTCAAAATCAAAGGAGAAAGTGCTTTGAAAAGATTGTTGGGGCTTACAGCTCAAGGAGGGGCCCAAGTTTTAACGATGATCGCACCGCTGTTTTGAAAACTGTACAGAGGCACTACGCCAAAATTGGATAAAGACAGCGCCAAAAAGACAGCGCTGCTATAAGTCTTTAAAAAATTTCGCTTAAAAAAAGCGCTGTAAAAGACAGCCTTTAGAAAGCGCTTTTTAAAAGCGCTGTTAAATTCCCAAAATAGAAGCCACCTTAGAAAGCGCTTTTTGTAAAGCGCTGCTATAGGAATAACTTTAGACAGCGCTTTTATAAAAGCGTTGTCTAAAGGTTAACCTTAGAAAGCGCTTTTTAAAAGCGTTGTTAAATGACCAAAATGGAAGTCACCTTAGAAAGCGCTTTTTGTAAAGCGCTGCTATAGGTATCACTTTAGACAGCGCTTTTTCAAAAGCGCTGCTATAGGTTTTAAAGTCTCCCCACCTTAGAAAGCGCTTTCTGAGAAAAGCGCTGTTATAGGTAGAACTTAAGAAAGCGCTTTTTAAAAGCGCCGTCTAAAGTCATTTATGAATTAAAATATAAAACAATTTCTAATCAGTTTCAGACATTTCTTTTCATTTTCTTCTCTCGACCGTTCTTCTCTACTGAAACCCTCGATATCGTTCTTCTCTACTGAAACCATTGCCGTCGTTGTTCGTCATTGCCGTCGTTCCATTGCCATCGTTGTTCGCCATTGTCGTCGTTCCATTGCCGTCGTTGTTCGTCATTGCCGTCGTTGTTCGCCATTGCCGTCGTTGTTCATTCGCCATTTCTTTCGTGAAGAAGAAGACGAAACGAAGAAGAGGTACGCTTTTCATTCTTGTTTTCATTCTTGTTTTCATTCTTGTTTTCATCGTACGATTTTTGTTCTGTTTTCATTCTGGTCACTAGCTACCATTTTGCCGTCGTAGTACAGGTGTTGTTGAGGTGGTTCGGAGTTCCTGCGTCATACTTCCATTTTGTGTATTATTCAGTTGCATACTTCTGACTTATTTTGTGTGTAGTGTTGATATGGGTAATGACCATAGTTATAAAGTTTTGAGATTTTTATTTTTGAACATGTTTAGAATGACTAATATTGAACATGTTGTTTCTATTTTCATTAGTTGTTGTTTCTATATTCTAGATTAAAGAAAGTATGATAGTTATTGTAATATTGATAGTTATTGTATTCATGGAGTTATGATATATAGAGCCATGAAAGTGGAGTTATGATAGTTATTGTATTGCATGGTCAAAGAAAGTATGATATTTGTCTTTGCATGAGATGTTTATCTTGCTCAATAATTGCTTTGATGATTATCTTTGTGATATGATGATTACTTGTTTAAGTATGCTTGCTGTTAAGTATGTTGCTTGTTTGTGATTACATGTTGCCACTTATCAAGTTATGACTCATAATTGGTCAATTAATGATATTTCATTTTATGATAGGTGTACAGGGGGATCTTGGTAATTCTAACCTATCTGGACACTGTGTGGGTCTAAAAGTTGTTTACATCCCTGCAGGTAAATATTTTTTATTTATTTTTTGTTTAGTTTAATTAGTATAACTATGGATAAGAAATGGATGTCTTCAAGTCGATTGTCGAAAGAGTACGAGAATGGGGTATCAGAATTCGTTAAGTTTGCTATTGCGAATGCCAAAGACCCCAGTCAAATGAGATGTCCTTGCTTGGGTTGTTGTTTTGGGAGTCGGGTTGACGCGGTTCTGTTGGCATCGCATTTAATGAGGAGTGGAATTGATAGAAGTTATACATGTTGGAATTTGCATGGTGAGAACATTAACGAGAATGTTGAATCGGGGGATAATATGACCTATGCTTCAAACGACAATGGCACAGATACATATGATTCTGATCGAGTCGAAGAGATTGCAGAAGCACTTGAAGAAGATCTTAAGGATTGTCCCAAAATGTTTGAGAGGTTGGTAAGCGATGCAGAGAAACCGTTATATAATGGTTGCACCAAATTCACAAGATTGTCTGCGGTATTAAAGTTGTACAACTTAAAGGTGGGCAATGGATGGTCGGATAAAAGTTTCACAGAGTTATTGGCCCTTATGAAAGATATGCTTCCAGAGGATAATGTTCTTCCCAATCGAACATATGAGGCCAAAAAGATGTTGTGCTCTATTGGCATGAGCTATGATAAGATACATGCCTGTCCAAACGATTGCGTTTTGTTTCGAAATGAGTATGCATCGTTAAATGAGTGTCCTAAATGCGGTGTCTCTCGATATAAGGAAAAGTTGTCTCCAGCAAAAGTCTTATGGTATTTTCCTATAATTCCGAGATTTAGACGCATGTTTCGTAGTGAGACCGATTCAAGACACTTGGCTTGGCATGCAGATGAAAGAATTATTGATGGAAAGTTGCGACATCCGGCAGATTCACCACAGTGGATGAAAATTGATGATGATTATCCTGAATTTGGAAAAGAAGCAAGAAACCTTCGCTTGGCATTATCTACTGATGGAATGAACCCACACGGTCTTCAGAGTATCTCACATAGCACTTGGCCTGTGATCATAATGATTTATAACCTACCTCCATGGCTATGTATGAAGCGTAAGTACATGATGTTATCTATGTTAATTTCTGGGTCTAGACAACCAGGGAATGACATAGACGTATACTTGGCAGCCTTAATCGAAGATTTAAAGTTTTTGTGGGAGAACGGTGTGAAGGTTTATGATGGGTATAGGAAAGAAAGTTTCAACTTGAGGGCGATGTTGTTTGGCACAATTAATGATTTTCCAGCATACGGAAATCTATCAGGGTACAACATAAAAGGTCAATGTGCGTGTCCTATTTGTGAAGATAAAATAGATTGGACGTGATTGGAGTTTGGTCAGAAGAATGTATTTCTCGGTCATCGTAGATTCTTAAATTCTAATCATCACTATCGTGGGTGGAGAAAAGCATTCAATGGAGAGGCAGAACATGGTAGAGCTCCAACTATATTGACAAGTGATCAAATTTTTGAAAAGGTGAAAGATGTGAGTACTCAGTTTGGAAAGCCTTTTGCACATACACTTGTCAAGAGTGGGTGGAAGAAGAGGTCAATTTTTTTTGAACTGCCATATTGGAAGTCGTTGTATGTAAGACATTTTCTCGATGTTATGCATATTGAAAAAAATGTATTTGACAGTGTTATTGGTACGTTACTCAATATACAAGGAAAGTCTAAGGATGGCCTTAAAGCAAGAAAGGACCTGGTAGCGATGGGAATAAGAAATGAATTAGGACCCATGAAGAAAGGAACACGAACATATCTACCACCTGCTGCTTATACTCTATCTAGAAAAGAGAAAAAGGTATTGTGTAAGTTTCTAAGTGCAGTTAAAGTTCCAGAAGGATACTCTTTAGATATTAGAAGACTTGTGTCTATGAAAGACCTCAAGTTAAAGAGTTTAAAGACGCATGACTGCCATGTTATAATGGAACATTTTCTACCAATAGGTATACGTTCTATTCTTCCAGAAAAAGTAAGAAGCGCAATAACTAAATTGTGTTTTTTCTTCAAGTCAATTTACAGTAAGGTGATCGATCCTGCGATCTTACCAACATTGCAAAAAGAAATAGTAATTACTTTGTGTGATCTTGAAATGATTTTTCCTCCCTCGTTTTTTGACATAATGGTTCATCTAGTTGTTCATCTGGTGAAAGAGACACAATTGTGTGGACCGGCTTATATGAAATGGATGTACCCTGCTGAACGTTATATGAAAATATTAAAAGGGTATGTTAAAAACCGAAGTCGACCAGAGGGTTGTATTGCCGAACAATACATTGTTGAAGAAGCGATTGAGTTTTGTACTGAATATCTGTCCAATGTACAATCAATTGGACTCCCCAAATCTCATATTGTCGAAAAAAAGAAGGAAAAAAGTTAATTGGAAATGAAGTTGTGACAGTATCAAGGGTCGAACGGGATCAAGTGCATTTGTATGTTCTGCACAATGAGAATGAGGTTGAGCCGTATGTTGAAATGCACATGGATGTTCTCCGAGATTTAAATCCGAATAGAAATGAGAATTGGATAGTACGAGAGCACAATCGAAGTTTCATACCTTGGTTTAAGGATCATATTTATTCAAAGTTATATTCAGATCCCGCTTCGATAATAGAAAGGTTGAGATGTTTAGCATATGGTCCAAGTTTGGTTGTGTTTTCTTATAGCGCATACGCAATTAATGGATACACATTTTATACCAAAGAACAAGATGATAAAAGTACTATGCAAAATAGTGGTGTCACCGTGGTAGCTGAAGCAATGCACATTTCAAGTGTGAAAGATTTAAACCCCAAATTTGAAAATCTGTCATATTTTGGGGTTATCGAGCGCATTTGGGTGTTTGATTATGAGAAGTTTCAGATTCCTATATTTCGTTGCAAGTGGGTTGAAAATAATAATGGCGTATAAATGGATAAGTCAGGATTTTTGCAAGTGGATCTTAATAGGGTGGGGTACAAAGATGAGCCTTTTATTCTAGCCTCTCAAGCTAAACAAGTGTTCTATGTCACTGATCCAACAAGTACAAAATGGTCTATAGTGCTTTTATCTAACAAAGTAATTGATGAAAACATTAGAGATCAAGGTGATATTGATGTTGATATTGAATCATTTACTAGAAATGATCAAGATGAAAATATTATAGCGAATGAATCATATACAAGAAATGATCATAATGAGGATATTTGAATTAATCCAACCGTCCGTGTTGTTAAGAGACGGGTAGAACATATTCCAACAAAGAAAAGAAAGAGACGTTAGTGAAAAAGGTACTAGTTATAAAATTATAGCTTATATCATTTAATAATATTAATTAGTTGTCATGTTATATATAGCTTATATCATTCAATGGATTATGGATTATGGATTTTTATATTTGTCATTTAATTTTTATTTTTTTCTTTCTTACAGGTGAAATGGCTAGTGACCATGACGACACACACGAGACACATGATGAAAATGAAGCTCATAAGGTATATTAATTTTCACAATGTTGCTTATTAGTGATGCTACTTGAAAACACAAAACAACTATATATTAATTCTTATTTGTTTGTCTATGTGTAGTGCCCTCGTCAGCGTAATGGCATAGACTGCGGGTATTTCGTTTTGAGGTTTATGAGAGAAATCCTTCAAATGGATCGATTAGAGATTCCTATTACGGTATGCATGGATTTATAACTTAGGAGTTATTTTAATATTTATCGGATATGTCATATAATTTATTATTTTTAACTAAATCATGCATATTTTGTTTTGTTATGTAGTACTTTGATGAATACGCGTGTTCTCATTACACGAAGGATAAATTGCAAGAAATTAAGGAGGAATTGTGCGAATACCTTATTGGAAAAAAAGTCATATAAGGTATAGGATAATGGGATTATGTGAATGTATAGTTTTGTGAATGGTTTATTTTATGGGATTGTATAGTTTTGTGAATGGTTTATGTTATTTATGTGATTTTGGAATGTAATTGTATAGTTTTGTGAATGGTTAATGTAAATGACTTGAATTATAATGGAAATGGTTTATGTGGTTATGTGATTTATGGGATTAGTGGAAATGGTTAATGAACCATACTATATATTGTTAATGGAAATGTGAAATATACAGGTTTATTGAAATGGCTTGAATTATACAGGTTTCTGCATAAAAAAATGGTTAAAATGGGATTTTTTAAAAAATATTAAAATTATACGTAGAGAAAAGACAGCGCTTTCTAGAAAAAGCGCTGTCTATTGTTCACAACAGAAAGCGCTTTTCCTGAAAAGCGCCCTCTAAAGGCATAGAAAAATTCATAACTAAAATTATAGGCATACATTAGACAGCGCTTTTAGAAGCGTTGTCTAAAGGGGGCCTTTAGACAGCGCTTTTTATTGAAAAAGCGCCCTCTAAAGGTATAGAAAAATTGATAATTAAAATTATAGGTATACTTTAGACAGCGCTTAAAAAAAGCGCTGTCTAAAGGGGGCCTTTAGACAGCGCTTTTTGTTGAAAAAGCGCCCTCTAATGTATACTTTAGAGAGCACTTTTTCGTAAATAAAAAGCGCTGTCTTTACCTACGCCAGCGCTGGCTTAGACAGCGCTTTTAAGCGTTGTCTAAGGCCTAAAAAAGCGCTGTCTAAAGTCTTGTTTGGCGTAGTGAGGGACTTATACAATATGTGAGGCTCACAACATTTTTATGTACAAGGGGGTTGGGTCTTACACTCTATTAGAGGCCCAAAGTGTTTTTGTACCAGTGATGGGGCTTACAGCTCAAGGAGAGGCCCAGGGTTTTGTTTTAAAAGGCGACGATCGCGTCGTGATTTTGAAAATACAATGGGACTTATACAACATCTGAGGCCCAAAAAATGGTGTGTATTTACAAAGGATTGGGTCTTACACTCTACTAAGAGGCCCAAAGATTGTTTAAAGAAAATAAATGGGTCTTATAACACGAGGGTAGGCCTAGAAGATTTTCCGTTTTGAAATGGCGATCGTGCCGAGGTTTTTGAAAACACAGTGGGTCTTATACAATGACTGAGGCCCAAAAAATGGTTTAAAAGGGGGTGGGTCTTACACTCTATTAGAGGCCCAAATTGTTTTGAAAATGATAGATGAGGGTTGACATCAAAGAAACTCTAATTTTGTTTTCCTTAAAAAGTAAATATTTAAAGAAAATCAATAAAAATGATAAAAATACCAAATGAGTTTGAATAAACCACTTGTGATTTTTGTTTAAGGTTTGAAAAATGAGGTTTTAATCACAAGATGAATTAAAACTCATTTGGTTTTGATTTTCAAGGTAAATATTCACTTTTAAAATGTTTAAAAACAATAAAAAATGAAATTATTCACAAAAATACTAATTATATTAAATAAATAATATAAACTTGATTTTTTTGTGGAATAAAATATTTCAACATTTTTGTGATTTTTTGCAAAAAGAACCAATAAAAAATAATTAAAATTGAGGGAGTTATTAATTTTTCAAATCATTAAAAATAATAAGAAAAATAACAAAATATGAAAAAGTGGTAAAAAAAAAGAGGATCTGGGGCGAGGGGGATTCGAACCCCAGACCTCTTGTGTGCAGAGCGCGCGCCTTACCACTAGGGTGGTGATACATCCGTGTATTGAAACACAACCACAAATATACAAGGCTTGCCTTGTTTTTTGGCTTGTCCCAAGGCAAGGCAAGGCAAGATTTTGGTCAGAAACGTGAAGGCCATAACTTTCTCATTTCTCCATGGATGGAGACAAAATTTATATGCATCTGGCCTAGAATTTCACAAAGAATCCAATGGTGGTGGTGGTTTTTTCAGAAAATAAATCCTCCTCAAAACCCGATAGTGGTTTTGAAATAGGCTATATTTTGCATTTTCTGTACTACCTCTTGGTACAGGCATGAATTACATGATGAATTAGTTCAAACACAACAAATATAACATGTATGAGATGTGCATGATTAGTGGACCTCAAAGCAAGGCATAGTTTAAAGAGTTCAAGTTGAGATGCTTACCTCTTTAGGAGCTTTTTGGGTAATCTGTCAAGTACCTTGTTCCAGAAATGTTTTGATGCTTTGAACACTCTCAAATGATCCCTTAGAAGCTTTTAGAATGATTGGAACCAGCTGAAAAACCTCAGGAATGGAAAGTGGCCCTTTCTTGCAAAAAGGGGCAAAAGTGGCCAAAATAGCAACTCTCTCAAATGGTGTTCCAGATGTGTAAACCATTTGGGACAGTTCAAGGATGATATTTGGGGTGTGTTTGAGGTTTTATCTGGTTTGGAAAGTGACTGAATCAAGACATGGCTTGAAAAATGCAAAAAGGCCCTATTTTGAGGTGTTGAGAGGGGACTTTGTGATTTTGGTGTTATAGGTCACTTGTGAGAGTTTGGATCACTTCTATATGATGTTTATGAGGTGTGTGTGATTGGTTTGGTTGGAATTTCTCTCAAACTCAAAACCCGATAATGACTTGCTTTGGAAGGCAAATTTGGAAGTGAGAAGGTGATTTTGAGGAAAGCATCTGTTTGATGGCTTTGGTGTACTCAAACTGATCACAAATGAGCTCTATTTATAGTAAAACATGTTTGTTTTGGGAGCAACAGTGATTGGCAACTGCAGCAGAGGTTTGGCCAATGTTGATCAATGGGAATCCAAGTCTCCTCTAGCCATTGACTAGAGGTTAGGGCACAGGCTGCTGGTCCCCTTGGTCTTGGATATGTCTTGACTGAATTCAGTTGGAAATGGCTCAGTCCATGCCACATTGGTGCATCCATTGAATGCTCCAAAACAAAATTGGAGTCTTGTCCCCTCTTTAGGGATTTCTAGGTTTGGCATGCTATTTTTGGTTCCAAGGACTTGGGAGGCCGATGGGTCAGTGTTTGTCCCTCCTTGGTCTCCCCCTGAGGTGTTCAGATGGATAGACATGTTTTTCATTTGCACAAATTTGGCAAATCGAGCAAAATGCACAAATCTGCCTTGCCATGACAGTTTGCAGCAAGGCACATTAGCATGGTCATATCTCATTGCTCAAGTGGATTTTCATGGGGTTCTTGGCCAGTTTGAAAAGCTCTCATATGATACAACATATGTGTGATCATAGTTTGTGTTGATACCTTTTGGATCCAAGTGAAAAATGCCCCTACATTTGGAAAAAAGTGAAGGCAGATTCTGACTTAGTGAAAATTTCACTAAGTGTTCGAAAAAAGTGACATTTTCACTTTTTGTGATTTTGGTCATTCCATAACTTGAAATCCATGAGGAATTGGAATGAGGTGTAGTTGCACTTTTAAAGTATGCCATGAGAGCTACAAATCCATCTTTGGATCAGCCCAAATGGTTGCTTGGATCTCAAGTTATGATCCTTGGAAGTTGGTGCCCTAGCCACTTTGTTCCATAACTTAGAAA
Organism: Lathyrus tuberosus; assembly: GCA_022829125.1. Taxonomy (NCBI): domain Eukaryota; kingdom Viridiplantae; phylum Streptophyta; class Magnoliopsida; order Fabales; family Fabaceae; genus Lathyrus; species Lathyrus tuberosus. Next base: position 1,840,519 of record JALAZF010000732.1, read on the forward strand.
ATTTCTAAGTTTTTTATGGTTACCCCTTTTACAAGTTATCCCATTTTTATTGATTTTTCTTGATGAATGATGATTCCAATCACACATTAACATCATTTTAGGGTCAAAGAACCATAATTGTGAAAAATCTCAAAAAGTCAAAGTTGATTTTTGTGCACAGTTGACTTTTTGTCAGATGAATTCCAAACTGTGCGATCCTCTATGAAATCAAGTCCTTGACCTAAATCAAACTTGATGGATTGATTTCATAGGTGTTATAGGGTGTATTGAATCATGTCCCAAGGTTTGAGAGCATGTCTTGGTCAAAAGTCAAAGGCACAATTGACTTTTTCCGCGAAACCCTAACTGTGGTTCTGATGAACTTGAAACTTGGGAATCAAGCTTCTTGGATCAATCCATTGTTGCAAATGCATTAATGTGGTGTATTAGAGACCCTAAAATCATGTCTTGAGGTCTTGGCTCATGATTTGTCCCAAAAGTCAACTTAGGGGTGAATTAGGTCAAGAAACTCTAATTCCGGATTTTGTTTGAATGCATCCCCTGAGGTTAAATTGACTTGATGATTGGGTCCATGATGTTCCATGGAGTATATTAGGTTATGCTTTGAAGCATTGGCTCGTGCCCAGAGGAAAATTTCCATCTGGAGGCCCTGGTCGACCAAACCCTAATTTGGTGACACTGGCGATCTTGAGGCTTGATCCACTTAGAATGCTGCAACCTTGTGCTTGATTCTTGCTGTGGGAGTCCTCTGGATCCATTGTGGATGTTTAGGAGGTTAGACAAGTTGAAGATCATGTCATTCCTTGATTGATCCTTTGTCTAAAGCTTAGAGAGGGCTTGAAACCCTAATTTTTTATATAGTGAATGCTCACCCATCTTTGGGGAGACTGATGAGGTAGGATGATTCATCCATATTGTGATGATGATTTTCCCAATGATGGGAAATCTAAGTGGTCAAAATTTGGGGTATGACACTGACCCTCTCAAAAGAGAGGGTATTTATAATGCCCCCAACGCTTGGCCATTGCTCCCTATTTTCGGGCCTAGATATTTGCTCACCAAAAATAGGTAATTGCCAGAAACTAGCCGTTGATACGGGTAGACATGCTCGAAACTAGTCGTTGTTTCGAGTAGGGGCGTGGTTGCGGGCAAGCACATCGTGGTCATTCCTGGATGGTCGAACCGTGCGTGACGGAAAGAGATGTGACGAATGGCAGCTGATCCTGGGGATCAGCTGGCCAGCCCTCCTCTGCTGAGGAGCAGAAGAGAAAATGCTTTCTTTTGCCCTTAACTGGAAGGGCTTAGGCTATTGGACTGTTCTGGGTGCAGAAGTGGATTGGGCCATGCCTAGCCATTGGGCCAGTCTGAAACATACAATATATACGCAAAAGTTGAGGTTTATGCATGAAAATCAATTGAAACAAGTCAATAAGTGCCAATTATTCACACACAAAATTACCACAGTTTGGCACTTATCAGTGGCTTGCCTCCATAATTGCATCCACAAACTCCTGGTCATCGTCTAGCAAGCCCAATGCAAAACATGCATCTTTGAAAGTGTTGTATTTTGGATTATTAACTGTTTTAATATCATCATAAGATGTAGGACCTTTCACATTATTCAACAAAGTCCTGAAATAGGACATTTGACTAGACCCAGGTGCCACAAAATGCAGTCTTCCAATTGAAAAATCCCTTTAATTTTAAAAAATAAAGTGTAAAAATTATTTAAATTATTTTTTATATATTAAGAATACAATTCAAATTAATAAATAAGTGTTATAATTAATTACAAACTTATTTATATAAGCTTTAGGCTTATAAACATTTATTTATAACAAAATTTGACAATTTAATTAGAAATAATATGAATGTCATTAATGTAAAAACTTTTGCTTTATAGATAAAAGCAATTATTTTACTTATCATGTGAGTTATTTTAAAAAGTTATCCATACAAGCCCTTGCATGTGATTGTTACAATAACTACTTTTATTACTTCTTACTTTGATTCATTAATGTAAAAACTTTTGCTTTATAGATAAAAATAATAATTTATCATTTGCGATTACTTTAAGAAGCCATATGTTAAAGTTTTAGCTTAACTGTATCACTAAAAAAACATCATATCTAGAACATTGGTATAAACATTTCCCTAGGATAACAAAAAATAGAATTTCTAAACAACTTATATGTTCTTGATCATTAAAAGAGACATAATTATAAATGCATGTATGATAACGTTTAAATAGAAATAAATAAATATATTTGATAATTAACAAATAATATATTTAGAAGATAAAACTAATTTAGAGTCAATTAACCAACTAACAAATTTGTCTATTATAAATTGTTAGTGTAAATTCTTAAAAATTTAAGAAGTGTTTAGTGTAAATTTTTTAAAGAATATTAATATAATATTTTTTTTATATTAGTTGTTTTTTCATATCAAAATAGGAATAATTTAATGTCTTTTATTTAATAAAAAGTAATAATATATATGTTTAGTAAAATAAAAAATAAAGTGTAAAAATAAAGTAAGGTTTGAATACCTTTTTTTGAAAATTTTATTGAGCTATTATTAATATGTGTTTTGGTGTAAAAAAAATTTAATGAATATATTAATATAATTTTTTATATGGGTTCTATTTTTCATATAAAAAAAAATAATTTAAAAAAAATAAAGTGAAAATTATTCAAATTATTTTGTATATATTAAGAATACAATTCAAATTAATAAACAAATATTATAATTAATTACAAACTTATTTATATAAGCTTTTGGCTTATAAACATTTATTTATAACAAAATTTGACAATTTAATTAGAAATAATATGAATGTCATTATTGTAAAATCTTTTGATTTATAGATAAAAGAAATTATTTAACTTATCAACTAGGGGCCAAAACCTTTTAAAGTATTTAGGTGTTGGTTTGATTGTCCTGGTTTTTTGGACTAGTGATGTTTGGAATGCTAAGCTCATCTCGGGTAGCAGCAGCCAGAGTCTTGTGAAGAAATTCAAACTCATGCTGGAACACTAATGTGTTTGGATGGGTGGACTTAAAAATAGATGAAGGGCTTGACACGCTGAATGGAATCGAAGCTACTATGGTGTCTGGTAGTGACGTAATCTCGGAGGACCATTTGCGAGTGAGAAGTGAGGCCCAAGAATCGATTTAGAACAACCTTTTCCGAATGTAAAGTATGTTAAAGCAGATATCAAGGTTGAATTGGGTGAAGGATTGAGATCTAAATTCTAGTTATTTCCATTCCATGATGAAGAGTAGAACTAGGAATAACTTCATTTCTTCTATTAAAGCTGGAGATGGCAGAATTGAGGATGTTCCCACTATGAAGAGGACTATTAAGAACTTATTTGCTTCTAGATTTCAGAATTTGTGTATAGTGAAACCTATGCTGGACATGTCAGATTTTCCGAAACTCGCTGCTGTAGAAATTGAGATGTTGGAAGAGCCATTTTCATATGAAGATATTATCAAAGTCATTGATGGGTGCGATGGGAATAAAAGCCCAGGACTCGGTGGCTTTAATATCGAGTTTTTGAAGCGTTGTTGGGGGTCATGGGTTCATACGTGATTAATTGCATTCAAGATTTTTGCAAGACCGTTGTTCTTCCCAAAGCATTGGTTTCTTCCTTCATTGCTTTGATTCCTAAGAAGTTGAACCCTCAAGGTTTGGAGGAATGTCACCCTATTAGTCTTATGGGTTGTGTTTACAAGATAATTTCGAAAATTATGGCTTCAAGGCTTAACAAGGTTATAGGAAGGTTGGTTTCTATATCTCAAACGACAATCATACCAGGTCGGTAGATCCTAGATGGTGTTTTGGTGGTTAATGATCTCATTGACATGGCTAAAAGGAAGAAGATAAGGTGTCTTTTATTCAAAGTAGATTTTATACAAGCTTACGATTGTGTAGAGTGGGAATTTTTGGAAAAGGTTTTGATGGCTATGAATTTTGGTGGTAAATGGTTGCGGTGGGTTAGAGGAGGACTTTGCAACAACTTTCTATCTGTATTGGTAAACGGGAGTACGATCGAGGATTTCAAGTGTTATAGGTAGGGGCCTTAGACAAGGAGACTCCTTGTCTCCATTCTTGTTTGCGTTAGTGGCGGAGGGCCTTGCTTTATTGGTTAGAAGGTCTTTAACTTACAATATATTTAATGGTTTTCGTTTGAATGGGGCTGATTCGATAAGTTTAATACAATTCGTGGATGATACAATTTTGGTGTGGGATGATGATTAGAAAAATCTTTGGGGTATTAAGTCTATCTTTAGGGGCTTTGAGTTGTGTCGGGGTTGAGAACAAATGTTTGGAAGAGTTATCTTTATGGGAATGGGGTGGATGATTCGTTCTTGGCAGCCGCTACTCATTTCTTGGCGTGTAATTCTAGCAGGTTACCATTCAAATTCTTGGGTCTATATGTTAATGGGAACCATAGACGTATCAACTTTTGGAAATCGTTTGTTGATTGTTTCAAAGCAAGGCTTTCTACATGGAAAGGGAAGTTATTATTAATTGGTGGCAGAGTAACCCTTATTAATTCAGTGCTCACAAATCTCCTTATTCACCATCTATCCTTCCTCAAAGCTCCGACTAAAGTCGTCAAAGAGTTGGTGTCTATTCAAAGGAGCTTCATTTGGTCTGGGTCTGATGTTGCTTCGAGTATGGCTTGGGTTTTGTGGTCTTCGGTTTGTAAGCCTATGGAACATGAAGGCATTCACTACGCCAAAATTGGCTTTTCACAGCGCACCAAAGACAGCACTTTTTGGACAAAGCGCTGCTATAGGTCTTTAAAAAATTTCGCTAAAAAAAAGCGCTGTAAAAGACAGACTTTAGAAAGCGCTTTTTAAAAGCGCTGTTAAATGCCCTAAATAGAATCCACCTTAGAAAGCGCTTTTTGAAAAGCGCTGCTATAGGTTTTACCTTAGAAAGCGCTTTAAAAAAACGCTCTTATAGGTTAACCTTAGAATGCGCTTTCAGAAAGCGCTGCTATAGGTCTTAAATTCTCCTCACTTTAGAAAGCGCTTTATAAGGAAAGCGCTCTCATAGGTAGCACTTAAGAAAGCGCTTTTTGAAAAGCGCCCTCTAAGGTCATTTATGAATTAAAATATAAAACACATTTCATATCATTTTCAGAAACATCTTTTCATTTTCTGCTCTCGACCGTTCTTTCTGCTGAAACCCTTGTGTTCAATCGTTCTTGCATGCTGAAACTGCTTTCATTGCCGTCGTTCTTGAAAACGTTGTCGTCACCGTAGCCGTCGTTCTGAAAACGTTGCCGTCACAGTTGCCATCGTTCGTTCTTGCATTCGTGAAGGAGAAGACGAAAACGAAAAGAAGAGGTACGTTGTTGTTGTTGTTCTTGCTTCATACATTGTTCTTGTTGTCGTTGTTGTTGTTGCTGTTCATTCTTGCCGTCAGCATTGCCGTCGCTCTGTTGTTGTTGTTGTCGTTCTGTTGCTGTTGTACATTATATTTATGTTCCATTTCTGTTGCTGTTTACGAGTTAGTGTTTTATAAGAAGTTTTGTTCATGTGTATTGCGTATTCGATTGCGAACCGTTTCGATTGTGTTGCAGCTAAGTAGCTATGTTAGTAACCTCTGTTGCTGTTTACGATTTGGTGTTCATGAGAAGTTTTATTTTTGTTATTACATGATATTACACAATATGTTTCTTGAAATCTCTTTTGTTGTTACATAGTATTATACTCAGAATATTGTTTTGTTTTATTTTATAGTATTATAGTACATAATATTGTTTTGTTTTGTTTTATATTTGTTTTGTTTTGTTTATATAAGACATTATTTTAAGATTGTTTTGTTTTAGCATATATAAGACATTATTTTTTAGGATTAAGTTATGTTAATTAGTTTGTTTATTTAGATTATGATAGGTTATTAACCAATGTTTTTATTTCTTAAATATTTGAAATTTTTTTATTTCTAATATTATTTTATTTAAAATTTAACCTTTGTTTTTAAGGATTGTTAATCATTATTTAGATTAATTAGTTTACATTATTTTCATTTATTAAAAATTCTCAAAAATATTTTTTTAGTGTGCTTTTGTATATTATCTTTTCAATTTTTTATTTTTTGCTTAGAATAGAATTGTTTAGAATGTTTTTTTTTTTTGGTAGTCTCGTTTTTAATTTGCATTAATCTTCTTGACTTCTAATTTGGTGACTTGTAACTTATGTTCCTTTTGTTTGATCTTATAATTGTGATTTGTATTGGCTATTGTTTTTGTGATATATGATGTTTTGGTTTTCTTTTATGGAATATGGATTTATAGAAATATGCGTGGATTTATAACTTATGATTTATTTTAATATTTATCGGATATGTCATATAATTTATTATTTTTAACTAAATCATGCATATTTTGTTTTGTTATGTAGTACTTTGATGAATACGCGTGTTCTCATTACACGAAGGATAAAGTGCAAGAAATTAAGGAGGAATTGTGCGAATACCTTATTGAAAAAAGAATCCTATATATATATAAGGTATAGGATTATGGGATTATGTGAATGTATAGTTTTGTGAATGGTTTATTTTATGGGATAGTATAGTTTTGTGAATGGTTTATGTTATTTATGTGATTTATGTGATTTATGGGATTATGTGAATGTATAGTTTTGTGAATGGTTTATTTTATGGGATAATATAGTTTTGTGAATGGCTTTGTGAATGGTTTGTGAATGGGATAGTATAGCACATATATTAGTTTTATGTGGTTTATGTGATTTATGGGATAGTATAGTTTTGTGAATGGTTTATGTTATTTATGTGATTTATGTGATTTATGGGATTATGTGAATGTATAGTTTTGTGAATGGTTTATTTTATGGGATAGTATAGTTTTGTGAATGGTTTGTGAATGGGATAGTATAGCACAGATATTAGTTTTATGTGGTTTATGTGATTTATGGGATTAGTGGAAATGGTTAATGAACCATACTAGAAATTGTTAATGGAAATGTGAAATATACAGTTTTATTGAAATGGCTTGAATTATACAGGTTTCTGCATAAAAAAATGGTTAAAATGGGATTTTTAAAAAAATCATTAAAATTATACGTAGAGAAAAGACAACGCTTTCTAGAAAAAGCGCTGTCTATAGTTCACAACAGAAAGCGCTTTTCCTAAAAAGCGCCCTCTAAAGGTATAGAAAAATTGATAACTAAAATTATAGGCATACATTAGACAGCGCTTTAAAAAGCGTTGTCTAAAGGAGACCTTTAGAAAGCGATTTTCCTAAAAAACGCCCTCTAAAGTTATAGAAAAATTAATTATAGGCATATATTAGACAGCGCTTTTTCTTGAAAAAGCGCCCTCTAATGTATACTTTAGAGAGCGCTTTTTCATAAATAAAAAGCGTTGTCTTTACCTATGACAGCATTACCTTAGGCAGCACTTTTAAGCGCTGTCTAAGGCCTAAAAAAGCGCTGTCTAATGTCTGGTTTGGCGTAGTGATTGGTATTAAAGACATTAACAGGTTTGGCGTAGTGATTGGTATTAAAGACATTAACATGTTCAATAATGCCCTTCTTTCTAAATGGTTGTGGAGATTAATTCATGAACAACACGCGATTTGGAAGCTGTTGTTAGACTATAAATACGGTTGTTTTGTTTATAGAATTCTTGTAAAAAATAATGCTAGTTTATGCAGGTTTGCTTCACAGTGGTTGAAAGACTTGATGCGTATTGGAGATTCAAAGGCTTAAGATGCTTTTATGATGCAATATTCTTGTAACTTAGAGGATGACTCACTCATTTCCTTTTGGAATTTTTGCTGGCGGGAAATGTCGCCGATGTACAGGTGATTTTCTCAGCTGTTCGAAGCGTCTGTTTTTAAAACACAAATTGTTAGGGAGGTGGGTTTTGGGTGAAAGATTTATGGCAATGGAACTTAGGCATTCAAGAGTTTATGTTAGAAGTTGATTTGCGAGTTCAATTCGAGGAGCTAAGTCTGTTGTTGCCTGAAGTTAGGCTAAGTACTAGTGCGATTGATACATTCTTGTGGCCATCAAACCTGAATAAGAGTTTTACTGTAAAATCTCTGTACGATTTTATTCAATAGGCAGGTGGTTTTTATTTATTAGAAATTACTTCCAAGACCGCTTTAGATATTTTGTGGCAAGCGTCGATTCCAATGAAGGTCAAGATCTTTGGTTGGAGGTTGATCTTGGATAGACTACCGACGCAGACAAATCTGGTTGCAAGGGGAGTCATTTCTAATCCACACGACTTGGTATGTGTTTTTTGTTTCCATTCTGTTGAATCTGATGAGCGTGTTTTTATTTCATGTCCTAAAATATGGTTGGTTTAGAGGGCGATTTTTGATTGGGTTCGGGTGTCGTGGTGTGAATCAGATAACTGTTGTGAGAATTTGTTGAATTGGTTCTTGAAGATGGTTGGAACTACATCCAAGAAAACTGCTTGTTTGATCTGATTTTGCACTAGTTGGTGCTTATGGTGGTATAGAAACCAAATAATCTTTAATGACGGTTTCGAGTGCCATGAAGATATAGTCCAAAGAATTATTTATACATCTTGGTGGTGGTTACCCATTTGTTCTAGCCCAAAAATTAAGTGTAATTACTACGAATGGTTTAAACGCCCTGCTAATTTTTTGTAAGAAGTTTGTGTATGTCGTAGGGCTGTAATTTTTATCGGCGTAGTCGATTTGTATTGGTCTGTTGGCGTGGAATACTTCTAGTATTCTTATTAATATATATATATATATTCTAATTATAAAAAAAAATTATCATGTGAGCTACTTTTAAGAAGTTATCCATGCAAGCCCTTGCATGTGATTGTATCAGTTTAATTACCTAAGCAAGTAACTCTTACCTATATGGAAACTTGTACATTAACTACTTTTGTTATTCCTTACTTTGACTCATTAATGTAAAAACTTTTGCTTTATAAATAAAAGCAATTATTTAACTTATCATGTGAGGTTATTTTAAAAAGCTATATGTGATTGTTCTAGCTTAACTAAGCAATCAAGTTTTATGGCTTGCATGTGATTCTACATGCAAAAACCTATCTAATTATTTGTATCACTAAAAAAACATCATATCTAAAATTTGGTATAAACATTTTCTTAGGATAACAAAAAATAGAATTTCTGAAAAACTTATATGTTCTTAATTATTAAAAAGACATAATTATAATTGTATTTATGATAACGTTTAAATGAAAATAGATAAATATATTTGACATTTAATAAATAATATATTTAGAAGATAAAAATAATTTAGAGTCAATTGATCAACTAACAAATTTTTCTATTATAAATTGTTAGTGTAAATTTTTTTTAATTTAAGAAGTGTTTTAGTGTAAATTTTTTTAAAGAATATATTAACATAATTTTTTATATTAGTTGTTTTTTCATATCAAAATAGAAATAATTTTAATGTATTTCATTTAATAAAAAGTAATTATATATATATATATATATATATATATATATATATATATATATATATATATATATATTTAACAAAATAAAAAATAAAGTAAGGTTTCAATACCATTTTTTTGAAAATTTTATTGAGTTATTATTAATAAGTGTTTTGGTGTAAATTTTTTTTAACGAATATATTAATATAATTTTTTATATGAGTTCTTTTTTCATATAAAGAAAGAAATGATTTAAAAAAATAAAGTGTAAAAATTATTTAAATTATTTTATATATATTAAGAATACAATTCAAATTAATAAGTAAATACTATAATTAGCTATAAATTTATTTATATAAGTTTTTGGCTTATAAAAATTTATTTATAACAAATTTTGACAATTTAATTAGAAATAATATGAATGTCATTAATGTAAAAACTTTTGATTTATAGATAAAAGTAATTATTTTACTTATCATGTGAGTTACTTTAAGAAGTTATCCATTCAAGCCCTTGCATGTGATTGTGTCAGCTTAACTACCTAAGCAAGCTTAATAACTCTAACTTACATAAAAACTTGTACATTAACTACTTTTGTTACTTCTTACTTTGACTCATTAATGTAAAAACTTTTGTTTTATAGATAAAAGCAATTATTTAACTTATTATGTGAGGTTACTTTAAGAAGTCATGCATGTAGCTTAACTACCTAATCAAACAAGTTTTACCCTTGCATGTGATTCTACATACAAAAATTCATCTAATTATTTACATCACTAAAAAAACAACATATCTAAAATTTGGTATAAAGATTTTCGTAGTATAACATAAAAAAAAAAATCTAAAAAACTTACATGTTCTTAATCATTTGTATTTTTAGAAGACAAAAATAATTTAGAGTCAATTGATTAACTAATAAATTTGTCTATTAAAAATTGTTAGTGTAAATTTTTTTAAATTTAAGAAGTGTTTTAGGATTTTTTTAAAGAATTTAATAAACATATATTATATTATTTATATAAGCTTTTGACTTGGAAACATTTATTTATAATAAATTTTGACAATTTAATTAGAAATAATGTGAATGTCATTGATAAAAAAAATTACTTTATAGATAAAAACAATTATTTAAATTATCATGTGAGTTACTTTAAGAAGGTATGCATGTAAGCCCAACTCTTACCTACATGCAAACTTGTACATTAACTGCTTATGTTACTTCTTACTTTAACTAATTAATGTAAAAAAATTTGCTTTATATATAAACTAGTAAGATACCCGTGCTCCCGCACGGGTAAAATTATTTGATACAATATTAAATATGTTTAAATGTAAATTTGAATGTATATATGTATTTAATTTTAAAATTAGTTATTAATTTTAAAATGAACAATGATTATATAAATACGATTGTAATTAAATACAAAGAGAAAAAAGAACTTGTAAAATAAAATAAAAAATTAATATTTGATAATAAGGATTGTATCTTTCAAATTAAGGTAATTATTGATTAAAATAAAATATGTATTGTTTTTTAATGACCCGTGAAATATAAAATTTATTTGATAGATATTAAAATGTATTTATATACATATGTAAATAATCATGCAAAAAGAAGAAAAAAAAAGATTCATAAGATGAAAAAAAGACAAAAAAAAAGAAATTTTGATGCGATAATGACCCGTGAGATAAAAAAATTATTTGATGCAATTTAAAATGTATTTAGATACAAATCCAAAATTTAAAATGATATACTTAATTGTAAAATGAACAATAATCATATAAATTAAATTGTATTAAATAATTATATAAAATGAAAAAAAAGGAATCATGAGATGAAGAAAGAAAAAAATTAACATTTAATTTTGTCTCTCAAATTAATGGTAGATTAAAATAAAATAGATATTGTGTTGAGAGTGACCCGTTAGATAAATAAATTTTTAATTTTATTAAAATTAAAAAATATATTTTTGGTATTTTTAGTGATAATAATTAAATAGAGAAAAAAATTAAAATGAAAGTGAGAAAGTGTGGGAAAAAGAAATGTGAGAGAGATCTGAAATTTGAATGAAGAGAGAGAATGAGTGTATGTAATATTTAATTGTGATTTTATTGATAGAGATTGATAAATGAATGCCACTTGTCATGATATAATAGGAGTTGAGATTGAAAAAAAGTAAACATTAGTTGATTACTAAAATGTCCTTTTGTTAGTGTAAAGAATTTGTGATGAAAGGGTAATTTTGAGAGTTTATACAATTGAATTATAATAGATAGATAGTAGATGTAATATTTAACTTATCATGTGAGTTACTTTTAAGAAGCTATGCATGTAGCTTAACTACCTAAACAAGTAAGTCTTATCCCTTGCATGTGATTCTACATGCAAAAATCCATCTAATTATTTGTAGGGTTAATACCCCTTTTGCCCCCTGCCATATAGGCGAAATTCCAAAAACAACCCTGTAAAAAAAAACACAGATTTCATCCCTGCCATTTGTAGATTCCCTCGTTTTGCCCCCTGAGCAGATTTGGTCAACAAAATTGATGACATGGCGCTGCTTTGTTGGCTTTTTATTTATTTAATTACACGCGTGGCATTTTTATTAATATTTTAATATTTGATGTTGAAATGCTTAAAATTCAAAAATTCAAAAACTTGCCTACTACAAGTATTGAACCCACCCCCTTTTGTTTCAAAGCTTAAGCACCTACCACAAGGCTAGAGTCTTTATCTTGTATTTTAATTGCTTTTAAACATACATATTATACGTTTGCATATTTGTTTTCATTTTCATCAATTATTATTAGAATATATTGTAACTATATTATATATACTATAACTATTATTAGAATATAGTTAAATAACATATTGTAAATGTTATACTGTAACTATAATTATTTTACATATTATACATATTGTAACTATATTGTAGCTAAATTCTAAATATTTACTAAGTATTAATATTAAAACACATTTACTAAATTATTATTTATATTTTCTTAATTATTAATTACAGTAAATAATAACTAAATAATAATTTCAGCTTATTAAACTAAATAATAACTAAATATTTATAAATAGTAATTACTGTAAATAAAAGCTAAATATTTATAAATAGTTAAGATATTTGTAAAAAATAATAACTATTTGTAACTAAAATATTAACTAAATTAATAATAACTAAATAATATTTATAGTTAAAATAAATACAGTAAATAATAATAATTAATATTTTAAAAAAACTGTTATTTTAAAAAAAAAACAGCTATTTTAAAAAAAAAACTGTTATTTTAAAAAACTCTTAATAAAAAACTAAACTAAATAAATAAATATAATAGTAGTTTTAATATTAGTAATTACTAATAAACTGGAAATAAAAATATTAGTAATTAATAGTAAACTGTAAATCAAAAGATTTTTAATTAAAATAACAGTTTTTTAATTTTCAGTTTGTTAGTAATTCAGTTTGTTATTAATTATTAATATAAAATATAATAGTAATTACTAATATAAAATTTTAATTTTCAGTTTGTTAGTAATTCAGTTTGTTATTAATTATTAATATAAAATATAATAGTAATTACTAATATAAAACTGTTATTTTAATTAAAAATCTTTTAATTTTCAGTTTACTATTAATTACTAATATTTTTATTTTCAGTTTATTAGTAATTACTAATATTAAAACTACTATTATATTTATTTATTTAGTTTAGTTTTTTATTAAGAAGTTTTTTAAAATAACAGTTTTTTTTTTTAAAATAGCAGTTTTTTTTAAAATAACAGTTTTTTTAAAATATTAATTATTATTATTTACTGTATTTATTTTAACTATAAATATTATTTAGTTATTATTAATTTAGTTAATATTTTAGTTACAAATGTGTTTTAAAATAATATTTTAGTTAATATTTTTTAAAATAATAATTTAGTAAATGTGTTTTAATATTAATACTTAGTAAATATTTAGAATTTAGCTACAATATAGTTACAATATGTATAATATGTAAAAAAATTATAGTTACAGTATAATATTTACAATATGTTATTTAACTATATTCTAATAATAGTTATAGTATATATAATATAGTTATAATATATTCTAATAATAATTGATGAAAATGAAAACAAGTATGCAAACGTATAATATGTATGTTTAAAAGCAATTAAAATACAAGATAAAGACTCTAGCCTAGTGGTAGGTGCTTAAGCTTTGAAACAAAAGGGGGTGGGTTCAATACTTGTAGCGGGCAAGTTTTTGAATTTTTGAATTTTAAGCATTTCAACATCACGCGTGTAATTAAATAAATAAAAAAAAAAAAAAAAAAAAAGCCAACAAAGCAGCGCCATGTCATCAATTTTGTTGACCAAATCTACTCAGGGGGCAAAACGAGGGAATCTACAAATGGCAGGGATGGAATCTGTATTTTTTTTTTACAGGATTGTTTTTGAGATTTCGCCTATATGGCAGGGGGCAAAAGGGATATTAACCCTTATTTGTATCACATAAAAACATCATATCTAAAACTTTAGTATAAGCATTTTCTAGTTTTAGATATAAGCATTTTCTTAGTATAACAAAAAATAGAATTTCTAAAAAACTTACATGTCCTTAATCATTAAAAGAGACATAATTATAAATGTATTTATGATAAAGTTAATATATCATAATAAATCAATAGATTGTTAAAGTATAATTTTTGTTTTTTTTTTCACTTTAATTATTTAAAAAAATTAAATTTGAATTTGATATATGTGTTTATTCTTTGATTACAAATTAAGTTTATTAATTATATTAGTAGAATTTATACTTAATTTAAGAGTGAAAAATAAAGTAACTTTGATAATATTTGTTTCTTAACTTTATAATATCAATATATAATATGATTAATTAACAAAATAACAATTATAATTAATTATTAAATATCAAAAAGCGAACAAAGAAAGAAATTAAGGAGTCGACAAAGATTTGTAGGCATTTAATTGGATTTATAGCTAAAATAGGAAAAAAATTATTACATGCATGACAAAAAGCAGGAAATAAATATAAAAAACGCAAAACAAAATACAACAACTGATACCACCGACCACACGAGTAAACTCAAACATAGATACCAAGATCATGGATTTGGTTTAAAAAGTTGTTGGTGCATATAAATTGGAACGGATTTTCCATCCTTCAATGGGTGAATCAAAGTTGTTCTCGCTTTAAAAATTGGTAGGATCTGGACATACATGATCTTGTTGTTGCTGCTCTCAGTGTCACTAAATTTTATTTTCACCCTTCAGATAAACAATGCAACTTGCAAAATTCAATTCATCCTCCAGATATCTTGCATGACATTTCTGGTTCGATCTCAAAATTCAAAATACAATTCACTACTACGGAAAAGCCATACCACGACAGTTGGAAAATGGATACCATAACGCCTAACCAATCGTTGTGAGGTAAGGTGTGATTATATGTCTGGTGCTTTCCACCACAGTTGCGAGACCATGATAATAAGGCAGGACGCACGCTACCTATCACAATGGTTACTTATATCAACTGTTGTGATATGTACATTTAGGTACTCGGTTCGAAACCCACATACAGAAATTTATTTGGAACGTTAATAACATTTCACATGGATAAAATATATAATTGTTGTTGAGAGTGTTAAATATGTAATTCATTGTTTTAGAAAGATTATATTTGATTTAGAAAGATTAGATTAGATATTTTTGGGATTTTATAATTTGGGTTTTCACTTGAGATGCAAGTTAACCTAAATCTATAAATAGGGAGGAACCCTTTATCATTGTAATCATCAAGTTTGATAATCACGGTTTTACTGTTGCAAAGTGATAATAAAATTCCACAGTTGTGGGCAGAGAGTTACTCTGCAGTTCATACTCATCTCCTTTAAACGTGTTCTTGTTTTTGTTCATTGTCATTATATAACAATCTTAAGATCAAGATTAAATATGAATTCTCTATAGATCGTGGTTGAATTCCAACATCTGGTATCTAGAGCTTCGGTTTTGATTCAAAGGAAGAACAACTGTGATGGCGATGAATCACTCGAACGGTCACTTTCCAGCAAATCTTCCAATTCTAAAGAAAGATAATTATGAGAATTGTTGCAAGCAGATTAAGGTAGTTTTCTGTTACCAAGATCTTTGGGATCTTGTGAATGAGGGGTTATCACCGCTTGCAGAAACTGTGACAGATCAGAAGAAAGCAGTATATAAAGAATTGAAGAAGAAAGATTATAAAACTCTCTTTATAATCCATCAATGTGTTGATCCAGGTGACTTTGAAAAGGTTAGTGATGTAGAATCAGCAAAAGAAGCTTAGGAGATTCTTGAAAAATCGTTTGGAGGCGCAGAGAAGGTGAAAGAAGTGAGGTTATAAACTCACAAAAGGACTTATGAATTGCTTCAGATGGAAGACAATGAAAGTATAACAAATTTCTTCACCAAAGTTACAAAGCTGGTGAATCAAATCAAGGTATGTGGAGAAGTGTTGACATCAAGATCAGTTGTGTCAAAGATCTTGAGGTCATTGGCTCCAAAATTTGACCACGTGGTAGTAGACATAGAAGAGTCGAAAGACTTGTCAGTATTGACGAAGGAAGAGCTTCAAGGGACGCTTGAGTCTCATGAATAAAGGATGGATGAAAGAGCTGTCGGAAAGTCGAAGAGTGATATGGCTCTGCAGACGCAATCTGTAATACCCCATATTATCTAATTGCTCAATTGGATATCAGATGAGATCAGATGAGTATCTATGTGCTCTATCTTTGATATATTGGATAAATGGAATCCTCTAAGTACTTTAAGTATTATCAATTGAGATCAATAGAGCAACTATTGAACTCTGAAGAGATCAATTTATTATTAGTTCGAGAGAGACTTTTATGATAACTCTAATAATTGGTCAATTGGTTGAGAGGATAAAACATCAATTGGAGATATTTTACTCTATCGGATTATATTATATAATATTGGTATTATATATATATATATATATATGGTTGTTAAAGAAAAGAAAAGATAGAAAGAAAGAAGAAAAGAAGAAAAGAGAAGGAAGAAAAGGAAAGAAGAGAAAGAAGAAAAACTTGGGAAGAAGAAGTTCATGGATCATCAGTTCATCATCTTCTTCTAACTCCTCTTCAATTATCAGGTGGGTTCTAGATAGAAACTTAAGTTCTAGAATTAGAGATGATTTTAGCTTAAGTTAGGTTTTGGGAGAAATTGCTTAAATTGGTAATCGATGAAATTTAACGGTTGAAATGTGTTAAAAACTGAGTAGTATAAGCTATATGGATGTAGAATCATCTGTGTTTGATTATTGGATGTTTGGATGTGTTTTGGTCAAGTTTTGGACCTATGGGATTTTAGCTATTACGCTGCAGAGCTTCTAAAATTTCCCAGATTCGCACTGCGAATCCCCAAGCAAAGGGGAAATCGTGCACTCGCTGGACGTTCGCACGGCGAATGAGGAGGCGAATGTTCGCCAGACGTTCGCCAGTGGTTAGCACTGTGAACCTTAGCTTGTTTTGGTTCTGCCTCTGTTCGCCAGACATTCGCACTGCGAATGGTGCAGCGAACAAGTGTTGGCTAGGCATTCGCTGGCAGCTTCGCACTGCGAATGAGTAGCGAGCACTCGCTGACTTCTTCGCATTGCGAACATGACAGATCACCCAAGTTGTTTCCTTCATAACTTTTGATCCATAACTCGGATCGGGACGTTCTTGGTGTCATTAGAAATCTATGACGACCCTCTATCCGATAAAAAGTGAAAATATTGGGTATGGTGTGGGATAAATTATTTAGAGGAAAATGAAGGAAAGTAATGTTTTGTTAAACGTCGGAATTGATATCTTTTGGATCACAAGTCCGATTGCGGCGTAGGGATAGCCGTTAGAAAGCTGTGGAAATATCCTACAGGATAAGAGTGGGAATATTGATTTTAGATACCCAGTGAAATGAATCGGAGGAAAACCGAAATGATGTTTTATGTGATTGAATCATTATGTGTGATTCCATTATACAAATGTAATATGTTTTTGTATGACTTGTGATTGAATTATTATATGTGATTCAAATGTGCAATTGTAATAAGTTTGCCTATTATTGATATTAAACCTGATTGAAAATAAATGCATGTTAAAATATGAAATAGAAAGAGTGAGGAAACTTTACCCCACCACAACGTGATAGTGGAACCTAGTAATGAGCTAGGAAATTGTTGAATAACTTAATGACAACGCTCGTGCGAGAGAGGCCGAGGCGTGTGTCTGACGACGCTCGTGCAAGAGAGGCCGAGGCGTTCGTCTATTACCGAATGGTATAGAATGAGTGAAACACTAGTATGGAATACGTGTTTTTGTTATGTTTTATTGAGAAAGGCAAAAGAGGCCTAAAGGCATGAGAGGCCTAAAGGCTAATGTGGCCTTGTGATTGTCGAATACAATCACGTTGTGTATTTGATCACGTAATCGTAACCATTTCTTTTGATTTGCCCTTGAGAGGCCTTCATGAGTCTCGAGCTCCTCTGAAGTGCAGGCATTACTACTTGGCAGGTTTGATTCCCAATGTTATAGTACGATGGAACCTACGAGTAGAGACTTGTGATGGCATCAGAGGCCATGTGAAGTGACGAATTAAGGAGATAATGCGTCCCTTAATTCCGAATCCATTCGTATGCCAAGTATCTACAAGGATCCAGGACTCGGGTTGACTTCTAGACGTAGAAGCGGACGAGCAAGAGGGATGCCTTGGTACGGTTATCGGTTAGTGATTTACTTCTGAGTAACGAGCTCAATAACGTGTTTCCATATAGTGTGAGATTGTGAGATTGTGTACTCAAGGTCATTTCCCTTCCCCTTGACTTGAGTTGGGATTGATAGAACCCTGTAAAGCCGAGAGAATCTATAGGATAGGGAACTCACTGAGATTTGATGTATCTCACCCCACTATAGTTATTTTATTTCAAGTGCAGGTTTGGTTACAAGTGGAGCGATGCTCAGATGTTTCGAGAGAAGCTTAGTTAAGCTTATTCTGCTGTGTATTCTTTTGTTGTATACAATTGAGGATATTGTATATTGTTCTTAGTTTTGATTATTTTGGCTAGTTTCCATGACTTGTGCCATGTGTTGTATTTATATTTAGAAATGGGCAAGTATGTGAACTATGCCTTTAGGCACTTTTGACGTGTCAGTACCAAATAAAATGCTTGTGTTGTATTATTCTAGATATATATTATACATGGCATTACAGTTGGTATCAGAGCAGGTCGTATTCTCGACCTAGCCTTGAAACATCATAAGTAAATCTATTCCTGCCTCTTAAGTGTGTCTTGTCATCATGAAACTTAATATCATACTATGTAGTGTTGGGCCTGATCAACCTAATACTATGTATGTGATAGGTAGAATCATGGTTGAGCGACCACGAGGACTCCGAAGTGTTGTCGGAACTTGTGTTGTAAGGGAAGGTTCAAGCCAAGAATTAGTAGTGTGGAGTTTTGGTCAATTCTGTTGAGGTTTTGGTAGAAGTTGTGTTTTGGGTAGCGTGGGATTTAAGAGTGTTGTGTTGTTCAAGCAATCCTTTGGAATGAATGGAGTCTGAAAGTTAAGGATCTCTACCGAACGATTGGATAAGGTATCAAGCAATGTAAAATTGCTAGTGGAGCTGGATTGACCACTAGTACGGATAAGGATTTCAAGTAATCTCATTCCGTGGAAAAGGAAAGTTGTATTATGGAACGTGTGACGTAAGGTCCGGAAGTGAGATAATCATTGGTGCTTCAATTTCTAAGGTTGCTATGTATGGTGTCTTGAATGGACGAGAGAACCTTAAGGAGGGTGTTCAGAACAATATCTTTCGACTGGTTAAAAGTTGAGAGTTAAGGACGTTCGGCCTTATGGGAACTTAAAGTAGTAGAGAAGTGTGAGAAGGAACACAATGATGTGTTTACATGCTTCGAGTGAAACAAGTATGTGCCGGACGAAGAATGTGTGATGAATTACGTATATTCAGTTATGTAGAGAGAGTAAGTTCGAAATATTACATCGGGATTTTCTGTATTCGATGAGAGACCAATTTGGAATTTTGGAAATGTCAAGTTACCCAAGGAACTGTATAAGGTATTGTGTTGGAGAAAGAATGAGCTTCATGAAGTAACGGAAAGTGTAGTGTTACGGACTGAAAGAAGTTGTATTAAGAAACAGAGTAAGTACCCTGGATCGGAGGGAATCTTAGTAAGATGGTTTTATATTTGGACCTAAGAGGATTACCGGGGAGAGCAAAGTAAACGCGATGTGGAAAACGGTATGTTATGAGAAAGGTTACACCTTGGTTTTAAGCACAAGCGTAGTAGTAGCACCGTGGTCACAAGTGTACGTGATGGATTCTTATTCTTGAGACAAGTGTGATGAGACGTACTTTGTGAAGCAGTGAGTATTGTATTTTAAGAAGTAAGATTGCGGTAAACAACGATAAGCAAATCAGGACTTATTACGGAATAAGTGTACCTCACGAAACGGCCTACACCGGAAGGGTTTTGTAGGTAGTTGATGAGAATTGTCGGTTGTGAATCTTCCATTAAGTAATTTGGTGTAAGTGGGATATATAATGGATAGTGAAGGGTAAGGAATCCCGGTTAAGGTGTACGAAGTGATGGAAAGGTTATTCAAGAGGGTGCATTACCCCGATCTAAATTCAAATATAGAGAAACTTCTGTATTTGTGAATAATCGGAATATTTGGAATCTACCTTTTGTTGGACTAAGAACGTTGTTGTTTTATTTCTCACCAAAGAGTTCAAGTGAGAGAATAAGGTGGTATGCTTGTTATGAGATGTCTGTCGCTTTGGTAGTATCGTATAATGGTTGTGTGTTGGGTTTCCTTATGGATGAATCAAGTAAGAGTTATGGCTAAGACCCTAGGATGTCGCCATTATTGACTTCCCGCTAGTATCGTTGTATGAACAGAGAGTGAACTGTTCCGCCGAAGTTTTATGGTGTGCCTGTGTCAGGATTGGGAAGGTTGATTGTCACTTGGTTGGAGTGTGTCGTCTGCATGTTTTGACTTTGTCGGTATTATCTTGAGTTGATCATGGTTGGTGAATGTTACGCAAGTTAAAAGCCACGAGTTAAGAATGATATTATGGGTTAGAGCAAATTGGATTGATGGTGTGAGTAGGGATGGTTTTGAATTATGAGAAATTGGTTTAGGTTCAGCAGCAGTGTTAACCAACTAACACAATGGGGTTAACCGTTTAACACGTGCGAGAATGGTGTTCTGCGCTGGATTTTGAGGAGTTAACTGATTAACCTCAGATGGGTAATCGATTAACATGTGTGTAAATTGTGTAATCCCTTAGGAACCATCATCGGTGTTTTGTTACCTTATGTTGCTCTGATTGGAGAGTGTTGTGTGAATGGAAACCAGGATGGTAAGTAAATGAAAGACGGATTTTTATTTTGGAATCGGAACTTCTGAAGGGTGTTGCATAGTTGGCCATTTGTTCAGACGACAAGAGAGTTGAATTGGGGAAATAATCTTGTGAATTGTGTTGAGCGTGAGGAAGTTGTAAGTGTATTACTATCATTACCGTTGCGAGTCTTAAGGACGAAGTTAGAGAATGCTCACAAGGTGTTGATCTCGCAAGGAATATTTCGGTAAGTTAATTATTGGTGTTAGCAAGGTATGAGCGGTTGGTCGGAGTTTAGTAATTGTTATCTTCTGTGTGTTCATGGTATTGGATTTAGACTCCGTGAGAGTGGTACCAGTTGTGTGCAGTTGTGTTTGACCCAGAGAAGGAATTTGAAAGTTATCTTTCCAAGTACGAGTAAGAATTGGACGTTCCGAAGTTAAGCATGTAACTTGGAATCGTTTGTGGAATGGAATGAATGAGAAAGGTGGATTCTATTGAGAAACGTGACATGTCCTTTGAGGATGTGTGTGTACGTGTAGAGTGTGGTGTGTGGATTGGTGAGTAGTATGGAAACTCACAATCTCGCTTGGAATAGTTTAAGTTTGGATAAGTGGTGACTCGCATCTGATTGAAGCTTCGGGACGGTGTTATGTAATATTAGTTGAGAACTTGTACCAATAACAAACCTTGAGGGAATCAGAACCCCGTAAGAAGAATCAATTTGGAAGGTAGTAACCAGAGCCGGAGGTTGTTAAACTGTTTTGGATATATTATTTTGAGTTTAGAATGGATTTGGAGTTGTGAATGTCATGGTTGTAGCAGTGTAACTTTTGCATCTTTATCATCTAGAGAGTGTTGGCCAGAGGTTAAGATATTGTGTGTCGGCACAGAAATTGTTCTACCATAGGACGCCAGTCAGTTTCTTGTACCATTGGTTAGTAAGGACCCCATGGGATAAGTGTGTTCTCCATGGATTGTTAGCTACTTGGTGGTGCTTAAGGATTCGTGCTATTCCACTGTTAGTTTTGTTTGGAATTGTGCAGTGGAAGGTGACAGACAAAGAAGTCAGTCAGAATTGGAGAGTTGAAAGTTGTTGCTTATAAGTATGGAAATAAGAAGACCTTGTTTTAGGTGATTACCTTTTTGGGGTGATACGGAAGAGATGAAATATCGGATGTGACGAGTACCCTGTACAGCATCAGACCAGGTCAGATGTAACTGGTAAAGAAGTCGTTTAAATATTAATGAAGTGGTCTTGGACGTGTGTTAGATGTCAAACATGTTATATATTTGGATGCAATAATTGGCATTTTTCATGACTTTCCTTGTGTAATTGATTGGTTTAAGTGAGAAATTGTGTTGTAGTGTGTACATTGGAATACATGTGTGGAGCTTGTAATTTGTGTGTTAATGTGCAAGAGTAGGCACCAAAGGATCAAAATTGTGAGACATGCAGGTTTCCATTGAAAGTGTTACTGCAACAGAGCATTCGCAGTGCGAAGGATCTGGCGAAGGCCCGACGAAGGTTCGCACTGCGAACGTCAGCGAAGGCGCTAGCGAATGATGACAGTGAGTTCCAGTTTTGAGATGACAAAGAGTTCGCACTGCGAACTCCTGGCGAGGGTCCAGCGAAGGCTCGCTGGTTGGTTCGCATTGCGAAGATGCTAGCGAAGGGAGGCAGTAAGTTCTGGAATTTAATTGTCCTGGCTCGCTAGTTCATTCGCAGTGCGAATGAGCTAGCGAATGATTCGCTGTGCGAAGGAATGGTTCGCACTGCGAACGCGCGATTTCTACTTGGGGTGGTTTAAGTCTCAGAGGCACTTGAGGTGCCATTTTCTCTCATTCGCAGTGCGAATGATGTGCTCGCAGTGCGAATCCTGCAGAATTCAGAAGTGTATAAATAGATTTTCACTTTATTTGTTTGGGATATCTTGTTCATTTTCAGTAGAAAACATAGTTTACAGTATTTGGATCATCAAAGAGTGTATTTTCACTTGGAGAAGCTGAAGTCGCATCCATTCTCGATTATTCGTCGTGGATGCTCATTCATCTCCTCTCTTTACTTGTTATCCAATCTACCATGAGAAGTGGTAGCTAAACACTCAATGTTGAGGTTAGAGGTAGTTGATCCTAATTTTATGTATTGCTTTTGATCTATTGTGTATGAACAAAGTCTTTGATCAATATAGATGATGTTGTTTTCTCTTAATGATCCATGTGTGATTTATTTTACTCTAGACATAGATTCTACAAATCATGACCTAACAATTTTATCTCTTAAAAACCAAACTCTAGACATAGATTTGGGATTTGCTATTCGCATTGTGTTGATCTTAATGATCGTTGTTTAGATTGTTAGCGTGAGACATCATCTAACGGTCTAAACATCGACACTCACGACTTCGCTTTAGACATAAACTTAGTCGGGAGAATACGCGGTTATATTGGTCGAAAACCGAGTTCATATGCTTGATTAATCGTTTATACGTGAAAAGGATTAGCGAAACCTAACCTTAACATGCTTTTATCAAAACTTTTACAAAAATCTTTGTCACCAATTAATCTTTGCTACAAGTGAATGTTAACAACAATTGAAAAACTTTTGAAACCATTGAACTTAGAATATCACAACTATTGAAAGGCACGCATCAAATATCAAACAATCCCTGTGGATACGATTAAAAACAACCCCCACTATTACTCTACTAACAAAATGGCGTCATTGCCGGGGATTGTTAGGTGATATTGCAAGCATTGCGATAGTTGAGCTATTTTAAGCTGTTACCAACTTTATCTTGAACTTGTTAATCTGTTTGTTTAGTGTGCAGACTTAGTTTATGCGAGGGAAACTACCGGCGGACCAACTTCTTTTCGATCCTGAGATTGAGAGAACCGCTCGTAGAATCAACAGCAGAACTAGACGAAGGAGGCAGCTAGTGAGACAGAAGCGAGAACAAGAGGAAAGTACTTCTACACCACCTCCAGTTCCACAAATACTTCCAGTTATGGAGGCAGATCCACCACTACCACCGCCGCCTGCTTCTAGGCCATGTACAAATAGTCTGAGACACAATGCTCAGTTCGCTCGCCATGCACACAACGGTCGTCATGCTAAAATGAAGATCGGTATTCTCTAGCTGTTATATCAAAGTCCATTTACGGGTATGGATCATGAAGATCCTTTTACCCATCTTACAAAATTCTATGAAATAGCGGGAGCGACTGGTGCACCGGAAGCAGAAGAGGAGTCTCTGTTCAAGAGACTATTCCCGCATTCTCTCATTGGGAAGGCAAAGGAATGGTATCTTGATCAGTCAACGGCCATAATGACGGATTGGAATGCATTGGAAGAGAAATTTTTGGAGAGATTTTTCCCTCACACTCGGTTTATGGAAGCAAAGACCGCCATCGCGGTATTCACGCAAGGACCAAATGAATCTCTCAACGAAGCTTGGGAGAGGTTCAAATCAATGTTAAGAAAGTGCAAGGGCCATGGTTTTGATGAATTGTCACAAATTCATATATTTAGAAATGGGCTGCAACTTGTACACAAAACCTTGTTGGATGCCACCGCTGGTGGATCCTTGTTAAGCAAAACCGCAGCGGAAGCCACAGCTATCATTGATAAGATGGCCTTGAATGATCATCAAGGTAGTCACAACCGTGGACCTTCTCAACGAACTCCGGGAGTGTTGGAATTAGGAACAAACGATGTTATCCTTGCGCAGAACAAGTTATTATCACAATAGGTTGAGTTGTTGACTAAGAAAATGTCTAAGCTTCCGCAACAATTCAAAGAAATGCATGAATCTGCAAGTAAAAATGTGCAAGTGTTAGTTTGTGAATTATGTATAGGCGACCATCCGACCGGTTATTGTCCTCCCGTTGTGGAGGAAGAAAATTACACGAGAAATCAAGGATACCAACCCCGACCTCCGTATCAACAAGGCAACCAAGGTTACCAACAAAGGCCTAACCAAGGTTATCAACAACAATGGAGACCGCAAGAAGCCGGACCATCAAACCGTCAACAATACCAAAATTACACTCAACCTCCGCAAGCTCCCGTTGGAAATACAAAGATGGAAGACACCCTCACACAATTTATGCAAATGGCAATTTCCAACCAAAAGAACACCGATGCTGCCATAAGGAATCTTGAAACACAAGTCGGGCAATTATCAAAACAATTGGCCGACTAACAAAAAGGGCACTTTACGGCAAATACGCTTCTGAATCCTAAAGATTGCAAAGCAATTATAACAAGAAGTGGAAGAGAGATTGACATGGGTGTAGGTAAAAGAGTTGTGGAGGAGGAGGTTGTAGTTGAAAATGAAAAAGAAAAAGATAGTGAGGAGATTGAAGTAGAAAAAAATGTTGAGGGTGTTTTAGTTGAAAATGAGAAGGAAAAAAGTGAGAATGAGAAAAAAATAGAGAGTGAAGAATGAGTAAAGAGAACTAGGAAGGGAAAAGAGCCGATGAACAATATTCTGATTCAACATCTACCATATCCTCATGATCCTACAAAGAAAGATAGTGCTCGGCACTATTCTCGGTTTATGGATATTTTCAAGCAATTACAAATAAATATTCCATTTTCCGAGGCTTTGGAGCAAATGCCTAAATATGTGAAATTCATGAAGGATATCCTCACGAAAAAGAAGAGGTATACGGATCAAGAGACGATTATGGTAGATGCAAGTTATAGTGCTATCATTCAACAGACTCTCCCGAGGAAAGAATGTGATTCGGGACGAGTTACATTGCCGGTTACGATAGGAAACATCTATGTTGGCAACGGATTGATTGATTTGGGCTCTAGTATCAACTTGATACCTTTGTCGATTGTCAAACGGTTAGGACACATGGAATTGAGGTCCACGCAAATGACGTTGCAACTCGCCGATAAATCCACTACCCGTCCTCACGGTGTAGTGGAAGATGTGTTGGTCAAAGTGGACAAATTTTTGTTTCCGATAGACTTTGTTGTCATTGAAATGGAGGAGGATGAGGATGCACCTTTGATTCTTGGAAGGCCTTTCATGAAAACTGCCCGAATGACAATTGACATGGACGATGGTCTCATGAAAGTGAGAGTCCAAGATGAAGAGGTGTGTTTCAATCTTTATGATGCCATGAAGCACAAGAAAGATAAAGGTGATTGTTTCCGGATCGATGCAATGGAGGAATCAAGTTTTGAAGTTACAAAGCAAATTCATGTCATTGATCCTTTACAAAGAACTTTGGATGATTCCTTGGAAGTATTCTCGGTTGAAGAAGAGCAAGCTCTTGAAGAGTGTTTGTTAGAGCTTGAAGCTTTGGAAGAATTGCAACCTTGGGAGTATGAAGAGGAATTTCTAAAAAAAGTGGTTAATGATGAGCCATCCAAACTTGAACTGAAAGTGTTACCGTCAACCTTGAAGTATGCTTTTCTCGATGACGGTGGTAATAAACCGGTGATCATAAGTAGTATTTTGTCTGAAAACGAGGAGAGCCGCTTAATTTAAGTGTTGAGAAAAAATCAGGATGCAATGGGATGGACGTTGTCCGATCTCAAAGGCATAAGCCCTTCATATTGCATGCACCGTATATTCATGGAGGAAGATTTTAAACCGGTTGCTTAACCTCAACGCCGGTTAAATCCAATCATGAAAGAAGTGGTGAGAAAAGAAGTGGTGAAAATGTTAGATGCCGGAATGATTTATCCCATTTCTGACAGCCCGTGGGTTAGTCCGGTGCATGTGGTACCGAAAAAAGGCGGATTAACGGTGGTCCGAAACGAGAAAAATGAGCTCATTCCAACAAAAACCGTTACCAGGTGGAGAATGTGCATTGATTACCGTAGGTTGAACAAAGCTACGAGAAAAGATCATTTCCCTCTACCTTTTATGGATTAAATGCTCGAAAGGCTTTCAGGTCAACAATTCTACTGTTTTTTGGATGGTTATTCAGGTTACAACCAAATTATTGTGAACCCGGAGGATCGTGAAAAAATCGCTTTTACATGTCCGTTTGGAATCTTCGCTTATCGGAGGATGCCGTTTGGATTATGTAATGCACCGACGACTTTTCAACGGTTTATGCAAGCTATCTTCTCGGATTTGATCGAAAAGACAATTGAGGTCTTTATGGATGATTTCTCCGTTTTTGGACAATCGTTTGATTTGTGCTTGAAAAATTTGGATACGGTGTTGGAACGGTGTGTGGAAACCAATTTGGTGCTTAATTGGGAAAAATGCAACTTTATGGTGAACGGGGGAATTGTGCTCGGTCACAAAGTTTCTTCAAAGGGCCTTAAAGTTGATAAAGCCAAGGTGGACGTTATTGAGAAATTACCACCACCGATGAATGTCAAAGGTATAAGGAGCTTTCTGGGACACGTCGGGTTTTACCGTAGATTCATCAAGGACTTCGCAAAGGTTGCAAAGCCATTGAGCAACTTGCTCGTCCAAGGTAAGACTTTTGACTTTGACGAGTCTTGTCTTTTTGCGTTTAATTTTTTGAAAAAGAGTTTAACTACCTCACCGATAATCATTGCACCTAACTGGAAATTGGATTTTGAATTAATGTGCGATGCAAGCGATTATGCGGTTGGGGCTGTTTTGGGTCAGAGGAAAACAAATTTTCCACGCTATACATTATGCGAGCAAAGTTTTAAACGAGGCTCAAATTAACTATGCAACAACTGAGAAAGAGTTGCTTGCCATAGTGTATGCGTTGGAGAAATTTCGTTCCTATTTGATTGGTTCACGAGTCATCGTTTACACGGACCACTCGGCTATAAGGTATCTGCTCACCAAACCTGATTCTAAGCAGAGGCTTATTCGGTGGACCCTTTTGTTACAGGAATTTGATCTTGAAATTCGTGACAAAAAAGGATCCAAGAATTTGGTGGCGGATCACTTATCCCGCCTGGTAAATGTTGACGTGACCAAGAATGAATTTGAGGTCAAAGAGGAGTTCCCAGATGAAAAACTATTTAGAGTGCAGGTTAGACCATGGTTCGCCGACATGGCTAACCACAAAGCCACCGGATTGATACCGGACGGTCTAACGCACCACCAAAAAAGAAAATTTTTGTCTGACGCCAAGTCTTTCATATGGGACGAACCTTATTTGTTCAAACTTGGTGTCGACAACCTCTTAAGAAGGTGTGTCTCATTGGAGGAAGCCACGAATATTGTGTGGCACTGTCATAACTCTCCTTATGGAGGACACTTTAATGGGTTGAGAACGGCCACTAAAGTCCTTCATTCGGGCTTTTATTGGCCGTCCTTATTCAAAGATGGGCATGCGCATGCCCTTAGTTGTGACAGGTGCCAGAGAAGTGGAGGAATTTCACGGCGGCACGAGATGCCTTTATAGAATATGTTGGAAATCGAAGTTTTTGACTGTTGAGGGATCGACTTTGTCGGTCCATTCCCATCTTCCTTTTCCAATGAATATATTTTGGTCGCCGTTGATTATGTGTCTAAGTGGGTGGAGGCGATAGCTTGCGCTAAAGCCGACGGAAAAACAGTGGTCAAATTTTTGAAAAGAACATTTTTGCGCGTTTTGGTACTCCTAGAGTGATAATTAGTGATGGAGGGTCTCACTTATGTAACACTCAGCTTGACAAAGCTTTGGAGCAGTATGGTGTGAAGCACAAGGTTGCCACACCATATCATCCTCAAGCTAATGGTCAAGCGGAGGTATCCAATCGTGAGATAAAATGTATTTTGGAGAAAACTGTTTCGGCCTCGAGAAAAGATTGGGCCAACAAATTGGATGATGCTTTGTGGGCGTATCGGACCACTTTTAAGGCTCCGATCGGTCTCACACCGTTTAAAATTGTGTATGGTAAGAATTTCCACCTGCCCGTGGAGTTGGAGCACAAGACGTTTTGGGCCTTAAAATTTTTAAATTTTTATCCAACTCTTAGCGGCGAAAAAAGAAAAGTGCAATTACAGGAATTGGATGAATTACGCCTTCAGGCGTACGATTCCAATAAACTGTACAAAGAGCGTGTAAAGTCTTACCATGACAAAAAATAATCATTAAGCAATTTGAGGTGGGACAGCTGGTCCTGCTATTCAATTATCGGTTAAAATTGTTCCCGGGAAAGCTAAGGTCTAAATGGTCGGGTCCGTTTCGGATCCTAGAAATTAAGCCTTATGGAGCAGTTATAATTGAAGACACAACAACCAAAGAGAATTGGACTGTGAACGGCCAAAGATTGAAAGTGTACCTTGGAGGTGATTTCGAGCGGAATCCCGCCATTGTTCCCTTCCGCGATCCGTGAGATTGCGGTGGACCGTCGAGCTTAGCCGACGTTAAACAAGCGCTCGTTGGGAGGCACCCCAACATTGTAAGTATTTTGTTTTTATTTGCTGTTTGAAGTCATTTTTGTGAGACTAGTATTATACATTGTAGTTTGGAACCATATGCAATGAGGCAGCAGGACAGACCTGAAAATTTTGAAAATCTGTCTTGTTCGCTGGCTTGTTCGCACTGCGAATCTGGGGCGAGCATTCGCTGGCCATTCGCACTGCGAACATCAGCAAACCAGCCTTGGTGGTTTTGCTGCCACATCATTTAAAGGTGAGGGTTTTGTTATGGGTGGGCCTGCACTTAGGCCCAAACCCTAGTCACTTGCCTCTCACTTTCAACCAAAGGAAAAAGAGAAAAAAACCTCAAGTCTTCCTTCCCTCTCACGTGCAATTTTCTGTCCTTCTCTCAAGTTTTTTTTTCTCTCAATTGCCAATTCTAAACAAGGTTTGAATTTCGTTTCTATATACTTTCTGTTATTGTGATTTTGTTTGGAAATTTACATGAGAAATCTTTAAGCATTTGGGTTAGAATTCCGTGTTAGGTTTTTCAATGCATGTCAAATTTTCTGCTGGTTTTTGAGTTTAGATGACATGTAGAATCATTCTATGTTATGAAATCTGGGGCTGATAATTTTTTTCAAAGTTTTCGTGCATTCACTGGCTTGTTCGCACTGCGAATCTGGGGCGAGCGTTCGCCAGGCTTCGCAGTGCGAGTGTTCTAGCTAGTAGCCCAGGTTTTTGTTTTTTTAGTTCATTCTGATGCATATGTGTCCTATTTTCTAATGATCTGTCTTGGTGTTTTTGTGTGGATGTGTTTGTCATTTGTGCAGATGGGTCCTAAAACCATGATCAAGAAAAGGAAAGCATCAACATCTAGACAGGTTTCGATCCGTTTCGACGACACTAGGTTCAAGGGTATTAGGCAGGCGCAGAAATATGAGGTATTGGAGACAAGGACCATCCTTGCTGAAAAGAGATTTATTCTGAATGATCAAGGGACTTATCGTTCGGTAGCTGCCCTCTTGCATGAAAAAAAGTGGGATCAGCTGATAACGCCCCTTGATTCGTACAATGTGGAGATGGTTCGCGAACTCTATGCCAACGCCCTTCCTGATGAGGGGGATCTGTTTAATTGGACTACTGTTGTTGGAGGGACAAATGTAAGGTTTGATAGGAGGACAATTAACCGAGTGCTTGGAGACCCTCTTCCATTGCGTGCCAGTGAAGAAGATGATTACCACAGGAACCTTAACCGCAACAGGGATATCACACGAATGACCTCTGATTTGTTGCGCCCGGGTAAAGATGTGAAGTTAAACCATTCGGGAGTTGCTGTGAGGTATCATCGAGAGGACATGTTACCTTTGGCTCAGCTTGTTTTACTTTTGGTTGTCACCAACATTAAGCTAAAGTCATATTCCTCTACCGTTCTAATTCCTCTGGCTCACCTTGTGCACAGCATCCTTATAAACGTAGAAATTGATGTCGCGAGGATAATAGCAGATGAAATAAGGTCCATTGTCGAGAGTGGATTAGGAGGGAATGCTTCGAGGAAAAATTCCCTCTTGCATTTCCGTGCCTAATCATGACCTTATGTGCTGAAGCTGGTGTTAATTTTCCTTCGCGTCGTCAGGTCACTATCACGTCGGCTATCGATGATCGATATGTCGACAAATTTTGCAAACCTAAGGGTGGTAGGACTGAGACTTCAGGGGCTGCTGCTGCCGCAGGGGCTGGTACGAGTGGCGAGGATACTTTTGAGTCGCCGAATTTCTATCCGTATCAACAGGAGATCTGCCAATACAATTGGGATTGGATGGCTTCCCAGCAGCGTGCCATGACTGATATTCATGATTCTTTGCAGGTTCTCCAATTCCAGATCCGTGACCCTTCTACTGAGCACACTATGATGTCGAGGGAGCAGTTCCTCGCACATGCTGGATGGCCTGAGGCCAGGCCAGTTTTCGGAGGGGGAGAGGATTCAGTTGGCCCTGCTGGAGAGGATGCTGATGAGGATGGAGATGGTGATGAGATAGAGGGTGATGGCACCGATGTGGAGGTCTCTGGTAATACTTCTGATGAGGGAGATGAGGATGAGATGGTTACCGAGGTTTTGGAGACTGAGTCCGAAGAGAACTAATTTTGTGATTTTCAGATGTGTGTACTTCCTTTGGTCTCCAATGTGAAGTTTTCTTATATTTTGTATTTTTCAGCTTTTACTAGTCTATTGTATCCACATAGTGGAATATTTTGATATTGGTGTACTTGTACCCTAGTGGTACCATTTTGGATATTGTAGGTGTTCTTACACCAAGCACTTTATTTATTATTATTAGTAATGTTAAGCGTTTTGAGTAAATTATTTTGTTGCACTTCAACTTAAATTGTTAATATGTTTTCATGTTAATGTTCCTTCTTTTATGATGGAATTTTGGAAGTAGGTTGGAGACTCTTGATTTTAAAGAAAGATTCCTCCATGATGTGAGGGCTATGATAGTATCTTAAGCATTATGTTGCGACAAGGTACATTGTTACCTGGTTTGAGAATTTTGTATGTTTTAGAACTTTGTGTCTTGTGCGAGTGTTAATGTTGTTTCATGTTACAACTTCCTTTGAATGCATGTGTCATTTTAGGATCAAAAACCATAAAAGTGAGAAGCCTCCAAAGTATACTATATGCTAAGGATTGTTGATGAATGTTGTTTTTACTTTTAATTCATGCCTTATCTTGTGACCATGTGATTTTGTGGAAGTAGGAGAAGTGATCAAGGCACTTGTTGAAAGTGAGCACAACCATGTCCATATATTAATTCACCCGTCAGTAGTGAGCATTTGATAGCCCCTTTGAGCCTAAACAGTATAGAACTCAGTTTAGTGATGAACTTGTTTTATGTACATAATTTGCAAGTTTGGTTCATCACTAAATTTGGTGAGTTTCTAACATTTTCTTCTTGAACCTTTGAAATTGTATACTTTTACTTCCTTGCCTTAAAAAGCAAGGAACATTCACTTTAGGTTGAGTCGAAAATGAGTTGGGGAGAATAAAAAGAAGATGGGTGTTGTACTCCAAATTTTGAAAAAATTCAAGTTAGCATGTAAAGAAAAGAGTGTGAATATGTTGTACAAATGAGAAAATGCTTGCTTGAATGGAAAAAAAATGTAGAGTCAATAATTGTTCACGGTAGTTTGTGAAGGTGGAATGAAAAATTGGTGAAATGAAGTTGAGATGTGTGAGTATGTGTATAGTGAATGTTCTTTTGCTTCGGCAATTTCGTTTCAATGGCCATAAGAAATGTCCCTTTTTGTTTACCCGACCAAGATACAACCTTGAAGTCCTTAGTGATCTTTTACTTCCATGATTTCTTTTGTGTTTATTGAGATATGGTATGAATTGCTTAGTATCGCATCATTGGTCATTTGAGTGTATCTGTCCCGTGTTTGTATGCACGTTAGCCTTCAATCCTTTTTCGAAGAGGAGTGTAGAATGACATGTGCAGGATGAGTTAGTTGTCTCTTGAAACATTGTTTGAAATTGTTTAAGAGGCAAGTTCTTTTACATATTAGGTTCTTGAATTGTGTAATGGTGCGTTGTTTTGATCGTTGTTTAGTTGAGCCATTTTTTACGTCTTGGTTGAATTAAATGCTCGAGCAAATCCTCTTTTGAGGCATATTTTGCTTGAGGACAAACAAAGAGTTAGTTGGGGAGAGTTTGTTAGATGTCAAACATGTTATATATTTGGATGCAATAACTGGCATTTTTCATGACTTTCCTTGTGTAATTGATTGGTTTAAGTGGGAAATTGTGTTGTAGTGTGTACATTGGAATACATGTGTGGAGCTTGTAATTTGTGTGTTAATGTGCAGGAGTAGGCACCAAAGGATCAAAATTGTGAGACATGCAGGTTGCCATTGAAAGTGTTGCTGCAACAGAGCATTCGCAGTGCGAAGGATCTGGCAAAGGCCCAGCGAAGGTTCGCACTGCGAACATCAGCGAAGGCACCAGCGAATGATGGCAGTGAGTTCCAGTTTTGAGATGACAAAGAGTTCGCACTGCGAACTCCTGGCGAGGGTCCAGCGAAGGCTCGCTGGTTGGTTCGCATTGCGAAGATGCTAGCGAAGGGAGGCAGTAAGTTCTGGATGATCTTAATGATCGTTGTTTAGATTGTTAGCGTGAGACATCATCTAATGGTCTAAACATCAACACTCATGACTTCGCTTTAGACATAAACTTAGTCGGGAGAATACGCGGTTATATTGGTCGGAAACCGAGTTCATATGCTTGATTAATCGTTTATACGTGAAAAAGATTAGCAAAACCTAACCTTAACATGCTTTTATCAAAACTTTTACAAAAATCTTTGTCACCAATTAATATTTGCTACAAGTGAATGTTAACAACAATTGAAAAAATTTTGAAACCATTTAACTTAGAATATCACAACTATTGAAAGGCATGCATCAAATATCAAACAATCCCTGCGGATGATTAAAAACAACCCCCACTTTTACTCTACTAACAACGTGGAAAGTTATGGAAATATACATCGTCGTTGACTGCATGAAGTTAAGAGATCACTGAATTACATCGGGAAGATGTGTTAAGTGTTGTTGTTTTAACTTGAGATAAGATGTTACCGTCTTGTGGTGAGTTGGTAAAGGAATGTAGAATGGTGCATTCTTTCTGAAGTAAGATAAGACTAAGTGTTTTAGTAAGGAAACAACAGATGAATTTGGGAAGGAAAAGTTTGAAGTTTACCCAATATTGGAACAAGAGTATGACTAAAGATGTGAAGTTGTTAAATTGTGAAAATATGGATTTTTGGTCTGTGGAATCAAGTGGGAATTGGAATGTGTTAGAAAGTTTAACGGAAGTAAAATTGAGTGTGGAACTAAGATAATGATGCAAGTTATGATTCTTGTCGAATAGAGGAAATTCGGGGGCGAATTTCAATTTAAGGGGGGGGAGAGTGTAACACCCCATATTATCTAATTGCTCAATTGGATATCATATGAGATCAGATGAGTATCTATGTGCTCTATCTTTGGTATATTGGATAAATGGAATCCTCTAAGTACTTTAAGTATTATCAATTGAGATCAATAGAGCAACTATTGAACTCTGAAGAGATCAATTTATTATTAGTTCGAGAGAGACTTTTATGATAACTCTAATAATTGGTCAATTGGTTGAGAGGATAAAATATCAATTGGAGATATTTTACTCTATTGGATTATATTATATAATATTGGTATTCTATATATATATATATATATATATATGGTTGTTAAAGAAAAGAAAAGGTAGAAAGAAAGAAGAAAAGAAGAAAAGAGAAGGAAGAAAAGGAAAGAAGAGAAAGAAGAAGAACTTGGGAAGAAGAAGTTCATGGATCATCAGTTCATCATCTTCTTCAAACTCCTCTTCGATTATCAGGTGGGTTCTAGATAGAAACTTAAGTTCTAGAATTAGAGATGATTTTAGTTTAAGTTAGGTTTTGGGAGAAATTGCTTAAATTGGTGATCGATGAAATTTAACGGTTGAAATGTGTTAAAAACTGAGTAGTATAAGCTATATGGATGTAAAATCATTTGTGTTTGATTATTGGATGTTTGGATGTGTTTTGGTCAAGTTTTGGACCTATGGGATTTCAGCTGTTACGCTGCAGAGCTTCTAAAATTTCCCAGATTTGCACTGCGAATCCCCCAGCGAAGAGGAAATCGTGCACTCACTGGACGTTCTCACGGCGAATGAGGAGGCAAATGTTCGCCAGTTGTTCGCACTGCGAACCTTAGCTTGTTTTGGTTCTGCCTCTGTTCGCCAGACATTCGCACTGCGAATGGTACAGCGACCAAGTGTTGGCTAGGCATTCGCTGGCAGCTTCGCACTGCGAATGAGTAGCGAGCACTCGCTGACTTCTTCGCATTGCGAACATGACAGATCACCCAAGTTGTTTCCTTCATAAGTTTTGATCCATAACTCGGATCGGGACGTTCTTGGTGTCATTAGAAATCTATGACGACCCTCTATCCGATAAAAAGTGAAAATATTGGGTATGGTGTGGGATAAATTATTTAGAGGAAAATGAAGGAAAGTAATGTTTTGTTAAACGTCGGAATTGATATCTTTTGGATCACAAGTCCGATTGCGGCGTAGGGATAGCCGTTAGAAAGCTGTGGAAATATCCTACAGGATAAGAGTGGGAATATTGATTTTAGATACCCGGTGAAATGAATCGGAGGAAAACCGAAATGATGTTTTATGTGATTGAATCATTATGTGTGATTCCATTATACAAATGTAATATGTTTTTGTATGACTTGTGATTGAATTATTATATGTGATTCAAATGTGCAATTGTAATATGTTTTGCCTATTATTGATATTAAACCTGATTGAAAATAAATGCATGTTAAAATATGAAATAGAAAGAGTGAGGAAACTTTACCCCAGCACAACGTGATAGTGGAACCTAGTAATGAGCTAGGAAATTATTGAATAACTTAATGACAACGCTCGTGCGAGAGAGGCCGAGGCGTGTATCTGACGACGCTCGTGCAAGAGAGGCCGAGGCGTTCGTCTATTACCGAATGGTATAGAATGAGTGAAACACTAGTATGGAACACGTGTTTTTGTTATGTTTTATTGAGAAAGGCAAAAGAGGCCTAAAGGCATGAGAGGCCTAAAGGCTAATGTGGCCTTGTGATTGTCGAATATAATCACGTTGTGTATTTGATCACGTAATCGTAACCATTTCTTTTGATTTGCCCTTGAGAGGCCTTCATGAGTCTCGAGCTCCTCTGAAGTGCAGACATTACTACTTGGAAGGTTTGATTCCCAATGTTATAGTACGATGGAACCTACGAGTAGAGACTTGTGATGGCATTAGAGGCCATGTGAAGTGACGAATTAAGGAGATAATGCGTCCCTTAATTCCGAATCCATTCGTATGCCAAGTATCTACAAGGATCCAGGACTCGGGTCGACTTCTAGACGTAGAATCGGATGAGCAAAAGGGATGCCTTGGTACGGTTATCGATTAGTGATTTACTTCTGAGTAACGAGCTTAATAACGTGTTACCATATAGTGTGAGATTGTGAGATTGTGTACTCAAGGTCATTTCCCTTCCCCTTAACTTGAGTTGGGATTGATAGAACCCTGTAAAGCCGAGAGAATCTATAGGATAGGGGAACTCACTGAGATTTGATGTATCTCACCCCACTATAGTTGCTTTATTTCAGGTGCAGGTTTGGTTACAAGTGGAGCGATGCTCGGATGTTTCGAGAGAAGCTTAGTTAAGCTTATTCCGCTGTGTATTCTTTTGTTGTATACAATTGAGGATATTGTATATTATTCTTAGTTTTGATTATTTTGGATAGTTTCCATGACTTGTGCCATGTGTTGTATTTATATTTAGAAATGGGCAAGTATGTGAACTATGCCTCTAGGCACTTTTGATGTGTCAGTACCAAATAAAATGCTTGTATTGTATTATTCTAGATATATATTATACAGGGCATTACAGTTGGTATCAGAGCGGGTCGTATTCTCGACCTAGCCTTGAAACATCATAAGTAAATCTATTCCTGCCTCTTAAGTGTGTCTTGTCATCATGAAACTTAATATCATACTATGTAGTGTTGGGCCTGATCAACCTAATACTATGTATGTGATAGGTAGAATCATGGTTGAGCGACCACGAGGACTCCGAAGTGTTGTCGGAACTTATGTTGTGAGGGAAGGCTCAAGCCAAGAATTAGTAGTGTGGAGTTTTGGTCAATTCTGTTGAGGTTTTGGTAGAAGTTGTGTTTTGGGTAGCGTGGGATTTAAGAGTGTTGTGTTGTTCAAGCAATCCTTTGGAATGAATGGAGTCTGAAAGTTAAGGATCTCTACCGAACGATTGGATAAGGTATCAAGCAATGTAAAATTGCTAGTGGAGCTGGATTGACCACTAGTACGGATAAGGATTTCAAGTAATCTCATTCTGTGGAAAAGGAAAGTTGTATTATGGAACGTGTGACGTAAGGTCCGGAAGTGAGATAATCATTGGTGCTTCAATTTCTAAGGTTGCTATGTATGGTGTCTTGAATGGATGAGAGAACCTTAAGGAGGGTGTTCAGAACAATATCTTTCGACTGGTTAAAAGTTGAGATTTAAGGACGTTCGGCCTTATGGGAACTTAAAGTAGTAGAGAAGTGTGAGAAGGAACACAAGGATGTGTTTACATGCTTCGAGTGAAACAAGTATGTGCCGGCCGAAGAATGTGTGATGAATTACGTATATTCAGTTATGTAGAGAGAGTAAGTTCGAAATATTACATCGGGATTTTCTGTATTCGATGAGAGACCAATTTGGAATTTGGAAATGTCAAGTTACCCAAGGAACTGTATAAGGTATTGTGTTGGAGAAAGAATGAGCTTCATGAAGTAACGGAAAGTGTAGTGTTACGGACTGAAAGAAGTTGCATTAAGAAACAGAGTAAGTACCCTGGATCGGAGGGAATATTAGTAAGATGGTTTTATATTTGGACCTAAGAGGATTACCGGGGAGAGCAAAGTAAACGCGATGTGGAAAACGGTATGTTATGAGAAAGGTTACACCTTGGTTTTAAGAACAAGCGTAGTAGTAGCACCGTGGTCACAAGTGTACGTGATGGATTCTTATTCTTGAGACAAGTGTGATGAGACATACTTTGTGAAGCAGTGAGTATTGTATTTTAAGAAGTAAGATTGCGGTAAACAACGATAAGCAAATCAGGACTTATTACGGAATAAGTGTAACTCACGAAACGGCCTACACCGGAAGGGTTTTGTAGGTAGTTGATGAGAATTGTCGGTTGTGAATCTTACATTAAGTAATTTGGTGTAAGTGGGATATGTAATGGATAGTGAAGGGTAAGGAATCCCGGTTAAGGTGTACGAAGTGATGGAAAGGTTCTTCAAGAGGGTGCATTACCCCGATCTAAATTCAAGTATAGAGAAACTTCTGTATTTGTGAATAATCGGAATATTTGGAATCTACCTTTTGTTGGACTAAGAACGTTGTTGTTTTATTTCTCACCAAGGAGTTCAAGTGAGAGAATAAGGTGGTATGCTTGTTATGAGATGTCTGTCGCTTTGGTAGTATCGTATAATGGTTGTGTGTTGAGTTTCCTTATGGACGAATCAAGTAAGAGTTATGGCTAAGACCCTAGGATGTCGCCATTATTGACTTCCCGCTAGTATCGTTGTATGAACAGAGAGTGAACTGTTCCGCCGAAGTTTTATAGTGTGCCTGTGTCAGGATTGGGAAGGTTGATTGTTACTTGGTTGGAGTGTGTCGTCTGTATGTTTTGACTTTGTCGGTATTATCTTGAGTTGATCATGGTTGGTGAATGTTACGCAAGTTAAAAGCCACGAGTTAAGAATGATATTGTGGGTTAGAGCAAATTGGATTGATGGTTTGAGTAGGGATGGTTTTGAATTATGAGAAATTGGTTTAGGTTCAGCATCAGTGTTAACCGACTAACACAATGGGGTTAACCGTTTAACACGTGCGAGAATGGTGTTTTGCGCTGGATTTTGAGGAGTTAACCGATTAACCTCAGATGGGTAATCGATTAACGTGTGTGTAAATTGTGTAATCCCTTAGGAACCATCATCGGTGTTATGTTACCTTATGTTGCTCCGATTGGAGAGTATTGTGTGAATGGAAACCAGGATGGTAAGTAAATGAAAGACGGATCTTTATTTTGGAATCGGAACTTCTGAAGGGTGTTGCATAGTTGGCCATTTGTTCAGACGACAAGAGAGTTGAATTGGGGAAATAATCTTGTGAATTGTGTTGAGCGTGAGGAAGTTGTAAGTGTATTACTATCATTACCGTTGCGAGTCTTAAGGACGAAGTTAGAGAATGCTCACGAGGTGTTGATCTCGCAAGGAATATTTCGGTAAGTTAATTGTTGGTGTTAGCAAGGTATGAGCGGTTGGTCGGAGTTTAGTAATTGTTATCTTTTTTGTATTCATGGTATTGGATTTAGACTCCGTGAGAGTGGTACCAGTTGTGTACAGTTGTGTTTGACCCAGAGAAGGAATTTGAAAGTTATCTTTCCAAGTACGAGTAAGAATTGGACGTTCCGAAGTTAAGCATGTAACTTGGAATCGTTTATGGAATGGAACGAATGAGAAAGGTGGATTCTATTGAGAAACGTGACATGTCCTTTGAGGATGTGTGTGTACGTGTAGAGTGTGGTGTGTGGATTAGTGAGTAGTATGGAAACTCACAATCTCGCTTGGAATAGTTTAAGTTTGGATAAGTGGTGACTCGCATCTGATTGAAGCTTCGGGACGGTGTTATGTAATATTAGTTGAGAACTTGTACCAACAACAAACCTTGAGGGAATCAGAACCCCGTAAGAAGAATCAATTTGGAAGGTAGTAACCAGAGCCGGAGGTTGTTAAAATGTTTTGGATATATTATTTCGAGTTTAGAATGGATTTGGAGTGGTGAATGTCATGGTTGTAGCAGTGTAACTCTTGTGTCTTTATCATCTAGAGAGTGTTGGGCAGAGGTTAAGATATTGTGTGTCGGCACAGAAATTGTTCTACCATAGGATGCCAGTCAGTTTCTTGTACCATTGGTTAGTAAGGACCCCATGGGATAAGTGTGTTCTCCATGGACTGTTAGCTACTTGGTGGTGCTTAAGGATTCGTGTTATTCCACTGTTAGTTTTGTTTGGAATTGTGCAGTGGAAGGTGACAGACGAAGAAGTCAGTCAGAATTGGAGAGTTGAAAGTTGTTGCTTATAAGTATGGAAATAAGAAGACCTTGTTTTAGGTGATTACCTTTTTGGGGTGAAACGGAAGAGATGAAATATCGGATGTGACGAGTACCCTGTACAGCATCAGACCAGGTCAGATGTAACTGGTAAAGAAGTCGTTCAAATATTAATGAAGTGGTCTTGGACGTGTAAAGTTATGGAAATATACATCGTCGTTGACTGCATGAAGTTAAGAGATCACTGAATTACATCGGGAAGATGTGTTAAGTGTTGTTGTTTTAACTTGAGATAAGATGTTGCCGTCTTGTGGTGAGTTGGTAAAGGAATGTAGAATGGTGCATTCTTTCTGAAGTAAGATACGACTAAGTGTTTTAGTAAGGAAACAACAGATGAATTTGGGAAGGAAAAGTTTGAAGTTTACCCAATATTGGAACAAGAGTATGACTAAAGACGTGAAGTTGTTAAATTGTGAAAATGTGGATTTTTGGTCTGTGGAATCAAGTGGGAATTGGAATGCGTTAGAAAGTTTAACGGAAGTAAAATTGAGTGTGGAACTAAGACAATGATGCAAGTTATGATTCTTGTCGAATAGAGGAAATTCGGGGGCGAATTTTAATTTAAGGAGGGGAGAGTGAAGTACCCCATATTATCTAATTGCTCAATTGGATATCAGATGAGTATCTATGTGCTCTATCTTTGGTATATTGGATAAATGGAATCCTCTAAGTACTTTAAGTATTATCAATTGAGATCAATAGAGCAACTATTGAACTCTGAAGAGATCAATTTATTATTAGTTCGAGAGAGACTTTTATGATAACTCTAATAATTGGTCAATTGGTTGAGAGGATAAAATATCAATTGGAGATATTTTACTCTATCGGATTATATTATATAATATTAGTATTATATATATATATATATATGGTTGTTAAAGAAAAGAAAAGATAGAAAGAAAGAAGAAAAGAAGAAAAGAGAAGGAAGAAAAGGAAAGAAGAGAAAGAAGAAGAACTTGGGAAGAAGAAGTTCATGGATCATCAGTTCATCATCTTCTTCAAACTCCTCTTCGATTATCAGGTGGGTTCTAGATAGAAACTTAAGTTCTAGAATTAGATATTATTTTAGCTTATGTTAGGTTTTGGGAGAAATTGCTTAAATTGGTAATTAATGAAATTTAACGGTTGAAATGTGTTAAAAACTGAGTAGTATAAGCTATATGGATGTAGAATCATCTGTGTTTGATTATTGGATGTTTGGATGTGTTTTGGTCAAGTTTTGGACCTATGGGATTTCAGCTGTTACGCAGCAGAGCTTCTGATATTTCCCAGATTCGCACTGCGAATCTCCCAGTGAAGGGGAAATCGTGCACTCGCTGGACATTCGCACGGCGAATGAGGAGGCGAATGTTCGCCAGACGTTCGCCAATTGTTCGCACTGCGAACCTTAGCTTGTTTTGGTTCTGCCTCTGTTCGTCAGACATTCGCACTGTGAATGGTGCATCGAACAAGTGTTGGCTAGGCATTCGCTGGCAGCTTCACACTGCGAATGAGTAGCGAGCACTCGCTGACTTCTTCGTATTACGAACATGACAGATCACCCAAGTTGTTTCCTTCATAACTTTTGATCCATAACTCGGATCGGGACGTTCTTGGTATCATTAGAGGAAAATGAAGGAAAGTAATGTTTTGTTAAACGTCGGAATTGATATCTTTTGGATCATAAGTCCGATTGCGGCGTAGGGATAGCCGTTAGAAAGCTGTGGAAATATCCTACGGGATAAGAGTGGGAATATTGATTTTAGATACCCAGTGAAATGAATCGGAGGAAAACCGAAATGATGTTTTATGTGATTGAATCATTATGTGTGATTCCATTATACAAATGTAATATGTTTTTGTATGACTTGTGATTGAATTATTATATGTGATTCAAATGTTCAATTGTAATATGTTTTGCCTATTATTGATATTAAACCTGATTGAAAATAAATGCATGTTAAAATATGAAATAGAAAGAGTGAGGAAACTTTACCCCACCACAACGTGATAGTGGAACCTAGTAATGAGCTACGAAAATGTTGAATAACTTAATGACAATGCTCGTGCGAGAGAGGCCGAGGCGTGTGTCTGACGACGCTCTTGCAAGAGAGACCGAGGCATTCGTCTATTACCGAATGGTATAGAATGAGTGAAACACTAGTATGGAACACGTGTTTTTGTTATGTTTTATTGAGAAAGACAAAAGAGGCCTAAAGGCATGAGAGGCCTAAAGGCTAATGTGGCCTTGTGATTGTCGAATACAATCACGTTGTGTATTTGATCACATAATCGTAACCATTTCTTTTGATTTGCCCTTGAGAGGTCTTCATGAGTCTCGAGCTCCTCTGAAGTGCAGGCATTACTACTTGGCAGGTTTGATTCCCAATGTTATAATACGATGGAACCTACGGGTAGAGACTTGTGATGGCATCAGAGGCCATGTGAAGTGACTAATTAAGGAGATAATGCGTCCCTTAATTTTGAATCCATTCGTATGCCAAGTATCTACAAGGATCCAGGACTCGGGTCGACTTCTAGACGTAGAAGCGGACGAGCAAGAGGGATGCCTTGGTACGGTTATTGATTAGTGATTTACTTCTGAGTAACAAGCTCAATAACGTGTTTCCATATAGTGTGAGATTGTGAGATTGTGTACTCAAGGTCATTTCCCTTCCCCTTGACTTGAGTTAGGATTGATAGAACCCTGTAAAGCCGAGAGAATCTATAGGATAGGGAACTCACTGAGATTTGATGTATCTCACCCCACTATAGTTGCTTTATTTCAGGTGCAGGTTTGGTTACAAGTGGAGCGATGCTCGGATGTTTCGAGAGAAGCTTAGTTAAGCTTATTCCACTGTGTATTCTTTTGTTGTATACAATTGAGGATATTGTATATTGCTCTTAGTTTTGATTATTTCGGCTAGTTTCCATGACTTGTGCCATGTGTTGTATTTATATTTAGAAATGGGCAAGTATGTGAACTATGTCTTTAGGCACTTTTGATGTGTCAGTACCAAATAAAATGCTTATATTGTATTATTCTAGATATATATGATACAGGGCATTACACAATCAGAAAAAGAAAGGAAAGCCAAAGGAAGCTGAAATGGCAACAAAGGTAGAGAAGGCTACACCAATTCGACTGGTCGAAATCAACATGAAGGAAACTGGTCAAATCAGAGAAACCCATGAAACCAAGGCAACCAAATAGGTGGTGCTACAGGTAGAGGAAGAGGTGGTGGTCGAAAGCCTGACAAAAGTCACATTCAGTGTTTCAATTGTCAGAAATATGGTCACTATTTTAGTGATTTTCCAGAAAATAAGAAGAATCAAGAAACTGATGCAAAGTTGGCGAAACATGAAGAAGAAGAGATGTTGTCGATGGTCACAACAAGAGACGAAGAGAGATTCCAGGACCAGTGGTACTTGGACTCAGGATGCTAATCACACATGACTAGAAGGAAATATTGGTTTGTCAACATGAAGCCCTCATCGAAGAACACGGTGATGTTTGCAAATGATAACACTCTAGCAGTTGAAGGTGTTGGTAATGTTCAGATCGTGAGGAAGGATGGAAAGAAATCAATAATTTCCAATGTGTTATACATACCAGGCATGAAAAGTAACCTGCTCGGTATAGGACAACTTGTCGAAAAGAACTACAAGGTAGTTTTTGAAGACAAGATGATGAAAGTTCTCGATGCAGGTGGTATTTTAATCTTGAATGCTCCAATGTCTCAGAATAGGACCTTTAAGATTAAACTCAATGTGATGGAGCATAAGTGCCTAGCAACTGCAGCCAGTAAAGATGAGTGGTTATGGCATTTTTGACTAGGCCATCTCACCTTCAATGACATCAGAGAGCTAGAGAGAAGAAATATTCAGGATTACCTGAAATCGACATTCCAAGTGAAGTCTGTGAAGAGTGTGTTCAGTCGAAACAACACAAGAATAGCTTTAGCAAGGATGCAGTAAGGAAATCGAAGGCAATTCTGGAAGTAATATACTCTGATGTATATGGTCCAATCCAGGTGGATTCGATTGCAAGCAACAAATACTTTGTCACGTTCATAGATGATTACAGTCAAAAGCTGCGGACTTACCTCATCTAGAAGAAAAGTGATGTGATCAAGGTATTTTCCAGATTCAAATCTATGGTCGAAAGACAAAGTGG
Organism: Lathyrus tuberosus; assembly: GCA_022829125.1. Taxonomy (NCBI): domain Eukaryota; kingdom Viridiplantae; phylum Streptophyta; class Magnoliopsida; order Fabales; family Fabaceae; genus Lathyrus; species Lathyrus tuberosus. The sequence goes on from JALAZF010000732.1 coordinate 1,884,665, forward strand.
TCGAAAGCTAAAAATTATAAGGACTGATGGTGGTGGAGAGTATGTGTCGAAAGAGTTCGATGCATTATGTGAAAAAGAAGGGATTGTGCATGAGGTGGTGCCACCTTACACTCCACAGCAAAACGGAATTGCAGAAAGAAAGAGCAGAACCATCATGAACATGGTGAGAAGTATGTTGAATGGAAAGCATCTAGCCAAAGAATTATAGGGAGAAGCCGTTTCGACAGCAAGATACATATTAAACAAATGTCCGGCTAAGAAGCTTGAAGGAAACACACCAGAAGAATGTTGGTCTAGTGTCAAGCCTGGCTTCAATCACTTAAAGGTGTTTGGATCTATAGCACATAGACATGCAAGATCAGTTGAGAAGGAAGCTTGATGACAAGTTGAATCAGATGATCTTGATAGGATATCGTTCAACTAGAGGTTACAAGCTGTTCGACCCATTGAATAAGCAGGTAGTGATCAGCAGGGACGTGATCATAGATGAGCTTAAAGAATGGGATTAGAATGAGAATGTCAAGAAGGATTTAGTGAGAATCTCTTGTGAAGAACCAACCACTTAAGTCGAAAGAGAAGTTCGACAGGAAGAAGTCAGAGATGAAGCAGGCCCAAGCAGACCTCGACGAACAAGACACATTCCTGCAAGGTTGCAAGAATGTGTGATTACATCAGATGATGTGGTCGATGAAGAGGGTGAGCTGGTACATTATGCTTTCTACACAGATGTCGAATCAGTCAATGCAGATGAGGCATTAAAAGATTCGAAGTGGGTGAAAGCAATGAATGAGGAGTTAGAATTTATCGAAGTCAACAACACCTGGTCACTTGTCGAATTGCCTCAAGGCAAGAAGGCAATTGATGTGAAGTGGGTTTACAAGGTGAAGGTGAATCCTAAAAGAGAAGTAACTCGACACAAGGCGAGACTTGTGGCGAAAGGATTTCTTTAGAAGGAAGGAATCGACTTCGACGATGTTTTTGCACCTGTTGCTAGGATCAAAATAATTAGGTTGGTTGTTAGTCTAGAAAACATGAATAATTGACACACATGTCAGATGGATGTGAAATGTGCATTCCTAAATGGCCCCTTAGATGAAGAAGTTTATGTTGCACAACCAGTTGGGTTTGTGAAACAAGGCAAAGAAAGAAAGGTGTACAAGTTGCATAAAGCCCTGTATGGACTTAAGCAAGCTCCAAGAGCTTTGAATAAGAAGATCGACAGCTTTCCAAGGCAGAAAATTTTTGTGAAGTGCACAAATGAGCATGGAGTATATGTAAGGAGACGCAATAGTGAATTGTTTATACTATGTCTCTATGTCGATGACCTGTTGATAACAGGAAGTTGCAAAAAGGAGATCGCAGATTTCAAACATGACCTAAGTGAGGAGTTTGAAATGTCAGACTTGGGAAATCTCTCATATTTCCTTGGCATTGAATTCTACAAGACTGGTAGAGGTTTAATGATGCACTAAAGAAGATATGCAGGCAAAATACTCAAGAGATTTGAGATGCAAGATTGCAACCCAACTTCGACTCCAGCAAATACCAGATTGCAACTGTCGAAGGATTCAGATGAAGATAATGTCGATCAAACCCAATATAGAAGACTTATTGGGTCACTTAGATACCTTTGTCACACAAGGCCTGACTTAGCATACAATGTGGGTATCGTAAGTAGATTCATATAGAAGCCAAAGGTATCACACCTAGCAGTGACGAAGAGCATACTGAGGTATCTGAAAGGAACTCTCGACTACTACATTTTGTTTCCTGCAGCTGATGAAGGAAAAGAATGCAAGCTAATGGGATACACTGACTCAAGTTGGTGTAGTGATGTTGAGGATAGAAAATCCGTAGTTGGCTATGTGTTTATGTTAAGTGGTACACCATTTGCTTGGAGTTCGAGAAAGGAGCCAGTAGTGGCATTGTCATCATACGAAGCAGGATATATAGTTGTTTCTATTTGTGCATGTCAAGCAACCTGGATGGTGAACCTGGTCGAAGAGATCACAACAAAGAGTCATGGAGCAATTACCATGAAGATCGACAGCATGTCAGCTATCAACATGGCAAAGAATCCAATAACACACGGTAGAAGCAAGCACATTGAAATAAGATTCCATTATCTTCGAGAACAGGTAGCAGAAGAGAAGATGAACTTGGAACACTGCAGAACTGAGAATCAGATTGCAGACATCATGCCGAAGGGAGTGCCAGTCGAAGTGTTCAAGAAGCTAAGGTCTATGATGAATGTAGATAGTTTAGACACAGTTAATTATGTGGTGTGTTAAATATGTAATTCATTATTTTAGAAAGATTAGATTTGATTTAGAAATATTAGATTAGATATTTTTGGGTTTTTATAGTTTGAGCTTTAACTTGAGATGCAAGTTAACCTAAATTTATAAATAGGGAGGAACCCTTATCATTGTAATCATCAAGTTTAATAATTACGGTTTTGTAGTTGCAAAGTGATAATAAAATTCCACTGTTGTGGGCAGAGAGTTACTATGCAGTTCATTCTCATCTTCTTTAAACGTGTTCTTGTTTTTGTTCACTGTTATTACATAACAATCTTGAGATCAAGATTGAATAGGAATTCTCGATAGATCGTGGTTTAATTCCAACAGAAAGTAGCCAGAGTTTATTATATAATATGTAGGTTGTTTGTTTTTCCATACACCTCACTAAAGAAATACAACCATTCAAATTGATGAAGAAGTATATAATTTGAAAATTAAACTATTCTTGAAAACTAACTTAAACAAACCACTGTTTTCCAAATTGTATAAGTCTCATCATTCATTTCCCGCTTTTTAACATATAGAATGCGATTCAATGGTCTAAGTCCTTCATGATATTGATTCCTTCTATTCTAGTTTAACTTGAATAACATCAATTTATTGGCCAATAAATTGTTGTTTGTCAAATTAAATTAGGCTTAAATGCAGTTATAGTTCCCCAACTTACGTTTTTCTAAACTTTTAATCCCCTCTTAAAAAAACCAGCTTTTAAGTCCCTCACTTTGAATTATCCTGGGATTTTCTTTGTCCCCTCTTCAGTTTGGGTTATGTGGCATGATCAGCGCTAATGTGGCACAGTAAAATGTTGACCCAGGCTAGAAATAATTTGCCACATCATTTAAAACATATTATATTTAATTTTTTTAAACATTTAAAATAAAAAAAAACATTTTTAATTAAACAAATTGATTAAAAAAGTTTATAAAACACATATGTCTTCTTCCCCATTTGAAATCTGTGAACCCTAGAAATCGTTCTCCAGAATTCGCTTGTGTTCTTCCCTAATTTCTTCTCCATAATTCGTTTCAATCTTCACCCAAAGCCTTAGCGACCATGTCCGAATATTCAGCATTAAGCAATCGCAGTGTGTCCCGCTCCAATCACGTCGAATGCAAGTGTGGTTTTCCTTCTCCATTGATGACAGCGGGGAATGATCAAAACCCAGGTTTTCATTTTTTTGGATTTGGGATGTACAAGGTTAGTTTCATGTATATTTCTTGAAAATCCCCAATTTGTCGTCTTCTCCAGAAAATCCCTAATTTATTCATGTATATGTCTAGAATCAGGGATATAAGAGATGTAGTCACTTTGTCTAGTATAATGAAGAAATGTCTCAATGAGCCAAGGAAGTAATATCTTCAATGCATCAAAAATTAAACCAAGAAAAGGTTAAGTTGAATGAAGCCATTGTTAGAGAAGATCGAAGGAAGTTGAAGATCAAGTATTTGAAGATGATGAACAAGTTTACCATGGGAATGAAATTAGTGTTGTTAATTGGGTTGGGTGTATCAAATGTAATAAATTAGTTTGTATTGTTTGTGTTTAGTTGTAATGTGTTAGGTTTGTTAAGTGTTTCGTTGTTAAGTGTTGTTAAGTGTTGTAATGTGTTAGGTTGTTAAGTGTTAGGTTTGTTAAAGTGTTTGGTTGTAATGTACTGTTATGACAAGGAAGTAATGTTAATTGACACTGTTATGACATTGTTAAGTTGAATTTACATTGTAATGTTGTTGTTGTATGTGTTATGTTATACTGTTATGACATTGTTCAAAATAACATACCTATAAAGTTGGCTTATAATGTTATAATGTGATAACAGACCTGTAACATTGTTAAAAAATAACAGACCTATAAAGTTGGCTTATAATGTGATAATAGACCTGTAAAGTTGTTCAAAATAACAGACCTATAAAGTTGGCTTATAACAGACCTGTAAAGTTGTTCAAAAATAACATACCTATAATTAGGGATGTAAATGGATATCCATGGGGACGTATACTATGATATCCGTATCCGCTTCGTTAGATAAATATGATATCCATATCCGCCCCATGTCCATGCGGATATCCGTTAAACGGGTAATCCGCAGGTTTTACAATATCCATGGATAATATTTTTTTTATGAAAATTATTTCTTGAAAAAAAATATTTTTAACTTCTTTTAAAGACACAAAAATTTAGCATCACATAACATCGATACAATTCGCTCCTAATTTAACAAAAAATATTTCATCACATTAAATTTCTTCTTATTCACCAAAACATAATTAGATCCAAACATAATATTCATACATTTCATTTTTAACCAAACAAATAAAAGATATTGTGATTGTGATTTATGATGGAAGAGCGGACGATAAAGGAGTAGGAAGATAGACATTGGTTTGACAGAGGAACGACGACACTAGTTGGTTAGACTATGAAATTGTTGAAGTGAGATATGAAGTAATGAAAAGTTTAAATATGAAATGTCTAATCAAAAGAAAAAAAAAATATAAGAAGACTAATTGTTTTTAGAAGATGAAAAGATAAGGTATAATAAATTAATAAAATTTAAATGATTTTTATGATTTATTAACGGATATGGATATCCGCCGGCATGGATATCATTAAACCCGTATCCATATCCATTAACAAACGGATATTTAAATATCCATTTATTTTATCCGTGGATATCCATTAAAATATCCGTCTCATATCCGTGACAGATTTTATCCGCGGATATCCGCGAGTACGGATTTTTTTGCCATCCCTACCTATAATGTTATTATGTTATACTGTTATGACATTGTTCAAAATAAAAGACTTATAATGTTATAATGTGATAACAATACAACTTGTTCAACTCAAAATACATCCCAACACAGACCAATGTTATAGCAGACCTAACAATGTTATAACAGACCTGTAATGACTTGTTTAACTTGTTCAAAATATTAGTACATTCAAAGTAATTAGATAACATACCAAATTCATTATAACTTGTTCAAAATATCAGTACAACTTGTTCAACTCATAATACATAATTCTTATGTCTTAACCATTGCATAACTCAAAATACATAAGTCTTAACCATTACATATCCCAAAATACATAAATCTTAACCATTATACAAAATACTTCAAAATACATAAGTCCTAATCTTGAGTAGCTGGTGGTCCCTGTGAACATGAACCAACTTCTTGTGTAGGTTGTGATGCAATCTTTGTCTTTTTGCCCTTGCTTTTTCCCTTTGTGATCTTTCGCTTCTTATTCCCTCCCTTTGGCATGACCCTATCAGCTGCTCTCTTCCCTTTACATGTTCTTTTATTATGCCCCATGGATCCACATTTTGTACAAGTGACAACTGCTATCTTTCTTGGCAGAACATGTGGATTCTTTGGTTCCTCAGATTTTTTGGACGTCCAAATGCCCTTCTCATCACTGGTGGATTGACAATTAATGTACCATCTACAGGCCATAGTTGTGGGCCATTTGTAGGATATATGATGTGAGAGTATGTTTTCTGGAAAGTTGATTTCCTGCACAAATAAAAAAGACTCAGAAATATACATTTCATGACAGATGAGAAAAATCAGTATACATTTCATGGCATACCTATAATACTCAGAAACATACTCTTCAGGATATTTCTTGTTATGCCATATACATGTTATGGCATGGCTACAAGGGATCCCAGTTAAGTCCCATTTCCTACAAGCACATGTACCTTCTTTGATGTTGACACAATAAGTTTCTATACCATTTATTACACCAAAAATAGCCATGTCATCATCACCATGCCAAGTTGGAGTCCAACTTTCAGCAAACTTCTTATTCTTCTCTAGAGCTAACTGAACTCTTGGACACACATTACCAGCATACTTTACCATGAGTTCCTTCTAGTTAGTGATTCACTTAGTCAAGTAATGCATTATCCCTTCAAAAAGAGTGATAATAGGGTTGTCCCTATATTCTAGGATGGCCCTATTAAAGGATTTACACATATTATTTATCAGAAGGTCACACTTAGAATATGTCTTAAAGTGTGACCTGCTCCAATATTGTGCTGGCACCTCCTTCATATCCTTTTAAGCTGATTTATTCAAAGCTTTCATCCTCAACATTGCCCTATCATATCCTTGAATAGTTGTAGCTCTTGCAGCACTCCATAAAGCCTCTTTTAATTCTATACCAGGGTACTTTTTTTCTAGTTGCCATATAAATGCTTCACACATAGTCTTTGTTCCACATGCTCACTCAAGCCTTGGACAGCTGGGACAAGACCCTATCAATTACAAATCAATGCAGTTAACCTTTGTATACAACTTACATAGGCATAAGTAGGAAAATAATATAAAACAATAGTGATCTACCTTTTGCTGATCTGAAATGAAGGCATACTCCCTTTGATTTATGCCTTGCAAGTCTTCAAGTAAGATATTTAAAAACCACTCCCAAGAGACCTTAGTTTCTGCCTCTACAACATCATATGCAATTGGAAATATCTAGTTATTTCCATCCCTGCCTACAGCTGCCATCCACTACCCACCATAGTCTCCTTTTAAAAAACAAGCATCTAGTCCAATAAGTGGTCTGCAATAACAAGCAAAACCAACCTTGCATTCCTCTATACAAATGTATATTCTCTCAAAAACTGGGTCATCACTAGAATCTGAGCATTTCAACACAATGTTACTATGAGGGTTGGACTTAAGTAGCTCATTTGCATAAGTTCTTAGATGTGTAAACTGGTCCCTTCCTGCACCTTGAATAATATCCATTGCTTTTCTCTTAGCTCTATAAGCCTGGTCAGATAATAGTTTGACACCCTACTTATCAAATGCCAAAGTAACTAGTCCAGCTGGTTTCAAATAAGGAGTATGCCTTAGTATATGGCTAAACTGCCAGCCCAACCATCTAGTTTTTGCTTGTCTATTCTGGGATGTTCTATGACAATCATGCTCATCATATAAACTCACCACTTTCCAATATTGGTTACCAACCCTTTTACCAATTCTCATGTAGAGCTTGCATTCATCAATACACCTAACAACCATCCTCTTTGCATCATTCTTCTTTAGATACACATTCTTTTTTTTTCCATCATAACATACTCCTTTATGGCTTCCCTTACCAAATCCTTGTTGTTAAATATTATGCCTAATTGAAATTTGGTTCCCTCACCAACCTTATAGGTAGGAACCCTCTCATACTCTTCATCATCTTCACTCTTAGGTGGTGTCTGCAGTTGTTCAGAATCCTCATCATTGTCATTGACATGTGGTTTAATTGTTTCAGTTGGAATTATAGTTGCCCAATCCAACTCAAGTTCACTCTCCAACTCAGGTTTACTGTCTAACTCAGGTTCATTGTCATCAACATCATCTCCTACTTCAGCATCATTATTCACATCAACACCATCACCCACTTCAGCATCATTATCCACTTCAACACCATCACCTACTTCAGCATCATTATCCACTTCAGCACCATCACCTACTTCAGCTACTTCAGCATCATCGCCCACTTCAGCATCATCAACTACTTCAGCATTATTGTCTACTTCCACCTCATCATCAACAATTTTCTCACCAGTACCTTTAACCTCATCATCATCAGAAGTTGTGTCATGTCATACTTCTGCATCATTTACAATGTCAGGTTCACTTATACTATGCTCAACATACAAATCTATTACCTCACATCCATCAGCATCCCTAATTAGTTGCAACACATCACCATCGACGTTAATCTTTCTAAGGGCACGAGTAAAACTAAACCTAGGGTTCCAATACCAAATACACATAATGTCTCTATACCCCTATTTTTTAATCAATTCCAACAACTCAAAATAGGACAAGTAGTCAACATCCCATTTCCAATTCATTTCTGAAATTAACCCAACAACATACAGTTTCACAGGGGTGTCCACAAAATAACCTCTATGATAAACTCTAAACCTAATTTTTTGAGTTTGTGATGGCCTGGAATACATGTTAAATACAAGTCAGACAAAGGAACACACACAAATCAACATAACCCAAATGGGACCACAAGCCCTAAACAAAAAAGGAACACAAACCCTGAAACGACTGGGACCACCACGTGCAAAAAAACACAAATCCTAAAATGAAAACGACATGTTTTTATCACGGGGGACAAAATATTGCATACCTGAGACAAAACTTCTCCTCTTCGTTGCTTTTTGCTATCGCTGAAGGAATTTTTTCCATTGCTTTTCTCCTCCTCTTCGTTAAGGCTTTGAGTGAAGCAATTGGGGAAGAACACAAGCGAATTCTGGAAGACGATTTCTATGGTTCAAAGATTGCAAATGGGGGAAGATATACATGTTTTCTTCTTTTATAAATGGGGAAGATTGAAACTTTTTTGTTTAAGTTAATGAAAAATGTTTTTGATTTTAAATGTTTATAAAAATTAAATATAATAAGTTTTTAATGACATGGCAATGTTATTTCTAGCCTGGGTCGGCATCTACTGTGCCACATCAGTGCTGACCATGCCACATAGCCCAAACTGAAGAGGGGACCAAGAAAATCCCAAGATAATTCAAAGTGAGAGACTTAAAAGCTGGTTTTTTTTAAGGGGGGATTAAAAGTTTAGAAAAACGTAAGTTGGGGGACTAAAACTACATTTAAGCCATTAAATTATAAGAGAAGATATCGATGTAATGAAGGAATCTGGTCATTGAACCACATTCTATATGTTAAACAACATGAGATAAATGATGAGACACATGCAATTCGGAAAACATTGATTGATATAAGTTGGTTTTCAAATACAACTTAATTTTCAGATTATAAATTTATATGTCAATTTAAATGAAATGTGTTTTCAGTGAAGGGTTAGTGAAACAAACAATCTACATAGCATATAATAAACTCAACTTCATCTAATGTGCAACCTGCATAAAAATTTAAAGAACAAAACATTGTTAAGTTTCAAGAAGTCTCTTTCTTGTGACTTAGCAATGTTTTGTTCTTGTTCTGAAAACATTAGCCAACAACAACAATAACATACAACAACATACAACAAATTAAAAAAAAGGTTCAAGAACGCAAGATATAATAAACAACAACGACAACAAATTATGAAGTTTTGAGAATATTTATCAACAACAACATACAACAACAGCATACAACAACATAAGATATAATAAAATGTTTCAAGAGCGCACATTTTTTGAAACTAATCGTGGAACTGGAACAAATTATGAAGTTCATCTAGTTTATGATGCTATGAAAAAAAAGTACAAGGTGAATGATGTCTACACAATATCTTCATACTTCTTGTATTTTTTCATAGCAACACAAACCATATGTACCATAGCCAAAGTATAGGCTTTGTTAAGGTGGTGAAGACGAATCTGAAAAAAATGAGAATATTCACCAAATGAAAAAATTAGAACCCATTTTCAACAAGAAACGTAAACGAAATCGAATCATAAGTTTAATGACCTAACCTCAAGGTAGAGATTGGTGAAGACGAATCTGAAGGTTGAAGTATGTTTGAGAGAAACGACTGTTATATACTGAACGACAGATTCATTCGCTTATATACTAAAAAATATCACTTTTCATCACGGTTGACAAGAAAAACCGTGATGCAACCGCAGTGAAATGTAGATCTTATTACAACGGTTGAATAGTAAAACTGTGGTTAAATAATTTTCAATTTCTTTATTTATTTATGAACTTAAGTGACACATGCTTTTGGTAATAGGAAAAATGGACAACATTAATGGACTAAAGCAACAACAAGAACAACAACAACAATAATAACATACCGGAGAATAATGGTGAGAGAGTTTTTTAATGTTGTTATTGTTATTCTTCATTATTGTTGTTGTTGTTGTTGTTATTTTTGTTGACTGTTGTTGTTGTTATTTTTGTTGACTGTGTACTATTTTTTTTCTTCCATTTTTTCATTGATCAAAAGGAAAGAGTACATAAAACAATAATAAAGAAGTTCTATAAAGAGGCCCACAAGGAAAGAGTACATAAAACATAATTTCTTCATTATATAATTTTTTTCAGATCGGAACAATATCCTCTAGCACTACAAGAATCTTCTCAATCTACGACTCGCTCCTCACTACCCTCGTCTTAGTGATAGTAAACAATCTTCCTCGGCACCTTTCTCTTCTTCTTCTTCAGCATTTTCTTCTTCTTCTTTACCTTCCTCACCCTCAGTGCATCCCTGACAGCAGTCGACCCAGATGGCTGGACCTCCTCAGTTGACTGTTGATGGTGTTGTACTGTGGTGATAGTTTTATTCTCAACAGTGACTTCTATTGAGATAATTCTCTTATCCTTCTAAGATGGATAACTCATGTTGTTATAGGAAGTTAATAAGAATAGTTTGAAGATGTGGAAATTCATTATATGAAAGTGTGCATTTATTAAAGAGGTTGAAGATGAAACATCTGATGATTTAATGCTTGCAATGATTACTTCTAATTGTTGATATTCTTGAATGACTTATGATTGTCTTATGAAATGAAGAAAAAATTCAATCATCATTATAGTCGTTTCTCTATTTTGGGAAGAGAAAAGGTTGTTCTTACTTATATACTAAAAAATATCACTTTTCATCATGGTTGACAAGAAAAACTGTGATGCAACCGCAGTGAAATGTAGATCTTATTACAACGGTTGAATAGTAAATTTGTGGTTAAATAATTTTCAATTTTTTATTTATTTATGACCTTAAGTACCACGCGCTTTTTGTAATAGGAAAAATGGAAAAAATGTAGTTGTTAGGATTTGAAGCTTGTAACACTTACTTTATCACCATAGTTGTTTATCTCAATCGTGATCAAATAACTTTCAATAAAATAAAAAAATATATCAGGCGCATCCAGTTTGCGATATTAAAATGGTGAAAAGCATAATCATAATAGTATTATGTTACCGAATGTATATTTTGTAGTATTGATTAAATCAATTGCCACCGTAATCAACCAAAAGCAATTCAGAAACAACTGATGGTAAAGTTTTTTGACAGAATTCACGCTAAGGTAAACTTTGTGGTCAATACAACACGAAAAAATATATTAAATAACAAAGGAAAAAAATAGTTTTTTAATAAGTTTCAATAAAAAAATATAAGATCAAGAATAAAAAAAATATACCAACACTCTAGAATTGACATCAAAGGACGTCAACGCTTTTGTAAAATTAAAAGTAAACACTTTTGATATAGGATAGCCAAAAAGGGAAGCGGAAAAATAAGTAGTACTTGATGAGCTAGCTTCAAGAGATTTTCTAACCAAACACCGTTTAATTGAAGGAATAGAGGTAGGATACTTAATTTCTTCGCCAAACCTACTTGTAACTATTATAGTTAAAAGGTTACTCTCTATATATCTGAAGGTAACCCAAACACCAAACTTTATGTCGTAAACATCTCTCAATCTGATCCAGCCATCATTAAAATATAACTCTCCATTTTTCTTTATGACTTGTACCTCAAACTCATTATCTTTTAGATCCCGAAGCGTCACATGTGGTGCAATCTCGTCTCCAAATTCTTTAGCCAAACATGAAGGAAGTCTTTGCATTATTGTAGCAAGCGATTTTTGTCGGTGACGCGACCACCTTATCGCTGGGTTTTCCTCACCGCAATGGTAGGAGGGGTGCTACTTTCTGATTTCTTATTTATCCCATGAAGCTGAAAGGGAAAGGGAAGGTATCTAAAACTAACCTTGCACGCGAATATTTAACAGGACAAACGCTTAAAGAGATTGGGGGGTCCGGGGTCAGGTTATACAATGGGCAGTTGTCAGTTACCTATCCTATATGTGGTTATCCATAAGATATTAGCTTTAGGTTTTGCTTTGTACTTGATGGTGTTTATCTATTAATGGGTTGGGAAAGTATGAGTGAGTGAGTTTTTGTTGATGTTTTTGGTAAGGTACTGGACCTAAGTTTTGATTGGTGTATGAAGGTACTGGACCTAGAGTTTTCGATTAGTATGCTCGCTAAGATTTCACAATCAAATGCCTACGTATTCCCATTTAAACGAAACAGGGAAATCAGAGCAATCGTAGTTCCTCTTATTCTATGGGAGGAAAAAATGTTTTGGTGTCCCGTTCAAAGCCCAAGACAGAGGCTAAAAGGAGTATTTGTGTCTTGTTCAAAGCCCAAGATTGAAGCTAAAAGGTTGATTGAAAGAGAATTTGTCATCTCTAAAGAGGGATTGTTAATTTTTATGTGTGCCTTGATCAGAGCCCAAGGTTGAAGCTAAGAGGTTGATTGACTCCACTAGGGAAGTCCTTATACAAAGCCTAAGAGGAGGTTGTATGAGACCGACTCAACAAGAGAGTGGATATATTGGTGTCTTGTACAAAGCCCAAGACGGAGGCTAAAAGAGACTGACTCTTTGGGGATATCATTATATAAAGCCTAAGAGGAGGCTAACTCCACTGGGGAGATACTTATCTGCCTTGTATAAAGCCCAAAATTGAGGCGAAAAGGGTTTGACTCAACAAGAGAGTGCTTTTATCTGTCTCGTACGAAGCCCGAGATTGAGGCTAAAAGGGGGTTGACTCAACAAGAGAGTTCTTTTTATCTGTCTTGTACGAAGCCCGAGATTGAGGCTAAAAAGGGGTTGACTCAACAAGAGAGTGCTTTTTATCTGTCTCGTACGAAGCCCGAGATTGAGGCTAAAAAGGGGTTGACTCAACAAGAGAGTACAAAAAGGTGACAGACTCAACAAGAGAGTCTATGAGAGTGGTTGACTAAACAAGTCTGGAACGTGATTGACTCAACAAGAGAGTCTGGGAAGTAATTAATTGACTCAACAAGAGAGTCTGAAAAGGTTAACTCCGATGGGGAGAAAATCATTGTACAAAGCCCAAGAGAAGGCTGACTTTCCTGAGGAAATGATCATTATACAAAGCCTAAGAGGAGGTTATCTTCTGCTGGGAATTGTTGAGATCCCGAGGCAGATCCAAGTGGGGAATCAACTCTTGCAGGGGAATACAGAAGAGTTAATAGATCAGATACCTTGAGGTTCTAATTTGAGATAGTGTTATACTAGTGATAGACTGACCCTGGTTGGGGAATTTTAGGAGAGAGATGGGGTTTTAGAACCCACAAGTTTTAACTTTGCTGGAGATTAATCCAGAATCCGGGGTTTCTCCTATGTTTGTAGGGAACTTGAGAATGTCTTTGAGACTCAACGGGATTTAGACTGTCCAAGTCTATTAGTGTGGTCTATCTTTGTACAATGCCCAAGAGGAGGCCGACTCGTTTAAGGGATGAGTATCAACCCTAAAATTGGTCTGAGGGCTTTTGTGACTCCTTTTAGAAAGACAGCTCTAGCAAAGGATGACTAAGTTCTGTCCTATACCTCTAAGAGGTCATGAGGGTCCTTGTATGAAGCCCAAGAGAAGGCATGAGAACTTTTAAGAAGCCGACGGGTCCTTGTACAAAGCCCAAGAGGAGGCGGGGATGCTTTTAGGAAGCCTGTGGGTCCCCAAACCAAGAGAAGTTCAAGAAATACAATTCACAGAGAAGAGATCATTCCAGGAAAGTTCGAGTATTTGGAAGAAACTCAAGAGATGCTATTCACGAAGAATAGATCAACTCCGAGGAGTAGAATTTCTTTGACAATTTCTAAGGGTGACAGTCTGAGAAAAGGTACACCGAGAATACTGCATTTCTCTTTGTTCCATATTGATTAACCCCAATAGAAGGGAAGACTGTATCTGGAAATCCTATGGGGATCTAGTTCTGACTGTATTTAAGAGTGACCAATATGGCTTTACCTAATTCTAGACCTAGTTGCCAGGGAAAACTCTAAATAACTATACTAGTATATATACAGTTGATATATGACAAGTATTTAAAGGAGTATGAAAGAAGACTAACCATGCGCAGCTTCCCACAATACATTTATATATATTTGACATGTATTTAAAATAATGAAAGAAGACTAACCATGCGCAGCTTCCCACAATACATTTATATATATTAAAGCGAGTAAATGAAAGCGGATAAAAACTTACAGGTGAGCAAGCTTCCATGCTGTTTTGTTAGTTGTTCAAAGAAATTAAAGAAAGTTTTGATAACAACTGTATACTTGAATCTAAATCAAAAGGGAAACTGTTTTGAAAAGATTGTTGGGGCTTATACTCAAAGAGAGGCCCAAGGTTTAATAGTGATCGCACCGTTGTTTTGAATATCGTATTAGGACTTATACAACGACTGAGGCCCAAAGAGGTTTTTTGTACAAAGGTATGGGTCTTACAACTCAAGGAGAGGCCCCGATTATTTTGAAAAAGAAAGATGGGACTTACAACACGAGGGTAGGCCCAGATGGTTCGTTTGAAAACGACGATCGCGCCGAGGTTTTTGAAAACACAGTGGATCTTATACAATGTCTAAGGCCCAACAAGGTATCTTATTTACAGGGAATGGGTCTTACACTCTATTAGTGGCCCAAAAGTTTTTTTGTTACAAGTGATGGGTCTTACAACTCAAGGAGAGGCCCAAAAGTTATTTTACACTAGCGATCGCGCCGAGATTTTTTATCGTGTCGGGACTTATACAATATCTAAGGCCCACAATGGTTTATGTACCAAAAGGGATTATGTCTTACACTCTATTAGAGGCCCAAGGATTATTTATACAAAAGATGGGGCTTACAATTCAAGGATAGGCCCATGTGATGGACAGTGATCGCACCGTCACTTTGAAAATCATATCGGGACTTATACAAGTGACTGAGGCCCAAAATGTTTGTATATGATAAGGGATGGATCTTACACTCTATTAGAGGCCCATGAGTGTTTGAAAAAGATTTGTGAGGGTGAAAATCAAAGAAACCCTAATTTTATCATTTTTAAAAGTAAATTCTTAAAGAAAATCAATAAATAATGATAAAATACCAAATAAGCTTGAATAAACAACTTGTGATTTTTGGTTAAGATTTGAAAAATGATGTTTTAATCACAAGATGAATTAAAACTCATTTGGTTTTGATTTTCAAGATAAAAATCCACTTTTAAAAGTGTTTAAAATAATTAAAAATGAATTTATTTACAAAAATACCAACTATATTAAATAATAAATATAAATACGATTTTTTTGTGGAATAAAATATTTTAACATTTTTGTGATTTTTTGAAAAAAGAACCAATAAAAATTCATTAAAATTGAGAGAGTTATTAATTTTCCAAATTATTTAAAATAATATGAAAAATAAAATAAAAATGGAACAAGTGATAAAAAAGAGGTCTGGGGCGAGGGGGATTCGAACCCCAAACCTCTCGCTTGCCAATACTCACAAACCAGCTGATCAACCACTGGGGCGCAATGCCAATTCATTAATCATATGGCAAGGGAAAAATATATAGTAAAACAAGTTCAATTTCTGAAGCATGGCGCCATGACCATCTTCAACCTCAAGCTCAGATACGTGAAGGCCTATACCTCATTCATCTCTCAACCATTTCACACGATCCAAATATGAAAATCATGCGTTTTCAGATGAGGAACACAATGGCAATACCCAATTTTATTGAAATTAATTAAATTAGAACATCATCATGATAAAACCTGAAGAACCCTAAAATCGGCATGAACTCAATGAAATCCTATACACGAATTGTAAACAACAATTTATTGAGGGTAAATGATCTACAAACATCCAGAAACACAATGGTAACAAGAAAACATGTTTATGATGCATGATTCATTGAGTTTGAGAGTTCAAGTTTTACCTCTGCAAGTGAGAATCGAATTCTGGTTTGGAGGTGTTACAGATGAGTTCCAACGATTTGGATAGCTTTCTTGTACCTCAATGGATGTGTTTGAATGCTTAGGTTGATTGGAAAACCTCTGGATTGATCAACCTGATTCCTTTTGCAGCAAGCCATGAGTTTTGTGCAATTGGATGGCCATTTGGTGATTTTGATGTTACAGATGGGAGGTGAGTGTTCAGACACCTCCTATATGTTATATGTGGGGTGTGTGAATCATTAGTTTGAGCTGCATTGCCCTCCAACTCAAAACCCGATAGTGCTTTCTCAAGAACAATGAAATTTGGAGTTTAAGAAGGAAATGAGAGAAAGCAATGTTGTAGGCTCCTTTGGTGTAGTTTGAATGATCAGTTAGGACCTCTATTTATAGTGGATCAACTCTTGTCTTGGAGGAATAGTGAATGGTTGCTGGATTAGATCACATTCAATGGCTTTGGCTTGGTGGCATTTCTTCTCATGCAAGGCAACCTAGCCTCTCCCAAGAACTGGGCTATGTCTTGACCAAATCCACATTCTTCAGATGTTTTAATTGTTTTTTAAGTGAGCATCTTGACTGAGTAGAGTGGCTTTGTTGAAAGTGCCCTATTTCACATAAATGCCTTTGAATTCAAGGCATATATGCCAAAAACTCATCAATTCTCAAGGATAAGCTCTTGGCATTTAAGTCCAAGTTTGTTGGTGGGATCAGATGCATTGTGATCAGATTGGATGAATTTGGCATAGTGATCCTTGGCTTTAACTCAGAAATCATGGAAGGCAAGAAAACATGCAAACTGATTTTTCATGACAGCCTTGCCATGGTGTCTTGCAGCAGCCATAACTCTTGGCTCAAGCTGAGTTGTTTCATGCCAATAAGTTCCTTCGATTGTAGGCAATATGGATAACAACTTTGATGTTTACATCTTGAATTGATTCAGCCTAAAACTATGTGAAACAGCCCTCCAAGTTTTGGTGTTTCACTTGAAATCTGCCTTGAGTAGAATTTCTTCTAAGTGTTGGAAAAGTGGTAAATTCCATGTTTTTGTCATTTTGATCCAATCACAACTCAGAATCCATGAAGAAATGGAATGAAATGTAGTTGAAGCTTTTGTAGAGTGTAATGAAGGCTTCCCTCTAAGCTTTGAATGGGGGAGAAAGGCCTTAGGGTTTGAGAGATATGGCCTTGCAAAGTTGGTACCCTAGCCACTTTGTTCCATAACTTAGAAAAATTCTAAGTTTTTTATGGTTACCCCTTTTACAAGTTATCTCACTTTCTTTGATTTTTCTTGATGAATGATGATTCCAATCACACATTAACATCATTTTAGGGTTAAGGAACCTTGGTTGACAAAAAAATCAAAAAGTTAAACTTTGACTTTTTGTACAGTTGACTTTTTCAGCAGATGAAATCTAAACTGTGCGATCCCCTATGAAATCAAGTCCTTGACCTAAATCAAACTTAATAGATGGATTCCATAGGTGATATGTGGTGTATTGAATCATGTCCCAAGGTTTGGGAGCATGTCCTGGTCAAAAGTCAAAGATACAGTTGACTTTTTCTTCAAAACCCTAATTGTGGTCCAGATGAAAATGAAACTTGTGAATCAAGCTTCTTGGATCAATCCATTGTTGCAAATGGATCAATATGGTGTATTGGAGATCCCCAAATCATGTCTTGAGGTCTTGGCTCATATTTTGTCCCAAAAGTCAACTTAGGGGTGAATTAGGTCAAGAAACCCTAATTCCTGATTTTTTATAAATGCATCCCCTGAGGTTAAATTGACTTGATGATTGGGTCCATGAGGTCCTTTAGAGTATCTTGGGTTGTGCTTTGAAGCATTGGCTCATGCCTATAGGAAAAATTCCATCTGGAGGCCTCAGTCGACCGAAATCCTAATTTGGTGACACTGGCGATCTTGAGGCTTGATCCACTTGGAATGTTGCAACTTTGTGCTTGATTCCTGATGTGGGAGTCCTCTTAATCCTTTATATGTGTTTGAGAAGTTAGACAAGTTGAAGATCATGTCAATTCTTGATTGATCCTTTGCCTAAGTGCTCTGATAGGGCTCAAAACCCTAATTCTTGTTTGTGGTGAATGCTCACCCATCTTTGGGGAGACTGGTGAGGCATAATGATACATCCATATTGTGGTGATGATTTGCACAATGATGGGAAATCTTGGTGGTAAAATTTTAGGGTATGACAATTGTCTGTATTTTATACAATGCAATTAGTTAGCAAACAATAAAATCAAATAGATCAGACAAAAATTATGAGAAGAAAAAAAATAAAATGCAAATAATTTGTATTTGCAAAGAAAATCGATTTATTAGAGAAGATACAAACATCACTTACACTATGGTTGTAAAAATCCATATGATATGTGTTGCATTCTTGCAAGCAAATCGTTATCTGAGTGTTGTACTCATCGTCAATAGCATTTGCAATTTTCATATCGAGAAACTTTCCAATAACTTTCTGTTGGAGAAATTTTCCATCTTTTTCAAAAGGGTTGTTTGAATCCATTGGATTTCTTCGAGTAGTTTATGTTTGTTTGTTAAAAATGTTGGTGATGGAGAGGTAGTGGTAAATGTGTGGAAAAATATTGATTTATATAGAGGAGAATTGGGAATCATTTATTGTCATGTTATCTACAAAACCTATATAAGTACACTTATACACCTATATAACTTATCATGTAAGGTTACTTTAAGAAGTTATGCATGCAAGTCCTTGCATGTGATTGTGTTAGGTTAACTACCTAAGCAAGGAAGTCTTATCCCTTGCATGTGATTCTACATGCAAAAATTCATCTAATTATTTGTATCACTAAAAAAACATCATATAATGTTTAGTGTAAAATTTTTAAAAAAATATACTAGTATAATTTTTTATATTAGTTATTTTTTCATATCAAAATAGAAATAATTTAATGTCTTTCATTTAATGAAAAGTAATAATATATATTTTTAACAAAATGAAAAATAAAGTAAGGTTTCAATACCTTTTCGTTGAAAATTTTATTGAGTTATTATTAATAAGTGTTTTGGTGAAAAAAAATTTAAAGAATATATTAATATAATTTTTTTATATTGGTTCTGTTTTTCTTTGAAAATTTATAAATCATTTAAAAAAATAATGAGTAAAAATTATTTAAATTATTTTATATATATCAAGAATACAATTCAAATTAATAAACAAATGTTATAATTAATTACAAACTTATTTATATAGTCTTTTAGCTTATAAACATTTATTTATTACAAAATTTAACAATTTAATTAGAAATGATATGAATATCATCTCTACCGCCCACAAATTTATACTTTTAATTGTAAATTGTAAATGCTATATATACAATTCTATTAAATAGAATCCACACAATTTAAAACTTGTATTACAAAACCACTACCATCTTCTTCTATGTCATTGATTTTCAGCCATTTTTTACACTAAACTACTGCCTATTTCTCTTATGGTTTCTTGCTCTATACCATAAAGGGAAAGAAGATATGAGCTGTTTTTTGTGGACTGTATCGTCTTGATGTATTTGGAACATGAGGAATAACATTATCTTCAAAGGTCTTGTTTGGGACGGGGACGAAGTTTTTAACCAAATAGTTTCTTTATTTTGGAGATGGTTAGAAATAGGTTGTAAGAGATGTAATTTCTACGATTGGATGTATTTAGATTTCTTATAGTTTTCTTTTAAGGGGGTTATCTCCCTTCTTCTTCTGATTGGCTTTTTGTAATGGGTTGGAGAATCCCTGTTTCTCCCTTTTATTACAAATAGCTTATAAAAAAAACATTGCATCCAGATTCATCCGATAAGCCCAATTATAAACAGTGGCAAACTCCTTAGATTGAAATCAATGACAAACAATGACAAACTATCTAGATTCATCCGACATTCAAGATTGAAAACAATGCATCATTAGTTACTGCGAAATTAATATATTATTCATATGTTTTATTAGGTTAGATTATGGATGGAAGAAATAATTCATGGTCTTAGTCACCATATACTTTCTTATCTGGTTGGGTATGATAGCCTCAAAGCTTTTAGCAGCGATGAACATGCTTCATCAAAGAGGACTAGCCTAAACCGATGTCACTCTCCTTCACGCTTTCTTCCATGGAAGTGGAGGTTTCTAGGTTTTGTATAGATGCTCCCTGAGTGATCCATAGGCCATATGATCATAGACAAGGATCATTTCGGTGTTATCTTCAAAGTATTCGATCAGCGAAACAAAGTGACGAAGTTTAAAGAGCATTTCAATTTCAGTTTGGAATTCGTGCACACCCTGCTCGGAGAGTGGATTCCCGTTTAATTGGAATTTTCGTTGACCCAACGTCAATTTCTTCTTTGTAAACCTTTGTAGGCCCTCCATGGGTGTTGTAGCGAGTGATTTTTGGATGTGGTTGCGAAGCACGATCACTCTGGTACTACAGCTCGATTCATTTTTTATCCTATTAAAGCTGATGAAGGAAGGGAAATAGATGTCTTCAATTAACCCTGCTTGCATACTGAGATTAAACAGTCAAAACTGTTGGTTTACAGATGCTACAAAGATTCAGGGTTTCTCCTAGGTTATTTTGTTGACGAGGGGTGCTTTAGGCTATCGGTTAGGATGTTAGGATGAATGTATGAAAGTATGGGATTTTGGGTTTTTGTTTTGTGTGCTCGCTAAGATTTTTTCTTTCAATCTTATGCCTACGTATTCCCGTTTACCGAAACAGGGAAATCAGAGCGATCGTAGTTCCTCCTATTCTATGGGAGGAAATGGTATTTTGGTGTCTTGTTCAAAGCCCAAGACGTGAAGCGAAAGGTAGTTTGTATCTTGTTCAAAGCCCAAGATGTGAAGCGAAAAGTGTTGACCTTAGAGAGAATTTGTCATCTCTAAAGGGGTCTATTTATCACAACTGTTGGGTGACTGACTGTAAAGGAGGATTACTTTAACCGGGATTTGTGAATCCGGCAATGCCATAATTTCCTTTATAGGGGATTTTAACCTGAAGGAGAAGACTTTAACTCAGTTTAGAGCAATGCCATCTTTCCTTAGGAATTTCTCATACTAAAAGAGGGACATTGGCATGGATGTAGATAATCCAGAGGCTTGCCGCTTATAGCGATTAGATGAAGGGGAAGGAGTTGTTGATGTTTGTGTACTGTGAATGAGGCACAACTTTGAGGCTAAAAGGTTGATTGGATCAACCAGTGGTTTTCTTATACAAAGCCTAAGAGGAGGCTAATATGTGTCTCGTACAAAGCCCGAGAGAGAGGCTAAAAGGTTTTTTGACTCGACGATGAAGTCTTTTGGTATCTCGTATAAAGCCCGAGATGAAGGTTACTTGACTTAACAAGAGAGTTTTTTTGTATCTCGTACGAAGCCCGAGATGGAGGCTAAAATTTTTTTGGCTCAATAAGAACCTTTTTATATCTCGTATAAAGCCCGAGATGGAGGCGAAAGGGTGATTGACTTAACGAGGAAGTCTCTTATGTGTCTCGTATAAAGCCCGAGAAAGAGGCTAAACGTTGTTTGACTCCGCTGGGGAGAATTATTGTATAAAGCCCAAAAGGAGGCTGGACTTCACTAGAGAGGGATCATTATATAAAGCCTAAGAGGAGGCTATGGTTACTGTATCAGTTGAGTGACAGGTCCAGTATACTGATTTTGAAAGAGAAAATCAGTTCATATATGAGCAACACTGTACTCGAGGATTTGATTCGAGGATCCGGGCTATTCCTGTTCTTTAAGGAAGTGGGAAATCTGAAGGGTATCGAGATTGTCTGAGTCTATGGGTTTTCTTCCTATTTAACGAAGAGGTCACTTGAGAATGTCTGGAAAACTCAAGGAGATTAGACTGTCCATATCTAGAGTTTCATCTTTTGTACTATGCTTTGAGAAATAGTAGTAGACTCTTTGAAAGGACTGTTCTATACAGATGACTAAGTTATGTTCCTATACCTCTAGGAGGTCGTCGGGACAATTTGTACAAAGCCCAAGAGGAGGTGGGAAACTTTTAAGAAGCCAATCGGTCCTTGTACGAAGCCCAAGAGGAGGCTATCATTCCCGGAGGAAGAGATCATTATACGAAGCCTAATAGGAGGCTGTGAATACTTCTAAGAAGCCGACGGGTCCTTGTACTAAGCCCAAGAGGAGGCGGGGTTGCTTTTAGGAAGCCTGTGGGTCCTTGTATGATGCCCAAGAGGAGGCCGATGCTTTTAAGAAGCCCGTGGATCCCCAAACCCCGAGAAATTCAAGGCAAGCTATTCACAAGGAATAGATCAAGTCAGGAAAGTTCAAGAATTTGGAAGAAACTCAAAGATGCCATTCACGGAGCATACATTCATCTCTGGGAGTAGAATTTCTTGACAATTCCTAATGAGGACAGCCGAAGAGAAGACTGTATCTGGTGATCCTATTGGAGATCTAGTTGTCTATTTCTACGAATAAACGAAACGGCGTCACCTAGTTCTAGACGTAGTTGCCGGGGAAACTCTAAATATCTATACTATTATTACACAGTTGATATGAGTTTATGAAAGAAGACTTACAGCGAAACAGCCCCACAATACAGTTATATGTATATGAAAACGGTAAATGAAAGCAATAACCACTTACTCGGTTGTAGAGCTTCCATGTTGTTTGGTTAGTTGTTCAACAAAGAAAGATTAAAAATAATAGTATATTCAAAATCAAAGGAGAAAGTGCTTTGAAAAAGAAAGATTTGGGGCTTACAGCTCAAGGAGAGACCCAGGGTTTTATCAGTGAGCGCATTGTTTTAATTTTTACAGAGGGACTTATACAAGTGGCTGAGGCTAAAAAAAAAGGTTTTCTCTACAAAGGGGTGGGTCTTACACTCTCTCAAGAGGCCCAAAAGGTTTAAAGAAAAATAGTGGGGCTTATAACACGAGGGTAGGCCCAATTGATTTTTCGTTTGAAATGGCGATCGCGCCGATATTTTCTTTTAAAGTGAAGGGGCTTATACAATATCTGAGGCCCAAAATGTTTTGGTTAAAAGGGGATTGGGTCTTACACTCTATTAGAGGCCCAAAAGAGTTTTGAATGGGTCTTATAGCTCAAGGAGAGGCCCAGATGGTTAATTTTAAACTGGCGACGATCGCGTCGTTTATTTGAAAATGTACAGAGGGACTTATACAACGAATGAGGCCCAAAAAGCTTTTTCTGTATAAGGGGGTTGGGTCTTACACTCTAATAGAGGCCCAAAGAGTTTTAAGAAAAGAAATGGGTCTTACTACTCGAGGGTAGGCCCAAGTTTTTTTTGTTTTGAAAAGGCGACGATCGCGCCGTTTGTTTTTGACGGTATCGGGACTTATACAATATACTGAGGCCTAAAATGATTTGGTAAAAAAAAGGATTGGGTCTTACACTCTATTAGAGTCCCAAAGTGTTTCGAGAATGATTTATGAGGGTTGAATTAATCCAAAAACCCTAATTTGTTTTCAAAAATGTGTTTTAATTGAATAAAAATTCAATTAAAATGATCAAAATTGTTTAACATAGGAAAAACAAATTGTGATCTTGGATTAATGCTTCAAAAATTAATTATTGACCTACAAAATAATTAGAAAGCATTAAAAGTTGCAAAATCAAGGTGGAAAAAATATTTTAAATGTCAAAAACAATTAAAACATTAATTCTTTTCAAAAATATCAATTATACAAAATAAATAATATTTTTGGGATTTTTTGGGAAAATAAAATATTTTAACATTTTTTTGAATTATTAAAAAAAGAATCAACTCAAAATCATTAAAACTCAGAGAGAAAATAATTTTTTAATCAATTAAATAAAATCACAAAATTCAAATATTCAAATATTGGAAAATGGCGCCAAGAACAAAGGCAAGAACACGCGCGTTTTTCAGTTTTGCCCAGATTTGCATTTTCTCTCCAATCTCACTGAATACTTAATCATATCATGCAATCCACATACCAATCAACTCGTTTCAACCTCACGATCATGTCTATGGTATTTAATTTCATTTAAATTAAACATATAACAAGAAATCACAAAAAATCCTCAAGAACCCTAATTTTTACATGAAGGCTAGGATTTTTGATACACGATTCAAACAATGCAATTAATTGAGGGGAAACATTCCATGCATGATTATGAACATATGGCCAAATTATTGTGCAGCAAAAATTGCATGGATCATAGAGTTAGAAGAGCTCATGCTTACCACTTGCAGCTGGTGATCATGATTTGTGTTGGAGGTGTTACAACTAGGTTCCAATGATCTGGATAGCTTCCCTAGGTGCCATGGAGTGTGTATGAATGCTTGAAATGGATTGAAATGGTTTGGAGCTGAAGATGGTACCTCAACTGCAAAACTGTCAAAAACTTGAGCAATTGGCTGGTGATTTTGTGAAATCTGTGTTCCAGATGTTATGTGAGTGTTTGGATCACTTCTATATGATGTATGTGAGGTGTGTGAGTGATTGGTTTGATTGGAAAAGTTCCCAAACTCAAAACTCGATAATGACTTGCTTTAGAAGGCAAAATTGGAGTGAAAGAAGAGATTTTGAGGAAAGCATCTGTTTGATGGCTTTGGTGTACTCAAACTGATCACAATTGAGCTCTATTTATAGTAGAGCAAGTTTGTTTTGTAAGGAATAGTTAATGACAACTGCTGAGTAGGTTTGGCCAATGTTGGCAAATGAAAATCCAAGTCTCCTCTAGCCATTGACTAGAGGTTAGGGCATAGGCTGCTGGTTCCCTTGGTCTTGGATAAGTCTTGACTGAATTCAATGGAGAATGGCTCAGTCCATGCCACCTTGATGCTTCCATTGAATGCTCCAATCCAAAATTGGAGTCTTGTCCCTATTTTGGCAATTCTAGGTTCAACATGCTATTTCTTGTTCCAAAGACTTTGGAGGCTTGGCTCAGTGATTGTCCCCTTTAGATTCAATCCTCAGAGGTGTCCAAGTGGATAGGAGCATTTGGATTTGGCTGATTTTGGCAAATCGAGCAAAAATGCAAAATCTGCCTTGCCTTGACAGATTTCAACAAGGCAACTTGCCAATGTTATATGTCATGACTCAAATTGAATTTGGTAATGTTCTTGGTCATTTTGGAAAGCCCTTACATGATACAACAACTGTTTGAACATGTTTGGTTTTGATCTCTTTTGAATCCAAGTGAAAAATCCCCCTACATTTGGCAAAAAGTAGGGTAAAATCCCCCTGAAGGAGAAGACTTTAACTCAGTTTAGAGCAATGCCATATTTCCTTAGGAATTTCTCATACTAAAATAGGGACATTGGCATGGATTTAGATAATCCAGAGGCTTGCCGCTTACAGCGATTAGATGAAGGGGAAGGAGTAGTTGATGTTTGTGTACTGTGAACGAGGCACAGCTTTAAGGCTAAAAGGTTGATTGGATCAACCAGTGGTTTTCTTATACAAAGCCTAAGAGGAGGCTAATATGTGTCTCGTACAAAGCCCGAGAGAGAGGCTAAAAGGTTTTTTGACTCGACGATGAAGCCTTTTGGTATCTCGTATAAAGCCCGAGATGAAGGCTACTTGACTTAACAAGAGAGTTATTTTGTATCTCGTACGAAGCCCGAGATGGAGGCTAAAATTTGTTTGGCTCAATAAGAACCTTTTTGTATCTCGTATAAAGCCCGAGATGGAGGCGAAAGGGTGATTGACTTAACGAGGAAGTCTCTTATGTGTCTCGTACAAAGCCCGAGAAAGAGGCTAAACGTTGTTTGACTCCGCTGGGGAGAATTATTGTATAAAGCCCAAAAGGAGGCTGGACTTCACTAGAGAGGGATCATTATACAAAGCCTAAGAGGAGGCTATGGTTAATGTATCAGTTGAGTGACAGGTCCAGTATACTGATTTTGAAAGAGAAAATCAGTTCTTATATGAGCAACACTGTACTCGAGGATTTGATTCGAGGATCCGGGCTATTCCTGTTCTTTAAGGAAGTGGGAAATCCGAAGGGTATCGAGACTATCCGAGTCTATGGGTTTTCTTCCTATTTAACGAAGAGGTCACTTATGAATGTCTGGAAAACTCAAGGAGATTAGACTGTCCATGTCTAGAGTTTCATCTTTTGTACTATGCTTTGAGAAATAGTAGTAGACTCTTTGAAAGGACTGTTCTATGCAGATGACTAAGTTCTGTTCCTATACCTCTAGGAGGTCATCGGGATAATTTGTACGAAGCCCAAGAGGAGGCGGGAAACTTTTAAGAAGCCGATCGGTCCTTGTACGAAGCCCAAGAGCAGGCTATCATTCCCGGAGGAAGAGATCATTATACGAAGCCTAAGAGGAGGCTGTGAATACTTCTAAGAAGCCGGCGGGTCCTTCTACTGAGCCCAAGAGGAGGCGGGGTTGCTTTTAGGAAGCCTGTGGGTCCTTGTATGATGCCCAAGAGGAGGCCGATGCTTTTAAGAAGCCCGTGGGTCCCCAAACCCCGAGAAATTCAAGGCAAGCTATTCACAAGGAATAGATCAAGTCAGGAAAGTTCGAGAACTTGGAAGAAACTCAAAGATGCCATTCACGGAGCATACATTCATCTCTGGGAGTAGAATTTCTTGACAATTCCTAATGAGGACAGCCGAAGAGAAGACTGTATCTGGTGATCCTATTGGGGATCTAGTTGTCTATTTCTACGAATAAACGAAACGGCGTCACCTAGTTCTAGACGTAGTTGCAGGGGAAACTCTAAATATCTATACTATTATTACACAGTTGATATGAGTTTATGAAAGAAGACTTACAGCAAAACATCCCCACAATACAGTTATATGTATATGAAAGCGGTAAATGAAAGCAATAACCACTTACTCGGTTGTAGTGCTTCCATGCTGTTTGGTTAGTTGTTTAACAAAGAAAGATTGAAAACAACAGTATATTCAAAATCAAAGGAGAAAGTGCTTTGAAAAAGAAAGATTTGGGGCTTACAGCTCAAGGAGAGGCCTAGGGTTTTATCAGTGAGCGCACTGTTTGAATTTGTACCGAGGGACTTATACAAGTGACTGAGGCTAAAAAAAAAAGGTTTTCTGTACAAAGGGGTGGGTCTTACACTCTCTCAAGAGGCCCAAAAGGTTTAAAGAAAAAGAGTGGGGCTTATAACACGAGGGTAGGCCCAATTGATTTTTCGTTTGAAATGGCGATCGCGCCGAGATTTTCTTTTAACGTGAAGGGGCTTATACAATATCTGAGGCCCAAAATGTTTTGGTTAAAAGGGGATTGGGTCTTACACTCTATTAGAGGCCCAAAAGAGTTTTGAATGGGTCTTATAGCTCAAGGAGAGGCCCAGATGGTTAATTTTAAACTGGCGACGATCGCGTCGTTTATTTGAAAATGTATAGAGGGACTTATACAACGAATGAGGCCCAAAAAGCTTTTTCTGTACAAGGGGGTTGGGTCTTACACTCTAATAGAGGCCCAAAGAGTTTTAAGAAAAGAAATGGGTCTTACTACTCGAGGGTAGGCCCAAGGTTTTTTTGTTTTGAAAAGGCGACGATCGCACCGTTTGTTTTTGACGGTATCGGGACTTATACAATATACTGAGACCTAAAATGATTTTGTAAAAAAAGGATTGGGTCTTACACTCTATTAGAGGCCCAAAGTGTTTCGAAAATGATTTATGAGGGTTGAATTAATCCAAAAACCCTAATTTGTTTTCAAAAATGTGTTTTAATTGAATAAAAATTCAATTAAAATGATCAAAATTGTTTAACATAGGAAAAACAAATTGTGATCTTGGATTAATGCTTCAAAAATTAATTATTGACCTACAAAATAATTAGAAAGCATTAAAAGTTGCAAAATCAAGGTGGAAAAAATATTTTAAATGTCAAAAACAATTAAAACATTAATTCTTTGCAAAAATATCAATTATACAAAATAAATAATATTTTTGGGAAAATAAAATATTTTAACATTTTTTTGAATTATTAAAAAAAGAATCAACTCAAAATCATTAAAACTCAGAGAGAAAATAATTTTTTAATCAATTAAATAAAATCACAAAATTCAAATATTCAAATATTGGAAAATGGCGCCAAGAACAAAGGCAAGAACACGCGCGTTTTTCAGTTTTGCCCAGATTTGCATTTTCTCTCCAATCTCACTGAATACTTAATCATATCATGCAATCCACATACCAATCAACTTGTTTCAACCTCACGATCATGTCTATGGTATTTAATTTCATTTAAATTAAACATATTAAAAGAAATCACGAAAAATCCTCAAGAACCCTAATTTCTGCATGAAGGCTAGGATTTTTGATACACGATTCAAACAATGCAATTAATTGAGGGGAAACATTCCATGCATGATTATGAACATATGGCCAAATTATTGTGCAGCAAAAATTGCATGGATCATAGAGTTAGAAGAGCTCATGCTTACCACTTGCAGCTGGTGATCGTGATTTGTGTTGGAGGTGTTACAACTAGGTTCCAATGATCTGGATAGCTTCCCTAGGTGCCATGGAGTGTGTATGAATGCTTGGAATGGATTGAAATGGTTTGGAGCTGAAGATGGTACCTCAACTGTAAAACTGTCAAAAACTTGAGCAATTGGCTAGTGATTTTGTGAAATCTGTGTTCCAGATGTTATGTGAGTGTTTGGATCACTTCTATATGATGTATGTGAGGTGTGTGAGTGATTGGTTTGATTGGAAAAGTTCCCAAACTCAAAACTCGATAATGACTTGCTTTAGAAGGCAAAATTGGAGTGAAAGAAGAGATTTTGAGGAAAGCTTCTGTTTGATGGCTTTGGTGTACTCAAACTGATCACAATTGAGCTCTATTTATAGTAGAGCAAGTTTGTTTTGTAAGGAATAGTTAATGACAACTGCTGAGTAGGTTTGGCCAATGTTGGCAAATGAAAATCCAAGTCTCCTCTAGCCATTGACTAGGGGTTAGGGCACAGGCTGCTGGTTCCCTTGGTCTTGGATAAGTCTTGACTGAATTCAATGGAGAATGGCTCAGTCCATGCCACCTTGATGCTTCCATTGAATGCTCCAATCCAAAATTGGAGTCTTGTCCCTATTTTGGCAATTCTAGGTTCAACATGCTATTTCTTGTTCCAAAGACTTTGGAGGCTTGGCTCAGTGATTGTCCCCTTTAGATTCAATCCTCAGAGGTGTCTAAGTGGATAGGAGCATTTGGATTTGGCTGATTTTGGCAAATCGAGCAAAAATGCAAAATCTGCCTTGCCTTGACAGATTTCAACAAGGCAACTTGCCAATGTTATATCTCATGACTCAAATTGAATTTGGTAATGTTCTTGGTCATTTTGGAAAGCCCTTACATGATACAACAACTGTTTGAACATGTTTGGTTTTGATCTCTTTTGAATCCAAGTGAAAAATCCCCCTACATTTGGCAAAAAGTAGTGTAAAATCTGACTTAGTGAAATTTTCACTAAGTGTTGGAACAAAGTGACTTTTCTTGATTTTGATCACTCCATAACTCAAAATCCATGAGGAATTTGGACATAGGTCAGTATGAAGCTTTTGTAGAGGGAAATGTGATCTACAAATCAAGCTTTGAATGGGGAACAATGGCCTTGTGGTTTAGGAGTTATGGTCCTCCAAAGTTGGCACATTAGTGTCACTTTTTCCATAACTTAGAAATTTTTCTAAGTTTTTATGGTTACCCCTTTTACAAGTTATCCCACTTTCTTTGATTTTTCTTGATGAATGATGATTCAAATCATACATTAACATCATTTTAGGGTTAAAAATCCATTTTGGTGAAAAATCTCAAAAAGTCAAAGTTGACTTTTGTGCACAGTTGACTTTTTATCAGATGAATTCCAAACTGTGCAATTCTTCATGAAATCATGTCCTTGACCTAAATCAAACTTGATGGACATGTTCCATGGGTGTCATAGGGTATATTGAATCATGTTTTAGGGTTTGGGAGCATGTCCTGGTCAAAAGTCAAAGTTACAGTTGACTTTCCTCGCGAAACCCTAATTGTGGTGCAGATGAAATTGAGTCTTGTTGCTCAAGCTTCTTGGATTAATCCATTGTTCCAAATGGATCAATATAGTTCATTAGAGACCCTCAAACCCTCTCTTGAGGTCTTGGCTCATGATTTGCCCTAAAAGTCAACTTAGGGGTGAATTAGGTCAAGAAACCCTAATTCCTGATTTTTTTATGAATGCATCCCCTGAGGCAAAATTGACTTGATGATTGGGTCCATGAGGTCCCATGAAGTATATTAGGTTATGTTTTGGATTATTGGCTTGTGCCCAGATGAAAATTTTCCATTTGGAGGCCCTGGTCGACCAAAACCCTAATTTGGTGACACTGTCGATCTTGAGACTTGATCCACCTAGAAGGGAGCAGCCTTGTGCTTGATCCTTGAAGTGGGAGTCCTTTTGATCCAATGTGGATGTTTGAGAGGTTATACAAGTTGAAGATCATGCCATTCCTTGATTGATCCTTTGTCTAAGAACTCTGAGAGGGCTTGAAACCCTAATTCTTGATGGTAGTGAATGCTCAACAATCCTTGAGGAGATTGATGAGGCATAAAGGTACATCCCTATTATGATGATGTATTGCACAATGATGGGAAATCTAAGTGGTAAAAATTTGGGGTATGACAGATGCCCCTATTTAATCTTCTTGGACACGAAGGTGTGAATGGCGAAGGTATTCGGGCATTCGGGGTGCAAGAGGATTAAATATCGGAATACCCGAAATTTTGACGGCGTCTATGAATGGTAATTCACGCATTCATCTTCTTTTGCTAAGCAATGATGCTTAGAAAAGGTAAACTTCCCCTCGATCCTGGTCTTCAGCCAAGGAACTGGTCTCAGTTTCTGATTTAAACTTCCCCTCGATCCTGGTTTCCTACCGAGGAACTGGTCTTAGTTTCTAATGTAAACTTCCCCTCGATCCTAGTTTCCTACCAAGGAACTGGTCTTAGTTTCTGATGTAAACTTCCCCTCGATCCTGGTTTCCTACCAAGGAACTGGTCTTAGTTTCTTTCGCCAATAAACTTTATTGACAAGGGACGTTATTCGTAGCGATTTTCCTTCAAACTTCTCGCCGAATTTTCCTGGGGAGATGCCATTTGATTGGAAAAAGTTTGACGTTAGACTCGCTGGGGAGCCCAATCGTCTGAATTGTAGAGGTACACAAACTTCTCTGTTGGAGACGCCATTTGTCGACTCTATCTGGGGAAAATGAGTCTCTTGAGAGACTGCTTCCGCTTGGGGTCTTACATCATACTTTTCTCGGGATCTTCCCAGAGAAATGCCATATGATGGGCTCCAATTTTGAGGTGTCGATGACTTTTTCATCAGCGGTTCTTTTGGAGAAAAAACTGCCGTATTGCCAAATCTCTGATTTAGGAGGCTTTCTCTCGGGATTTTCTTTAATCTGGGAAAACAAGGATATCATCTTCAATGGCGAAGAGTGATGTTAACTGAGGGCTCTCTGGTCTTTCAGAGGTTCAAGTTATCAAAGTGGTCGAGGACCCAACTTCAATCCAGAAATAAAATTGGAGGAGAGAGATTGTTCAGATGTAACACTTCCTGACGAGGAAAGGGCTGACAACTCGATTGAGAGGACTTTTATCACTAGGGGACAAGACCTACTAGAGTGATAGTGATGCAATATGACTGTGAATGTAAAACAATAATGCATGATGCATGTATGTATATGCTGATAAAACTGACGTGACATACAGACTGACAGGTGAACACGACTGAATACTCGGCCCCTGCTGGAGATGAAAGGTATCACTTTGTTCAAAGTAGCAATTCTGCCTTGCTTAGGAGAGATAGTCCCTGCGGGGAATACCGTTGATCGGACTTAGGAGATAAGAACTCGGCTGAGGGTATCAGATGGGAAAGTCGTATCTCATACAGTTAATTCTTCGTTCAGGCGTACTGGCCTAGAAGGAGTACTTTGATTCTGCACTTTGAAGTTCGATTACTTCTGGAGAAGCGACCGATGTTCTTTTGATGTTCAACGGTCAAAAGAAATTGCCGTCTTTATTAAAAAGCAGAAAAAGTTTTAACAAGTAAATTCATTTTTGTTTTATTTCAAGAATAGTTAATCATGTTAACAGTGTCGTTCTGTAAAGCTAAAACAAATAAGAATTACAAACAAAAGCACAAGGGCTCAAATTTTATTGATAAAATGGAGATCAGCCAAACGCATGATTCCATTGAGTATATACAAAGTTAGAAAATGGTAATTTACAGGGAAAAGGGCTATGTTGAAATATAACGACCACTATCCTTCTACCAACTTTGAATTCGGGGCATCCTTAGCTTCCGTCGAAGATGACCTTGACTGGAGTTTTCCTCTGATAGATGGTGTAACTGCTGCTGAGGGACCTGCCTTTGTTGAACATAGTTACTTGCCATTATCCCTAACTTTTGCCTGGATTGTACTGTGATGTTTCCAATCCACCGGGATGATTTTTTTTTTATTTTGTCTCTAAATTTTGCCTGGACCGCCCTTTCGGGTTTTCAATCCACCGAGACGTTTTTTTTAGGCGAAGTATTTCTTGACTACATCAACATTTGTGGGGTAGGAAAATTCCTCTCCATCCATGGTTGCAAGTCTCAAGGCGCCGCCTGAGAAAGCTTTCGTGACCACATAGGGGCCATCATAATTTGGGGTCCATTTACCCCGAGAATCAGTGAGAAATGATTGTATCTTCTTGAGCACAAGGTCTCCTTTCCTGAAGATGCGGGGTCGAACCTTTTTGTCGAATGCCTTCTTTATTCTCTGCTGATACAACTGACCGTGGCATAGTGCCGTGATTTGCTTCTCTTCGATCAGGTTTAATTCGTCGTGTCGACTTTGACACCATTCAGCTTCTGTAAGCTTAGCTTCCATCAATACTCGGATTGACGGGATCTCTACTTCTATGGGGAGCACTGCTTCCATGCCATACACTAGAGAGAAAGGGGTTGCCCCTATTGAAGTGCGGACAGATGTGCGATAACCGTGAAGAGCAAAGGGTAGCATCTCGTGCCAGTCTTTGTAGGTTACAACCATCTTTTGAACGATCTTCTTGATGTTCTTATTGGCCGCTTCTACCGCTCCGTTCATCTTGGGTCGGTAGGGAGATGAGTTATGATGTTCAATCTTGAACTCTGCGCACAACTCCTTCATCATCTTGTTGTTCAAGTTAGATCCATTGTCAGTAATGATCTCGCTAGGAACACCATAATGGCAGATGATATTATTTTTGATAAATCGGACCACCACTTATCGGGTTACATTAGCGTATGACGCTGCTTCGACCCATTTGGTGAAATAGTCAATGGCTACCAGGATGAACCGATGTCCGTTCAAAGCTTTGGGTTCAATCATGCCAATCATATCGATTCCCCATATGGAAAAAGCCCACGGGGAAGAGAGAACTTTGAGATGCGATGGCGGTACATGAATTTTGTCAGAGTATATCTGACACTTGTGACACCTCCTCATGTACTTGTAGCAGTCGGATTCCATGGTCAACCAGTAATACCCTGCTCTCACAATTTTTCTCGCCATTGTATGTCCGTTGGCATGAGTGCCAAAGGATCCTTCATGAATTTCTTTCATAAGCATGTCTGCTTCTGGTCTGTCTACGCATCGGAGCAAGACCAAGTCAAAATTCCTCTTATAGAGTGTATCACCGCTCAAGAAGAAGTTTCCAGCCAGTCTTCTGAGGGTTTTTCTGTCCTTCCTTAGTGCCCCAGGTGGGTACTATTGTTTTTGAAGGAAGCATTTGATATCGTGATACCAAGGTTTGTCGTCTATGACTGCTTCAATCGTGAAGATGTAAGCGGTCCTTTCAAGGCGCATTGTGTCGATCTTAGGTAGGTCATTCCGTTGACCTACACTAATCATGGAAGAAAGAGTGGCTAAGGCATCAGCCATATGATTCTCTCTACGAGGGACGTGATGAACCTCGACTCTGTTAAAGAAGGGTAACAACCTTCTTGCATAGTCTTTATAAGGAATCAGTCCTGATTGGTATGTGTTCCAATCTCCTTTTATCTGATTGATAACCAGGGCTGAGTCGCCGTATACGTCCAAGTTTTTGGTCCTTAAATCAATTGCTCCTTCGAGACCCATAATACAAGCTTCGTATTCGGCCTCGTTGTTTGTACATTTGAACGTGAGTCTGGCGGTGAAAGGAATGTGGGTACCCTGAGGGGTAACAATTATTGCCCCAATTCCGTTTCCATAATGATTAACTGCTCCGTCAAAGATTAGTCCCCACTGGGAACCTGGTTCTGGCCCTTCATTGGGTAGCGGTTCATCGCAATCTTTCATTTTTAGGTACATGACATCTTCGCTGGGAAGTCAAACCCGATTGATTCTTGATTGTCAATCGGTTAATGAGCCAAATGATTGGCTAAAATACTTCCCTTAACGGCTTTCTGAGCGTGGTACTCTATGTCATATTCTAATAACAGCATCTGCCAACGGGCAATCCTTCCCGTAAGAGCAGGTTTTTCGAAGACATACTTGATTGGATCCATTTCGGAGATTAACCAAGTAGTATGACGAATCATGTACTGGCAAAGACGTTTGGCTACCCAAGCCAAAGCGCAACAAGTTTTCTCAAGCATCGTGTACCGAGTTTCGCAGTCGGTGAATTTCTTGCTCAAATAGTAAATGGCAAACTCTTTCCGTTTAGTTTCGTCTTGTAGGCCAAGTACACATCCCATTGAGTCCTCTAGGAATGTGAGGTAAATGATCAGTGGTCTTCCTTCCACTGGAGGTGATAGAATCGGCGGATTCAATAGGCATTCCTTGATACTGTCGAAGGCGGTTTGGCAGTCTTTTGACCAAACGCAATCCTGGTTCTTTTTTAGTAATTTGAAAATTGGTGCACATGTGGCGGTTATGAGGAATATGAATCTGGGAATGTAGTTCAAACGTCCCAGGAATCCTCTGACTTATTTTTCAGTTTTCGGAGAAGGCATTTCTCGAATGGCCTTGACCTTGTCAGGATCAACCTCAATCCCTTTCTGGATGATGATGAACCCTAGTAGTTTCCCTGAACGGACACCGAAGGTGCACTTATTGGGATTCAAGCGGAGTTTGTATTTTCTCAAACGCTCGAATAGTTTCGACAGGTGGGTCACATGCTCCTCTTCTGTCTTAGATTTTGCAATCATATCATCGACATATACCTCGATCTCTTTATGTATCATGTCATGAAAAAGAGTTGTCATGGCCCTTTGATAGGTTGCCCCGGCGTTCTTCAAACCGAACGGCATCACCTTGTAACAAAAGGTACCCCATGGGGTAATGAACGAAGTTTTCTCCATGTCTTTCGGCGCCATTTTGATCTGATTATAGCCCGAGAATCCATCCATGAAGAAGAAGACTTTGAACTTTGTTGTACTGTCTACCAGCATGTCAATGTGTGGTAAGGGAAAGTCGTCCTTTGGACTAGCCTTGTTCAGATCTCGGTAGTCGACACACATTCTGACCTTTCCGTCCTTTTTCGGAACGGGTACGATATTGGCCAACCATTGAGGATATTCTAACGTGGCGAGGAAACCCGCGTCAGTCTGTTTCTGTACCTCCTCTTTGATTTTGATGGCCATGTCCTGGTGAGTCCGTCTCAACCTCTGCTTTACTGGCGGACATTCCGATCTTAACGGTAAGTGATGTTCCACGATGCTGGTATCCAACCCTGGCATATCCTGATAGGACCAAGCGAATACATCGGGGAATTCTTTGAGAAGCTTTATCAAACTCTCTTTGGCAGTTGGACTGAGCAGTGCCCCAATCCTGATTTCTTTTTTCTCTTTTTCTGAACCTAAGTTTACCGTTTCCAACGGCTCTTTGTGAGGTTCAATGGACCTTTCCTCTTGTCTGAGTAGTCGAGAGATCTCTTCTGGAATTTCTTTGTCAACTTCTTCTTCAGTCCCAAATACCGGGAACTCAAAGTTGGGAGAAGGCATCGAATCGTATGTTTCAACGGGGTTTAAAACAAGCAATCTGCATGACGTGATGATTCGTGTTTAGAAGAGATAGAGAGAATACAAAAGTGTGTGCAGTGTTTTATTTTACTGCTTGTTTTTATTATTGAATTGTTTTTTAGGATTACCATTTTCTGAAAAACGAAAAGAGAAAACAGCAATTAATGTGGAAATTACAAAACGATGTTATTTTATTAATGAACAAGTCGATTCTTGAAACTACAGCCCTATAAAACAAAACTCTGTCGCTTTGGGCGAAGCGAAGAGGGAAAATTTACAGAAAGAGAGCCCTATCAAAACATCCATTTCACCTGGGCAGGGTGAAAGTTTAAAGATGGCAATTACTTTAACTGATGAATGACCTTCAGAGCATCAACAACAACCCATTGGCGGCGAACTCCTCAGTGAATCACAAAGTCTGGCACCTTCCTTGATTTGTCTTCAGAAATAACGCTGATTTCTGGCGGAGCAGGATCATTGAAATCTGTCTCCCAGGCAGAGTTGTCGTAGGAGGATTCCTCTGTTGTATTATGCAGAGTAGTTGTGCTCTCAGCTGTATCTCCCCATCCAGTAGGCTGGATATCTTCGAGTCTGATACGAGAGCTTTCGGGCGCAGTGTACTTGACCATATAGTCGTATTTTCCACTCGGTTGTCCCAAAGTGTCCCAAACTTCTTTGGAACTGGAGGAGTCATCTCTCTCGATGACGTTGACCTCGGGAAAAGCATAGTTGATGAATTCAAGTCCTGCAAACGTTGCGAATTCATCTTCATGTTGAGTAGTTTCTGAATGACCTGAGTGTTGATCCCATGACATGGTGGGGACACAGGTATTCTGCTCAATGACGGTCAGCTGATTTTCATTGTTCGGCTGACTTTCTTGCCCCAAATCTCCTGGATAAGGTTGCCACATTGGCAGACCATCCATTGGGCCATAGTAGTTGTAGTCAAAATTGTCTTTCATCGGAGTGTCTTCCTCTAATGAATTTGGCGGAGCACGACATCCTTCCGGATCACAATCTCCATATATCATTTCGACATCTGACCGTGGTATAAATCTCGGACTCTGTGCGGGATAGCAAAATGGTATATGCACCTCTTCCTGAGACATATAACCGTCCTCGTTGAGGTAGGACTTCCATTCTTCATCTGTGTCAGAGGGATCTTCCTCATTGATAGCATGTACTGCTTGAGACACTAGGTGAAGAAAACCTCCACTATGGAAGAATTTCTGAATGGGATGAAGACTTCCATCGTTAGCATCTGTCCGAGTACAGGTTGCAGAAAAACCAAGACCCTTCTTTGTTGTATTGCCATTAGGAATGATAAGCTGTCCCCATCCTGTTGTATCGGTACTCTCGACCGCTTTGATAGCATCGTTGTATGAAGAAATGGAAGTTCCTTCTTTGAACTGATTGTTCTTGCTCACCGAAAGTGCATGGAACTGAGTTCCAATAACCTCCTCGGGTTCTATACCAGCAGATGATGACAAGTTACTTACCAGCAAGGCCTGTTCCCTACAGACTGTGATGAGTTGGCCGTTTTGGACGAACTTTAGCTTTTGGTGAAGGGTTGAAGTAATCGCTCCAGCCTGATGTATCCAAGGTCTTCCTAATAAACAACTGTATGTTGCCCGAATGTCCATGACCTGGAAAGTGACTTGGAAAGTATGAGGACCA
This sequence comes from Lathyrus tuberosus, assembly GCA_022829125.1. Classification (NCBI taxonomy): domain Eukaryota; kingdom Viridiplantae; phylum Streptophyta; class Magnoliopsida; order Fabales; family Fabaceae; genus Lathyrus; species Lathyrus tuberosus. The sequence goes on from JALAZF010000732.1 coordinate 1,922,348, forward strand.
ATAGTTATGGGAAGATCAACTTCGCCGATAACCGCTTTTCTGGATTCGTCGAATGCTTTGACGGCAACCTCGCTGATTCTCATCGGAGGGCCTTTGAATGATAATTGCATCAAAGTGGACTTCGGCATAACATTCAGGGCTGACCCTGTGTCTACCAGTACGCTGGCTAAAGCATTGTCCTGGCAGTTAACTGTGATATTGAGCGCCATGTTATGACGGCGACCCTCTTCGGGTAATTCCTTATCACTAAATCCTAAATTATTGCAGGAAGTGATGTTAGAGACAATGCTATCGAACTGTCTAATTGTTACATTCTGTTCCACAAAGGCTTGCTCCAAGACTTTCTGTAGAGCCTCCCTGTGGGCTTCTGAACTGAGTAACAGTGATAACACAGAGATCTTTGAAGGAGTTTGTAACAGTTGATCAACAATGTTGTATTCACTCCTTTGGATGAGCTTCAGCATCTCATCATCATTTTTTGAAAGGTCGGGATTACTGGATTGACGACTGGTGGATCGGGAGCTTCTGTCTGAAGTTCCTTTTCCTTGTTAGGTTCTCCAACTCCTTTGTTGAAGATTCTACCGCTCCGTGTTACACGACTGATGTCTGCAATATTTACGACGGAGGGTAATGGAATTTCCTTTCCATTTTCAATTATCGTTGCACCGTATTTGTAAGGGATGGCCTTAGCTGATTCATATGGTAGTGGTCCCGGTAGATAGATGACTATGGGAGCCTTCTGATTTTTCTGACCATCATAAGTAATTTTGATCCGTTCCTGGTTAGGAACTCTTGATTTGTCAAGTAAAGGGATGATGGCACAAACATCCCTAGCCCTCTGATGATCGGAGATTACGACAACATCCTCAACTTGATCGGCAAGGTAGTTCGGCGTCCAGTTGATGGGTCCAGAACCCGGATATGGACGAATCTCTCCACGATCCACCTGACCCTGAAGAGTTGCTCTCACAAGGTAACACCCTTGGTTACTTTCTGAACAGACGCTACAATGGTCATAATTGTGTGGTGGCACCTGGCCACGCCCACTTTGAATACAATGTAACCTCACTAGGTTAGCTTCCACAGATCGGACATCCTGACTTTGACGCCGAGTAGGATTCCGGTTACTGATACTAATTTGCTGAGTATCTTCATCCATATAGATTGGCATCCACCAGTGATTTAACAAGTGCTGAAGTGCCTCCTGGACAAGGGTACAACCTTGATCTTTTTCGCAACCCGCTTTACAGTCGTGATAATTATGTGAAACCAGGAATTCGAGTCGGACCTATTCAGCATGTAACTCTACTAAGTTGGTATTCATCACGCGAATATCGAAGATCTGAACCATGTTGATCTGATAGGGATTCCTATCATGGTAGTCTTGGATCCATCCAAGATGCATCTGACGCTGGAGGGCCTCCTATATGAAAGAGCATCCCTGTTTATTTACCGAGCAAGTCAGACAGGAACTGTAATCGTGCCGCGACAGATTATGATACTGGCTTTGCCTTGAGTGCATTGCCACCAAGTTGACATTCATTGCACGGATATCGTGGTTCTGAATGATGTTAGAATTCGTGTAGACCATGTTAACTCCACGAACTCGGTGCTCTTGGATCCATCCGAGATCCATTTGTTCCTGTAGAGCTGCTTGCACCACAGAACATCCTTGATTGTTTTTAGAGCAGACATCACATTGATGATAATTATGAGGTGGCACATGGCCATATCCACTCTGTCTACAATGCATCTTGACCAAATTGGTCCTCAATAAGAGTACATCATGAATTTGATAGACATCGTTAGTCTCTCCTTCTATTAAATTGACTGCAGCCTTCTCATGTTGAGGCAGCGGGTTCGTGAGAACATTAGGATTTGTATCCTTGAAGCATAAGACCCCGTTCCTAACAAGTTTTTGCACGTCAGACTTGAAATTGAGACAAGTCTCTATCTTATGCCCTGATCCTCCTTTGTGGTAAGGGCAAGTTTGATCCACCTTAAACCAAAAAGGCGGATTTTCCGGTACTGTAAGAGGAGATTTAGTCTGAATGTGCCCCTTAGCCAGTAGTAACGGAAATAGTTCTGCGTACGATACGGGTATAGGATCAAATCCTGGTGGCCGTGTTGTACGGTTGTTGTTGTATGGAGGAAGAGCCTGCTGAAGAGGCTGTTGTGTCCTTTGCTAATTAAGTTGGCTCTGTGCAACCTGGGGTTGATACGCAGGAATAGGTGCAGGGCTGATAGCAGGAGTTACAGCTGCTACCGGTTGGTACCGTCGCCTTTTCTTTCTGAGAGAGATATTCCCAATATTTTGCTCTGTTTTCTTAGGGAGAGCACTACCGTATTTTTTAGTACCGCTTGTCGATCCAGTGTCTTTTACCAAACGTCCTTCTCGGACGGCCTCCTCAAGATGTACGCCCATTCCCACCATCTCGGTGAAATCACTGGGTGCACTAGCAACCATTCGGTCATAGTAAAATGAGCTTAAGGTTTTTAAGAAGATCTTTGTCATCTCTTTTTCCTCAAGAGGTGGACAAATTTGAGCGGCAATTTCATGCCAACTTTGAGCATGCTCCTTAAAGGTTTCCTTGTCCTTTTACGACATCGATCTAAGTTGATCTCTGTCGGGTGCCATGTCCAAATTGTATTTGTATTGTTGGACGAAGGCAGTGCCAAGATATCTGAATGTGCTGATCGTGACACGGTTTAAACCCATGTACCATTTGAGTGCGGCACCGGTTAAACTATCCTGGAAGTAGTGAATCAGTAGGTCCTGATTCTCTGTCTGAGCTGGCATCCGCCGAGCGTACATCACCAGATGGCTTTGGGGGCAAGAGTTACCCTTGTACTTTTCAAAGTCGGGCACTTGAAATTTGTGCGGAACTTTCACATTGGGGACCAAGCAGAGGTCTGCGGCGTCCTTTCCAAATAGATCCTGACCGCGGATGGCTTGCAGTTCTTTCTGCATTTCCAGGAACTGTTCTTGGAATTCATCCATTCGGTCAAACATAGTTTCCTTTTTACCAGAAGGTATCTGTGGAATCTATCCTTCTGGGACAGTGTGCACCACAGGGGGTGGTACCGTGACTACGGCAACGAATCTTGGTGTTTCCCGAAGTTTGTAACCTTCAGGAGTCTTCAGTATGCCCCTGGCATCTTCGTTTTCCCGAAGTTTGTAACCTTCAGGCCCAGCGGCTTCCGTTGTGATTCCCTGATCTTCAGTGATCGGCGGAACATATCCTTCCAGGATATAATTAACAGGCATGCCCCAAGGACGATCTTTCGGTATTGGATACCTAGGATTATACTTCTCCACGATGGGCATTGAGGTGATCTCTGAGATCACAGTCCTTTGTAGTTGAGCTTCTGCCATGGCTTGCATGTAATTACGAAGCTTTCTCATATCCTCTCTCAGAGCGTCGATCTCCTCCTTCAACTCTCTGTTTTCTTCCTCAAGATCATCCATCTTTTTCTGACGATTGGCCCGAGTATTGTACGAATGAGACAGTTTGACTCTAGAACCGAGACACAAACGTGAGATTCGTAGGGAAGAAGAATATGCGATGTGAGAATGATGAATGCAATGATTATATTAATTGTTTTATGGTTTAATCAAAATAAACTTCGACAATTAGATTGTAAATACCAAACAGTGGGGAAACCCCTTTTTATTGAATTCAAAGGATTACAGAAACGAAAATACAGTAGATTACAAAGTGAGGAAACAGAAACCTAAGCTAATGGGTCCCGAGTCCTCTCTGAAGAGTAATCGGGTGTTGACTCTGGTACTTTCCTTTTCTTGGACCGGGGCTCTTGGGCCGTTGTCGCGTTGTCATTCCTTTGCCAAGTGAGAGGAGCGAGCAAATTCCTCTGGTCATCTTGATTTTCGACAGCATGTTGCTCCAAAATCTCAATCAGAGCATCCTTTTCTTTCAGTAGCTGCTGTATTTTGATGCACTCTATGTCGAGGGTGCGGTACTTGTTCTTCCAAGACCTTCTCTCCTTTTGAACTTTGTTGAGAGTAACCTGAAGCTTTTCAGTTTCCGTCATGAAATACATGACAGATTCCCTCGGCGGAAGAATTCCGTAACGAGGATAAGGTATTTTTAGCTTGAGAGCTCTAGTTTGCACCCAGTGGAGATAAGGCTCCACCGAGACACAGTCCGGTTTTCCTAGAGACTCCCGTCCTTTCTTATGAACATGCTTCCAAGCGTGCACTATTTCCATCTTTAGTGCTCTATCATTTTCTCCTTCCTTGAAGAAAATACCTTCCAAATGAACACCCCGTGGGACGTGTCTCATCGGGTATCCAAATTGACGACGAACGAGAACTGGATGGTAATTGATTCCTCCCTTAGTTCCTATAAGGGGTACGTTGGGGAAGTTTCCACAACGGTCAATGATTCTGATTCCATCATAAATCCTATTACACCAATCTATATCAGAGTTGGTGAGGGACATGATCTTCTGCGACCAACGTAAGGCACTCTTGCAATCCCAAAAAGCAGCAGACTTGGGCAAGTGGGAGATAAACCATTTGTAAAGCAAAGGTACACAGCATGTGATCTCCTCTCCGCTGTACAAATTTCCCAAATGTACAGAATGATACGCATCAGCGAGCAAAGTCGGCACAGGGTTTCCAATGAGAAAAACCTTAATGGAGTTGATATCGACGAAGTTATTGATGTTGGGAAACAAAAATAACCCGTAGGTGAGCAAGACAAAGATGCTTTCAAAAGCGGTCACGTTCCCGATACTAGCGAAGTACAGGGCTTTCTTTGTCAAGAACTGGGCTGGAAAACCTTGTATGCCACCCTTAGCGGTCATGTGAGTCCTGACCTCAGACTCGTCCAAATGAATTGCTCTTGCAATGGTCTGATTCTTTGGAATTTCTTCCAGTCCAGAAAATGGAGCTCGATCAGTAATGTGTAGATCAATCAGATGAGAATACTCCTCCAGCGTTGGTGCGATCTGGTAATCCGGGAATTTGAAACAGTGATAAACTGGATCATAAAACTGAATGAGCACATCCATGATTCCCTCAATCACATGGACTCTTAACAGTGGTAGCAGACCTCCGTGTTTGGCTCTGAAAGCCTCTTGGTTTGTGATCATCCCTACTAACCTTCTCAAATCCTCTAGTTTTGGAACCTTGAAGGTATACCTATGGTTTCTCCTTCTACCGAAATCCATTAGCGTAATCCTTTTCTCTGATATTTTCAATCACAGTCTTAGTTTAATTTGAAAATCAGAGAGACTAGAAGAGAAATTTTTTCTTGTTTTAATGTTTTTTAAATGAATGCATGAATGCAGCACACAAAAACATAGGAAAAACATGGGGTCAAAGGGTCGTTGTCATGAAGTCAAGGCTCTACCCATCCCCAAAGGTTTATACTAGGATGATTTTTGTACCTGTACTCATTATCATCAACTCCTCCCAGGAAAGCAAAACAACAAGCGGATCGCCAGCGAGTTGTAGAACGATCTTAGAGTAAGTGCCATTCACCGAGAATAGATCACCAGCCTCAAATGAGGGTAGTATCGCGTGACAACTATTTCTGATAGTTTCCGCACTACGAAAGGGTTTGGCTCCTCGGCTTCTCAGACATCACAATCGGCCCATTGTCTAGGTGAGAGAATGGGTTGCATTGGTCAGCCTCCACTGAGGTTGATGGTCGACCTCGTCGCCATCACTTATCTTAAGTGTATACTCAATCTTTCCACATACGGCATCACACACATTCCCATTAGCAGAAAAATAAACACGTATAGCAATTAGGAAAAGTAGTATATATATTTGTCCAAATCATCCTGGACCTTTAAAGCTATGAATCCTAAGTTCCTGACAGAAAATGGGTTCCCCGGCGGAATTACCATCCTGTGGTTTCATTCCAAATTAACGGCGTTTTGACCTAAGATCCTAGTGACGTCAAGGTTTCTACCTAGGGGACAAAAAAAAACAAGATCCCCAAAGAGACCTGTCGCATTCCCCAGCAGAGTCGCCATTTTTCTGTAGCGAGTGATTTTTGGATGTGGTTGCGAAGCACGATCACTCTGGTACTACAGCTCGATTCATTTTTTATCCTATTAAAGCTGATGAAGGAAGGGAAATAGATGTCTCCAATTAACCCTGCTTGCATACTGAGATTAAACAGTCAAAACTGTTGGTTTACAGATGCTACAAAGATTCGGGGTTTCTCCTAGGTTATTTTGTTGACGAGGGGTGCTTTAGGCTATCGGTTAGGATGTTAGGACGAATGTATGAAAGTATGGGATTTTGGGTTTTTGTTTTGTGTGCTCGCTAAGATTTTTTCTTTCAATCTTATGCCTACGTATTCCCGTTTACCGAAACAAGGAAATCAGAGCGATCGTAGTTCCTCCTATTCTATGGGAGGAAATGGTATTTTGGTGTCTTATTCAAAGCCCAAGACGTGAAGCGAAAGGTAGTTTGTATCTTGTTCAAAGCCCAAGATGTGAAGCGAAAAATGTTGACCTTAGAGAGAATTTGTCATCTCTAAAGGGGTCTGTTTGTCACAACTGTTGGGTGACTGACTGTAAAGGAGGATTACTTTAACCGGGATTTGTGAATCCGGCAATGCCATAATTTACTTTATAGGGGATTTTAACCTGAAGGAGAAGACTTTAACTCAATTTAGAGCAATGCCATCTTTCCTTAGGAATTTCTCATACTAAAAGAGGGACATTGGCATGGATGTAGATAATCCAGAGGCTTGCCGCTTACAGCGATTAGATGAAGGGGAAGGAGTTGTTGATGTTTGTGTACTGTGAACGAGGCACAACTTTGAGGCTAAAAGGTTGATTGGATCAACCAGTGGTTTTCTTATACAAAGCCTAAGAGGAGGCTAATATGTGTCTCGTACAAAGCCCGAGAGAGAGGCTAAAAGGTTTTTTGACTCGACGATGAAGTCTTTTGGTATCTCGTATAAAGCCCGAGATAAAGCTACTTGACTTAACAAGAGAGTTTTTTTGTATCTCATACGAAGCCCGAGATGGAGGCTAAAATTTGTTTGGCTCAATAAGAACCTTTTTGTATCTTGTATAAAGCCCGAGATGGAGGCGAAAGGGTGATTGACTCAACGAGGAAGTCTCTTATGTGTCTCGTATAAAGCCAAAGAAAGAGGCTAAACGTTGTTTGACTCCGCTGGGGAGAATTATTGTATAAAGCCCAAAAGGAGGCTGGACTTCACTAGAGAGGGATCATTATACAAAGCCTAAGAGGAGGCTATGGTTACTGTATCAGTTGAGTGACAGGTCCAGTATACTGATTTTGAAAGAGAAAATCAGTTCTTATATGAGCAACACTGTACTCGAGGATTTGATTCGAGGATCCGAGCTATTCCTGTTTTTTAAGGAAGTGGGAAATCCGAAGGGTATCGAGACTGTCCGAGTCTATGGGTTTTCTTCCTATTTAACGAAGAGGTCACTTGAGAATGTCTGGAAAACTCAAGGAGATTAGACTGTCCATGTCTAGAGTTTCATCTTTTGTACTATGCTTTGAGAAACAGTAGTAGACTCTTTGAAAGGACTGTTCTATGCAGATGACTAAGTTCTGTTCCTATACCTCTAGGAGGTCGTCGGGACAATTTGTACGAAGCCCAAGAGGAGGCGGGAAACTTTTAAGAAGCCGATCGGTCCTTGTACGAAGCCCAAGAGGAGGCTATCATTCCCAGAGGAAGAGATCATTATACGAAGCCTAAGAGGAGGCTGTGAATACTTCTAAGAAGCCGATGGGTCCTTGTACTAAGCCCAAGAGGAGGCGGGGTTGCTTTTAGGAAGCCTGTGGGTCCTTGTATGATGCCCAAGAGGAGGCCGATGCTTTTAAGAAGCCCCTGGCTCCCCAAACCCCGAGAAATTCAAGGCAAGCTATTCACAAGGAATAGATCAAGTCAGGAAAGTTCGAGAATTTGGAAGAAACTCAAAGATGCCATTCACGGAGAATACATTCATCTCTGGGAGTAGAATTTCTTGACAATTCCTAATGAGGACAGCCGAAGAGAAGACTGTATCTGGTGATCCTATTGGGGATCTAGTTGTCTATTTCTACGAATAAACGAAACGGCGTCACCTAGTTCTAGACGTAGTTGCCGGGGAAACTCTAAATATCTATACTATTATTACACAGTTGATATGAGTTTATGAAAGAAGACTTACAGCGAAACAGCCCCACAATACAGTTATATGTATATGAAAGCGGTAAATGAAAGCAATAACCACTTACTCGGTTGTAGAGCTTCCATGCTGTTTGGTTAGTTGTTCAACAAAGAAAGATTAAAAACAACAGTATATTCAAAATCAAAGGAGAAAGTGCATTGAAAAAGAAAGATTTGGGATTTACAGCTCAAGGAGAGGCCCAGGGTTTTATCAGTGAGCGCACTGTTTGAATTTGTACAGAGGGACTTATACAAGTGACTGAGGTCCAAAAAAAAAGGTTTTCTGTACAAAGGGGTGGGTCTTACACTGTCTCAAGAGGCCCAAAAGGTTTAAAGAAAAAGAGTGGGGCTTATAACACGAGGGTATGCCCAATTAATTTTTCGTTTGAAATGGCGATCGCGCCGAGATTTTCTTTTAACGTGAAGGGGCTTATACAATATCTGAGGCCCAAAATGTTTTGGTTAAAATGGGATTGGGTTTTACACTCTATTAGAGGCCCAAAAGAGTTTTTAATGGGTCTTATAGCTCAAGGAGAGGCCTAGATGGTTAATTTTAAACTGGCGACGATCGTGTCGTTTATTTGAAAATGTACAGAGGAACTTATACAACGAATGAGGCCCAAAAAGCTTGTTCTGTACAAGGGGGTTGGGTCTTACACTCTACTAGAGGCCCAAAGAGTTTTAAGAAAAGAAATGGGTCTTACTACTCGAGGGTAGGCCCAAGGTTTTTTTGTTTTGAAAAGGCGACGATCGCGCCGTTTGTTTTTGACGGTATCGGGACTTATACAATATACTGAAGCCCAAAATGATTTGGTAAAAAAAATGATTGGGTCTTACACTCTATTAGAGGCCCAAAGTGTTTTGAAAAAGATTTATGAGGGTTGAATTAATCCAAAATCCCTAATTTGTTTTCAAAAATGTGTTTTAATTGAATAAAAATTCAATTAAAATGATCAAAATTGTTTAACATAGGAAAAACAAATTGTGATCTTGGATTAATGCTTCAAAAATTAAGTATTGACCTACAAAATAATTAGAAAACATTAAAAGTTGCAAAATCAAGGTGGAAAAAATATTTTAAATGTCAAAAACAATTAAAACATTAATTCTTTGCAAAAATATCAGTTATACAAAATAAATAATATTTTTGGGATTTTTTTGGGAAAATAAAATATTTTAACATTTTTGTGAATTATTAAAAAAAGAATCAACTCAAAATCATTAAAACTCAGAGAGAAATTAATTTTTGAATCAATTAAATAAAATCACAAAATTCAAATATTCAAATATTGGAAATGGCGCCAAGAACAAAGGCAAGAACACGCGCGTTTTTCATTTTTGCCCAGATTTGTATTTTCTCTCCAATCTCACTGAATACTTAATCATATCATGCAATCCACATACCAATCAACTCGTTTCAACCTCACAATCATGTCTATGGTATTTAATTTCATTTAAATTAAACATATAACAAGAAATCACGAAAAATCCTCAAGAACCCTAATTTCTGCATGAAGGCTAGGATTTTTGATACACGATTCAAACAATGCAATTAATCGAGGGGAAACATTCCATGCATGATTATGAACATATGGCCAAATTATTGTGCAGCAAAAATTGCATGGATCATAGAGTTAGAAAAGCTCATGCTTACCACTTGCAGCTGGTGATCGTGATTTGTGTTGCAGGTGTTACAGCTAGGTTCCAATGATCTGGATAGCTTCCCTAGGTGCCATGGAGTGTGTATGAATGCTTGGAATGGATTGAAATGGTTTGGAGCAGAAGATGGTACCTTAACTGCAAAATTGTCAAAAACTTGAGCAATTGGCTGGTGATTTTGTGAAATATGTGTTCCAAATGTTATGTGAGTGTTTGGATCACTTCTATATGATGTATGTGAGGTGTGTGAGTGATTGGTTTGATTGGAAAAGCTCCCAAACTCAAAACCCGATAATGACTTGCTTTAGAAGGCAAAATTGGAGTGAAAGAAGAGATTTTGAGGAAAGCATCTGTTTGATGGCTTTGGTGTACTCAAACTGATCACAATTGAGCTCTATTTATAGTAGAGCAAGTTTGTTTTGCAAGGAATAGTGAATGGCAACTGCTGAGTAGGTTTGGCCAATGTTGGCAAATGAAAATCCAAGTCTCCTCTAGCCATTGACTAGAGGTTAGGGCACAGGCTGCTGGTTCCCTTGGTCTTGGATAAGTATTGACTGAATTCAATGGATAATGGCTCAGTCCATGCCACCTTGATGCTTCCATTGAATGCTTCAATCCAAAATTGGAGTCTTGTCCCTATTTTGGCAATTCTAGGTTCAACATGTTATTTCTTGTTCCAAAGACTTTGGAGGCTTTGCTCAGTGATTGCCCCCTTTGGATTCAATCCTCAGAGGTGTCCAAGTGGATAGGAGCATTTGGATTTGGCTGATTTTGGCAAATCGAGCAAAAATACAAAATCTGCCTTGCCTTGACAGATTTCAACAAGGCAACTTGCCAATGTTATATCTTATGACTCAAATTGAATTTGGTAATGTTCTTGGTCATTTTGGAAAGCCCTTACATGATACAACAACTGTTTGAACATGTTTGGTTTTAATCTCTTTTGAATCCAAGTGAAAAATCCCCCTACATTTGGCAAAAAGTAGGGTAAAATCTGACTTAGTGAAATTTTCATCAAGTGTTGGAACAAAGTGACTTTTCTTGATTTTGATCACTCCATAACTCAAAATCCATGAGGAATTTGGACATAGGTCAGTATGAAGCTTTTGTAGAGGGCAATGTGATCTACAAATCAAGCTTTGGATGGGGAACAATGGTCTTGTGGTTTAGGAGTTATGGTCCTCCAAAGTTGGCACATTAGTGTCACTTTTTCCATAACTTAGAAATTTTTCTAAGTTTTTATGGTTACCCCTTTTACAAGTTATCCCACTTTCTTTGATTTTTCTTAATGAATGATGATTCAAATCATACATTAACATAATTTTAGGGTTAAAAATCCATTTTGGTGAAAAATCTCAAAAAGTCAAAGTTGACTTTTGTGCACAGTTGACTTTTTATCAGATGAATTCCAAACTGTGCAATTCTTCATGAAATCATGTCCTTGACCTAAATCAAACTTGATGGACATGTTCCATGGGTGTCATAGGGTATATTGAATCATGTTTTAGGGTTTGGGAGCATGTCCTGGTCAAAAGTCAAAGTTACAGTTGACTTTCCTCGCGAAACCCTAATTGTGGTGCAGATGAAATTGAGACTTGTTGCTCAAGCTTCTTGGATTAATCCATTGTTCCAAATGGATCAATATAGTTCATTAGAGACCCTCAAACCCTCTCTTGAGGTCTTGGCTCATGATTTGCCCTAAAAGTCAACTTAGGGGTGAATTAGGTCAAGAAACCCTAATTCCTGATTTTTGATGAATGCATCCCCTGAGGCAAAATTGACTTGATGATTGGGTCCATGAGGTCCCATGAAGTATATTAGGTTATGTTTTGGATTATTGGCTTGTGCCCAGATGAAAAATTTCCATTTGGAGGCCCTGGTCGACCAAAACCCTAATTTGGTGACACTGTCGATCTTGAGACTTGATCCACCTAGAAGGGAGCAGCCTTGTGCTTGATCCTTGAAGTGGGAGTCCTTTTAATCCATTGTGGATGTTTGAGAGGTTAGACAAGTTGAAGATCATGTCATTCCTTGATTGATCCTTTGTCTAAGAACTCTGAGAGGGCTTGAAACCCTAATTCTTGATGGTAGTGAATGCTCAACAATCCTTGAGGAGATTGATGAGGCATGAAGGTACATCCCTATTATGATAATGGTTTGCACAATGATGGGAAATCTAAGTGGTCAAAATTTGGGGTATGACAGGTGTAAAAGAATTCCCACATCTTTTGGATTCAATTTAATATGATAGTATAAATAGCATTTACAAACAATTTAATGCGTTTAACTTGTTTTTAAAATTTTAGAATAAAAAATCAATAACTCTTGTGCCACGTCATCAAAAATTTACACATGAGTGTTTTTTTGGATAAAAATTAAAAATGAGGGACCAAAATTGTTTAAAAATAAAATATGAGGACTGATTTTGTGAGCAGAGAACATAATAGAGGAATTAAAACTGTAATTTAGTCTTATTATTATTATTATAGTGTGAGAAAAGTGTGATAAAATGATAACCATCCGCTGACCTTCTATTAGATGTTTTAATTAATATCTTTCCCAATAAGTGGTATTAGATCTTTTCCTCACCACACATTTTAACTTCTATTAATCACAATGGATGATTCAATATCGACGAGATCATCAACGAAGATTAAGTTAACCTCTTGAAAGCCCGTGAGGGGAGACATATTTTACTACAAAGATTTGTCTCAACCTTTGCAAAATAAAGGGAAAAAGTCAACAGGAAAGTCTGATGATGATTGAAATGTAATGAACATGAAATTTGTTAGAAAAATTCAACAATGCATAGATTAAAGTGTCTTTCATCATGTTGCACAAGAAATGGTTGTGTATATGTTATGGACAAAACCGGGAAGCTTGTATATGAGGAAAAAAATCCAGAATACAGCTTCTACTATTTGGTGGTTAGTGGACCTCAAGTATAGAGAGACTCTGAGTGTTTTCAAACAATTGAGCGATTTTCAAAGTTTGGTAAATTAACTCACCATTATAAAGATTATGTTTGAAGATGAATTGAAAGCATTGTCATTACTAAGTTTATTTCCATACAATTGGGACATACTTATGGTTTCATTGAGTAACTCAACACCACAAGGTGTTCTAACATTGGACTTAATAAAAGATAGTATGTTTAATGAAGAATCGAAAAGGATGGAACGAGGAATGTCGTTAAAGTTTGAGGCGATTGCCACGGAGTATCGTGGAAGAAGTATACACAAGAAGTTCAATACTAGTGACAAGTTATGGAGAAAGTCTAGAGATAATTTCAGGGGAGGATTTTGGACAAGGAAAGACATAAAATGTTATTACTGTCACGAGAAAGGTCACATGAAAAGAGAATGTATGAAGCTCAAAAGAGGGCAGCGAGAAAATGGTGATACGAGTAACATAGCCACTACCATTTTTCAAGGCAATGAGGCATTCTTTTGAAATATTATTCTTCAGGGGACAAATGTCGAACACGATGTCCTAGACAACTGGTTCGACAAGTTAAACCAGAAACAATGGCAAGTACCAGATGATGGAGCAGAAAAATAGTAAATAACACGATAGTTATTTACTAGTTCGGTGAAACCACACCTACATTTGGGGGGGGGGGGGGGGGATGAGTCCATAACCCAAGAAAGGGAATTCACTATTAGTAGTTTAGTATAATTAGCTTGCAAGCAACAACATGAAGGTGAGAAAAATACACAAGATTAGAGGGTTGAATTGTGTATGTTAATTCTTTTTAACTTGTGGATATCAACTTCAGAATCTGAACAAGTTCAGAGTCTAATAAAAAAATTTAGCAGTAATAAGAGTAACAATCAGAAGCAAGAAGTAAAGCAACACACAGAGTGATATTGGTTCCTCTCTTAAACTGAGAGTAGTTTAGTCCTCTTGTCCAACAAGAGATTTTCACTATAATCAAACTTATTACACTTTTCTCAAGTAAACTAGCAAGAGACTTAGTTGCTCAATCACACTAGAAAGAGACTTCTGCTTAAGCAACCTAGCAAGAGACTTGTGCTCAAGCACACAGGCAAGAAACTTCCACTACTCAAGAAAACTAGCAAGAGACTTCCAATGCTCAAGAAAACTAGCAAGAGACTTCCTCTACTTTATACAAACAATTTAGTAGAAAAGATAACAAATATACTTGATGTTCAATTAGAAGTATAGAAGTAATACAACAACCACAAAGGTTCTTAACACTTAAGATTATTAAAATAAAAACTTTAGATGAAAGTTACGCTCAGTGTTGTTTTTTTGTAGTGTTGTAACCTTCTTTCAAATCTTTAACACCATTTTATAGATGCAGAAAAATACTCGTTTGAAGGTGACTTGCATAAGAGTTCTTTGTTGAGAATTAGTTCAAGAGAGACGTTGAAAGATGAATCTAGTTAAGATCTTTGTCCATTGAGTAATAGCATTATCCATAACGTCTTTCTCATACTAGGTATCTACCAAAAGGTTAGGGCAGACTTAAGAGGTCACATCACCTTTCCTTGAGCCTTGTACAACAAAACCCTAGTTGACTTTTTCCATAATATGGCATTTGACAAAGTACGAATTAAAAGCTGAGCACCTTTAGCTGAGGTCTTAAGAGTCTGAGTTATCACCAGAGGTAGGGATACCTTGATCAGATTCTGATCCTTTAAAAGCTGATATAACACGTTTAGAGTCATCAGATTCCGATCCTTTAGAATTTGAGTATTTTAGCTTATCTACATAAGCTTTCATTAGGGTCAATTCTGAGTTGAATTTAAGCTTATGATCCTGCATACTTGAACAAATGTTAGTATACTCAATTGCTTTTAAGTACTTTGTTATCATCAAAGCCTAAGGGATATGAACAAGTTTGTTCCAACAATCTCCCCCTTTTTGATGATGACAAACAAAGGTATTTAAGAACAATGGTTGGTCAGTTTAACTAACTTGACAACATCAAAGTATGAGGTTTGTAAGCTCCCCTTGAGTTTAATAGTTTAAAGGTTGAGTATTGTAAGCTCCCCCTAAGTCCTATCTAAGTTAATTAAACTTATTTAATAGCATAATAAAATAATATCTAGATAAAAGCAATAATAATTTGGGTTGAGGAAAGTAAAAGTATTCAAAATAATTTTATCCTCTTTAAATACTCCCATGAATTTCTCCCCCTTTTGTCATCAACAAAAAGTCAATTAAGACATGTTAGCATAGAGAGAAAAAAATATTTGTAATAAAAGATTTGTGGGATAATTGAATTATGATAAAAATAAATAAAAATAGCTTTTGCACTTCCCAGAAAATTAAAACACGTTTTTCAAATAAAAGAGAAATGGCTAGATTGGTTGAAAAGAATTTCTTCGCTTCTCAAGATAGTCTGATACACGTCTTTTAGTTTCCAGGAATTGGAAACATTAGAAGTCATCATTGCAATAAAGAGCTATAAGACCTTGAGTATCATGCAATAAATATCAAAGATGATTAATCTTCCATAAGAAACATATGATACACTCAATATCCTCTATAAAAGCACAACTCCAAAGTCTAAATTCCCACATCTTCATCCAACACTTTTTCTTTTCAACAACATGAGTACTCCTTCTGAAGATACCAAGGTTATCGTCTTGATAGAGACCATTGTAGTGAAGGATACCAACACCATGGTGGAGCACCAGCAGTTGACAAGTGAAGAAGCCCCACCTTCTAGGTCAAACAATGTTAAGGAAGTATTCAAGGTGAGGAAGTGTTTACTAGGAGAAATAGTAAACAACCTCTATGTTAGTTCTTGTAGTTAGCTGGAATTTTGGTAAAACAATGTGGATGTCATGGTTGATGTTTCAACATGAGTTTCTAACATTATGGTTGTGTTTAGTTGTAAATGGTTGCAGATTCTGTGCTGATGTCAAACCCGATGTTAAGACATCAGTTGATAAAACATCAGTCTGAGTTGTTTTATTAGGGCTGCGTGTTTCTGTTATTGGAGAGATATTTTGTTGAAGAGAGTGAGAGATTGTAGGCGAATATCTTGGTAAAGATATATTCAGTTGCAATCAGATTTGGAGCAGATCTTGTTGCTGTTTTTAAGGCTAAAAGATATGAAGATTTAATTGAAGATTTAATTGAAGATTTGATTGAAGATTTAATTGAAGATCTATTTAGTAGCAGAATCTTCTGCAGATTTATAGCAGTTAATATGCTGAGATTTAAAGCCCAAATCCAGTTGGGAAAAAGGTTATAAATAGAAGCATTGTAACCTAGTTTAAGAAGCCAGCCGTCATGTAAATTCTAAGGGTTGAGTTTGTGAACCACTCTCTAGGAGAGTTGGTATGTGTGAACCACTCGGATTGTGAGATGGTCATTGTTCTTAGAGGAAGCTGTTAAGCAAGTCTAAGTATTGTTCTTGGTCATGAGGGTCATGTCTAGGTATTGTTATAGGAGTGTGTCTTCTACGTGTTTGGAGAGTTTTTGGAAATCAAGTTATTGATGCAGTGACTGAGATGTTGACTGCTAGACATCATTGCGATGATTGGAAGTGAGATGGAGTCTCTTATCTAGGGAGGACTTAGATAGAAGGGTCATTGGGTAGTGATTAAGTTAGTGGATTGTCAACTAGTTTGTTGAGTCTGTAATTTGATACTGCTAATAGTGGACTTCCTTCCTAGCTTGGTATGCCCCCAGATGTAGGTTGTTAGACCGAACTAGGTGAACAAATTTTGTGTGCACTTTACTTTTCAACAACTTCTTTAAATGTCTATAATTGTCTTGCTGTTTATGTCAGACCAGATGTCTCGACATCATGTAGGACATCTGGGATCTGTTATACCAGAATTTCAATTGGTATCAGAGCAGGCATCCTGTCTGTTTCTGGATGAGATCTATGGAAGATACTTTCTGGTTCATGAGCAAGGAAGATAGTTTTGCTGAGTTATGGACTTGGTCAGTTCATATAGTTGTTTGTATGATCCCTTGTAGTGAAGGATGGACTATTCATGACAGGGTATGTATTGGACCTGTCTGTTGTTATTAGGAGAACTGCTGTTGTGAGTTTGATTTGTTAGCACTTGGTTTATGGTGATGGTGTGCAAGGATTATTGAGTAGTGCCTGAAGGTTATTGAGGAGTTGTTGTGTGTTCCGCTGCATGGTATCTGATGTAACCCTGGTTGGTTCTTGTATCTCTAGTGGTGAGATTCTAGGAAGGTATTCTCTTGGAAAGACATTAGGATTTGGTCATTTCAGCAGGATATTCTATGATGTTGTAGTTTATGCAAGACAACTTCAACTGTTTGGTTAGAGATGCCAAAGATACTTGAGGATTATCTCATATCTTTGTTTTGGGAAAGAAGTGATCAAAAGGTGAATGGATCTTATTAAAGACTGTATGACATGGAAGTTTCAGTTTTTTTTAGAAGAATAATATATTTCAAATCAGGCATTGAAGACCAATCTGTCCAGAACATTGATTCCTTCTTTATCAATTTTCTTGATGGTGAAAGAAGAGGGTGGAGCCAAAGCAAAAGAGTATCACTGTCAAATCTTTCATGCGGGAGTGAAGATCTTGATAACTTATCTCTTAAGCTTAGTTGTGGTGACCTAATTAGGAGGATCTTCCTGGTTATGATGTCAAATGTAGTTCTGGTATATCTGAAGATGAATTCTCTTGTGAAGATACATGTTTCTGATTTTCAAAATCATGAACTAGAGGAAGTTTCATCAAGAAAGAAGTTGAGCTTAATATGTCAATTCTAATGTCTCGACATCGCGCTACACATCAGCAGTTTATGGTAAATGCTAAGTTAAAGACCTATTAGATTGTAGCTGTTTTGAAGGATCACTGAAGCTATGAAGTTGAATAATTTTTGATATGTTGTTCATAATGTCATAGCATTTCAGTTGGAGTTGGTTGAAGAAAAGGTAGTTATCTTGATAGCAGAAGAGAAGGAAATGATCCTTGTTTAAACTAAAATGTCTGAGGACAATTTTATAGGGAAAATGCATCCAAGAGTTTGTGTGCAGTAGCAGTGTAAATCAGCCTGTGGTCAATTGGTGTTTGCATGAGCTCTTTCAGTTTTGTGGCTTGAAGGATTGGAAGTAGCAGATTGTCTATGGTATGTTTATGCAGAAGGATGGCAGTTATCACTCTTAAGTTAGACAATAGGTCTGAACCTTGTGCTTATAAGAAGAAGCTTCTGGAAGAGTGTGTTATGCAAGTTACTTCAGTTTTGTTGGTCTGATCTTGGAAGTTGATCAGATGTTGATATGTTCTCGTGTGTTCCCTACAAGAGATATGTGTGGATTAATATGGTTGTAGTCTCCAAATCCATAGGAGATGTTTAATGTGATTTAGTCTAATGTCGGAACTGATGTTGAAACATCATTTCAGTTCTTTGCTCAGGGTGGAGTAAAAGATCAAGACACTGACCTAACCTGGAAGGCTTTTGTGGTATGAATGGTTGTCAAAATGGTCTGTCATAAAGAAGATTCAGAAGATGCTGGAATCTGAAGAAGGGTTAAACCACAGGGATCAATTGCTATTTGTGAAATTCACAAGTATTTAATTGATTATCCTTGAAAGACAAGATTAAGGATGTTCTGTCTATTGTTTTAACATCTTTTCATCAGAGGTTTGGAGAATCATGGGAGGGGTTCTACATTCGCTCACAAGTCGCCTAGGTGTTGACCTGGGATTATTGCTTAGCATCTGTTCCTAGAAAGTATTATGAATGACTTGTCCAGATGGTGGTGCTGTTGAAGATGAAGATGGAAGACTATGAAGACATAATAATCTTGATGGTTGCAGATTGGATCAGTTTATTTCTGATCTAAGTGGTTTGGAGCATGGTGTTTGTTCTGGTTGTGAAGGTCGAGGATAAGTGGCAGTTATCTCTGGCTTTCTACTGACGGCTCTACTAAGGGAAGTGACTTTCTTTAGTATTGCTATGGGGTAGTCTTGGACTACTTATTTTCTGAAGATTCATATGTGGTAGGTTTGAAGTCTTTGGAGTTTCTAAGCAGGATGGAGGTTTTCTACTCAAACTTGATTGTTGAATCAAGTCTATGAGAGCATGGAAATCTGTTTCTGCAAAGGGATGAGGTTATTCTGAGTGGCAGAAGGTAGAGCTGAATTCAACAGTTGGATGACATAATGTTCTGACATCTAGCTTAACATCAGGAGTCTCAGCTGGTGATGTGGCACATCAGCTAATGATAGGGTGATCTACAGGAATGAACAATAGGATGCTTCAAAAAGATCATTCTCATGGTAGTTTGCAGGAGCTGCAGGAAGAAGAAGATGTTACATGACCATGGCTTAGGGAGTCTAAGTGTGTTTGCTTTTGAGCAAGTGGAACATGTGACTTGAAGATCAAGTTTCCTTGGTGGATCAAGATATCTTTGTGAGAGTTCTGACAAATGTGAAAAAGGTCAAAATATGGCATTTGGTTGTTTTCATATGAGGATTCATGAATGAGGTGATCAAACGGTGGCATTTGGTTGATCTCAGAAGTGAATTCGAAGAATCAAGATAATCAGAGTGTGGCAGCTGGTTATTATTGAGGATGGTCTTGGAACAAGTTACTCTTGGGCTGAAAGGTGATGAGTTGAAGACTCAAGGAAATTATTTTTCTTGAAGGTGGATGAGTGTTTATTCCTCTGGTTCTTTGGATTATTATGCTAGAGTAAGTCCAGTTGGTGGAGCATATCAAGAATCATGGTGTTGATGTTTTGGTGTGTGGAAGATGGTCTAACTTGTGATAGGACATTATCTGGGATGATTACCTACATTGTATCTAAAGAGAATCTACCTAATCATACGGGAGAATGATGAAGTAAAAGGTCTGCTTTGGAAGGAGAATGTAGATAAGACTGAAGTAGATCAGGTATTGATTGCTTGAAAGTCAGAATGTGGATATTCATCAATTGATCCAAATGTCAAAGATAGATGATTGGATGTGTATCACTAAAGGCAGAAGAAAAGCCTGTGAAGGGGACATAGCCCTATTGTCAAGTCATGCTAGAGGATAGTTGATCAGCCTGGCAAGATGTGGAGTTGGATGCTCAAGCATTTTTGTCAGAAGAGATGTTTCTGACTATGTGAATTAGAATGTGGAGATCCTGGTCTTGTTTTTAGTAGTTTGTTCTGGCAAAGCATGACTACTAATTTTGAAGACTTCACTAGTATCAACAACTACTGGTGGATGTAATGGTAGAGGGATTGTGATGTGATCTGATCAGAACATTTTTTAGAGAGTTGTTCCTTCTTCTGCTACAAGTATCTCTTGAAGAGATTAGATCTCAGTAAAGCAGAGAATTTGTGGAGTCTGTGAGCAGTGTCAAACAAGTCAGGATACTTGGTTGTGTTTTCCAAAAGTGAAAGTACAGTATGTGAATGTGCTCAGCAAGTGTGCTCAGATGTTCATCTCTATCTAGAGCATTAGTTAACCATGACAGGGGGAGTACTTGTCTATGGATTTTGCCGCAAAGGTACATATATTGTGAAGAAGTTATTTATCAAGATTGTAATGTCAGACAAGATGTCGTGACATTGTGTTACTGGTGAAGTTCATGGTGTACTTGACAGTTTAGATCTGGTTTCATGGTGTCATACAAGATGTCAATGGATTGAATCAGCAGTATACACTTACCCCAATGTTTGTTCAGCTATTGAGTCTGGATTTTGTTCTGAGTATGTTAGTTGTCAGATTCAGAGGGTGTCCAATTGTGGCTAAAAAGGGGGAGAGTTAGCCCATGTGTTGCCTAGTTTTGTTGGTATAGACTTGAGGGGGAGTAATCGTGAACAACTAGTATGATGGTTCTTGCTTTGAGGGGGAATCTGTTTTGTGCTGTGAATGTTACTAGTTGTTGCAGCTGGTTGGTATTGCTGCAGGTTGTGTTGTGAATGTTAGTAAGTGTTTTTCCACTGCAAGATGAAAGTGTTTTAGCCAAAATTAGCCAAAGGGGGAGATTGTTAGTTCTTGTAGTTGGCTGGAATTTTGGTAAAACAATGTGGATGTCATGGTTGATGTTTCAACATGAGTTTCTAACATTCTGGTTGTGTTAAATTGTAAATGGTTGCAGATTCTGTGCTGATGTCAAACCCGATGTTAAGACATCAGTTAATAAAACATCAGTCTGAGTTGTTTTATTAGGGCTGCGTGTTTCTGTTATTGAAGAGATATTCTGTAGAAGAGAGTGAGAGATTGTAGGCGAATATCTTGGTAAAGATATATTCAGTTGCAATCAGATTTGGAGCAGATCTTTTTGCTGTTTTTAAGGCTAAAAGATATGAAGATTTGATTGAAGATTTAATTGAAGATCTATTTAGTAGCAGAATCTTCTGCAGATTTATAGCAGTTAATATGTTGAGATTTAAAGCCCAAATCCAGTTGGGAAAAAGTTTATAAATAGAAGCATTGTAACCTAGTTTAAGAAGCCAGCCATCATGTAAATTCTAAGGGCTGAGTTTGTGACCCACTCTCTAGGAGAGTTGGTATGTGTGAACCACTCGGATTGTGAGATAGTCTTTGTTCTTAGAGGAAGCTGTTAAGCAACTCTAAGTATTGTTCTTAGTCATGAGGGTCATGTCTAGGTATTGTTATAGGAGTGTGTCTTCTACGTGTTTGGAGAGTTTTTGGAAATCAAGTTGTTGATGCAGTGACTGAGATGTTGACTGCTAGACATCATTGCGATGATTGGGAGTGAGATGGAGTCTCTTATCTAGGGAGGACTTAGATAGAAGGGTCATTGGTTAGTGATTAAGTTAGTGGATTGTCAACTGGTTTGTTGAGTCTGTAATTTGATACTGCTAATAGTGGACTTCCTTCCTGGCTTGGCATGCCCCCAGATGTAGGTTGTTATACCGAACTGGGTGAACAAATTCTGTGTACACTTTACTTTTCAGCAACTTCTTTAAATGTCTATAATTACCTTGCTGTTTATGTCAGACCAGATGTCTCGACATCATGTAGGACATCTGGGATCTGTTATACCAGAAATTCACTCTTGTCTATCAATTTTATAAAAAAAATGAGTAACTTGCAGGATCGACCAAACTAAATCCAAGGACATGTGCTAAAACAAATTAAAAAGATGTGAGAATAGTGTTGAACAGTTCAACTGCATTCATATTTGGAAACACAAACATTTTGACAGTACTTAAAAGGAAGGTAATACGAGGAAATAATTAAAAGTGCATTGGAAAGTAACTTAACAAAATAAAGGAAAGAAGGTAAACTTCTGAGTGAAAATTAATTGGATTGCGTTGAATAAGAAAAATGGTGTTACATAACACATACATTTCTTCAAAAAAACTCTTTTCTCGCTACACACGGATACTTTGAGTAACTTTGAGAAATTTGTACAACTTTAACACACACAAATCCTAATACTAAGACTTGCTATTTATAATGGTGAAAAATAACTACCCACTAACGGCCTACTAATCAGAGCGAAACACATGGCATTCTACATGTCTTCATTCTTTATATGTTCACCACGTGCCCTTTCTCTCAAATGGATAAGGACAAAGTTCCCTCCATTATTTAAATTTGAATCCTTAAATCGAACGACACCCATCAACCTTCTGTCGAAGAACATCTCCAAATTGTTAGAAATATTTCTAAGTCCCTAAAATACTTTCCTCTTGCATGAAGACGTCTTCGACTAAATCTTCTAGGAGTACTATTCCTGTCGAAGTCTCCTAAAACTTCTCAAATCCCATTTCTTAGAATAAAACCCTTAATCCAATATCAGGCGTCGAAATTAGGAGCTAACAAATTGCCCTCCAAAAATATCATTTTCGACATTATTGAAGAAAAAGGCATTTTTTTGAAAATGTCATTCGACGCGTCATTCAAACCTTGCATGGCTTCGACGCTTACTTATGGTTCCAACTGTTCACTTTCCTTTCAGCAGACCTATGAAATCATAGCCATTATTGCTACCTCTGACATGTATTTTCAATTCACGCAAAAACCTCCATCATCATTACCTTTTCCTAGGGTCTAGGAGATCATGGGGAAGTAGGCACTTATTAGCACCGCTTCATCAAGAATCGTGGGGAAAACACGTGTCCCACTATCAGTCCAAACATTTCACAATTTTTTCAAACCGTTTCGACTTCCCAACTTATAAATACCCTTTCCAACAATGATTTTCACTTTTCCGCTTCCTTACTATCAAATTTCTCCATAAACCTTTGCATCTCAAAACTCAGTCTTCTTCATTTTTCAACAATGGCTTCCTCCACACGTTCCACCAAAGATGCTACCAAGGTCACCAAGGATGCTGGAAAACCTGTGAGAGCTCTAAAGAATATTTCTCAACTTGCTCCGTTTGATTCTGTTTCTAGACCTACCATGGTGGGCAACCATAAATATCTACCTGAACTTTTTGATGAAGAGAAAAGGAGAATTTATGCTTCTCAGGTACTTATTCCTTTAACCGTTTCTGACAAACCATTGGCTTTATTTGGTCCTTTATCTGATTTAACTGTAGATCCTGCTAGGCTTAAGGAATACTTCCCCTCTTACCATAAATACAAACCTGTAGGACAATGTAGGAAACCTAGGGCTAGCATTAAAATTTTTGCTAATCCAAACGATCCTCCAACTGAAGAGGCTATTGACCTTAGATACATGAATAACTTTAGGGTTTTTAGAGCAAGCCCGACCTTTAAGGATCCCTCTGATTATTTAGGGTGGTTGAACAAATTGGAAAAAATGAAATTTGATGTTTGGAAGAAAATAGGTATTTATGACCTGATTATGCTGTCGAAAGTAGGACATGATTACTGCTCGAATATGCTTATTTCGTCTTTGTACTTCTGGGACAGCACCCACTATACTCTTCAACTCCCCTGTAGCATGATGACACCCACTCTTTTCGACATAGCTGCTATCACTGGGCTCAAGCCCACTGGGAATACTTACGAACCTGACTTTATGGCTGAGGATAACATAGGTTTTACTACCTCTAAGCCAGCTTATTTAACCCACATAGCTCATTATCATGATAAGAGCCGAGAGGAAGTGTCAGACGTCGAACATATAGCTTTCCTAGCTCTGTGGCTGTCACACTGTATCTTCTGCTCGAAGTCACTGCAGGTTGCTAGAAAGTTTCTGACCATGGCGAACCAATTACACTCTGGCCATGACTTGTGTTTGAGCAAATTAATCCTAGCCAGCCTCTATGAGTCCATGAGCGAAGGGGGAACCCAGCTCAAAAGTCGAGCTAACAAGGGAAGTCTACTCCTTTCTGGACCCTTCTGGCTGCTTCAGCTGTGGTTGAATGCTTCGATCGAAGCTTGCCTTCCCCACAAGAATCATATTAATGATGATGCTGATGATGTGAAGAATCGAAGAGTAGAAGGCCCTCATTTGGCGAAATTGACAGCTGCACATGATGGTTGACCGGTCCAACAGGTTTCACCAACTTCATCATGATGTTCGCCAAACGTTATGATTTTAAACCTAACATGGCTCCTTTTGCGGCAAGGAAGTGTGGTCCTGAGTGGTTTACCAGGCCATTCCCAGCGCCGTCGAAAGCCCAAACAGCAAAATCCATAACGATTTGGGAAGCCTTCTTAACTCCTAAGGTCTTTACCCTCAGATTTAACCTCTCCAAGAGTCAAGTCACATTAATTACTTGCCAACCAAATCTTGTCGCTCGACAATTTGGCTTGGTTTTAGTCTTACCCCGACCGATCTATGACAAGAAAAGTGTTGTCCTTCTTTACAACGCCAATCATAGTGAAGCAATGCCCATTAAGCAAATTGTGCGATATGCTAGTCGAACACATCTTCTTCCAGTAGATTTCGAACCAAGCTTCCTTTGTACTCAACAATTTAATGACTGGTGGAAGGCTTATTACGCCGAGGAATTTTTCGACGTGGCTGCATTTGCATACCACATTAACAAGGCTTTCCTCTCTGTGCAGGAAAAAGTGAATAAAGGTACTTTGATGCACATTAAAGAAATCCAAGCCTTCCAAAAATACTTTGAAACTGTTTATCGGTCAGATGACCTTGGTCGAACCGCCTGCGACGCAGCTGTTACTCTGAAGGAAAATTTTTAAAGAAAATGGAGAACTTAAAGATCCCTTCGTATGTTCCTCCTGAGAAACGATATGAAACGGCTTTCAATATGTTTCCTCCCAAATTCCCTCGACTGCCAAGCGCTAATTTTGGAGTGGTCTTTGCCCCTCCATTTCTAGACTGGTTCGTCTGTGGGGATTCTATTAAAATCCTTCGCCAGCAATCAAAACTGAAAGCACAGCGGTTGGTTCCGACCAAACATACACTAGACAGTTTCAAAGGGCATCTTCATATTAGGATCGAAGATGTTCGCATCGAATCTGAAATATATGAAGGTGTGGAACGGGAGGATTTCGGCCCAACATTTCCTTGTCTATTTATTTTCACATATAATGACTGCTTTTCTGTTTATTTTAGCAGTGGAGATTCCTCCAAAGAAACCACCAGCTAGAAAGCTTGCAGAAGTGAAAGAAGAGGAAGGGAGCAAGACAGCAACAACAACAACAACAACAACAACAACAACAACAACAACAAAGGTATGTTCGCACCCTTTATTAAGTTTGTCACTTTATGTTCACTGTTTTCTAACTTTTTCCTCTTCAGGGCGCTCGAAAGCAACCCCCGACTCCCAAGAAAAGGAAGGCCAAGGATGACATATTAGTGATAGTCGAATCTGATGATGAGGACTTATCTCCAACTGTTGAACAACCCCTAAAGAAGAAGAAAAGGCAACCAAAGATAAACGAAGCCATTGCTTAATCTCAGGCGAAAGGCGTGAAGGTCTTGATCAAGAAACCCACCAAACTAACCATCTTGGAGCCAACTCCTGAAGAGATGTCAAAAAAGGTTGGAGAGCAACCTGAAACTGACAACTCAAGCCTTGGGGCAGAAGCTCCTAAGGTACCAAAATGATTCATATATACACCTCATTGTCCTTAGTCTTTCTGTTCGACCACTAACTTCGTTTGTGCTTTTTAGGATGACGCAGGAATTTTGACTCAACTGGCCGTTGAATCAACCAACCCAACAATCCTCAATAGCGAAGGTGAACCAACATATCTCCCTACTTCAGTAAAGGATTCTGAGAAGAGCTTACTGAGCGAAATCAACCAGGTAGTCGAGAAACAACGTGAAACTTCTCCACCCAAGACTACCACTCAAGCTTCTCACACCAGTGAATCTGATCACGAAGATGATCAAGACAAAGACACACGGGCTGATATGGAGGTGGAAACCCCTGAGGTGCAAGTCGAAGATGAAGCTGATGATAGGTCCCCAAGAGTCGAAACCTCAGATGCCGTCCAAGATGATGTTATGGAAGAGGGAGGTAAACATTTTATGTTCCCCAACCAATCAATGCCTATTGAGGAATTTATGGATGACGATGAAAACGTCGAAGGGGGTAATGACCAAGATGAAGAAGAGGAAGAAGACATTCATGAAGAGATAATTGCCGAAACAGCTTCTAACCCTAACCTGTCAACTGCGAAGGATTGGATCAAAGCCTCCATGACCATTTCTGCAGAAGAACTAGAGGCTTTGAAAAAGAACAACCCCGTGAGTACTTAAAAGTTTTACTTGGTTCTAGGGGAAGTTCGTCTGACAAGAACCTCAGTTCTTCCTCTATATCTGGCGGTTAATCCACTACTGATCCTTCCAGCCAGATATTGTCAAAGATCAAAGAAAAGGTTTTCAAGGGCGACTTGTTTCGACTCATTGAGTCTGACCCCACTTCTCCAATTGCTTTAAATAATCTTCTCAAGGAGGTTGATATTCTAACTGCTTCTCCAGAAATTGCCAATATCATCTTGGAGATGACCTTAATGATTGATCGAATTGCTGCTGATCTTGCCAAAATAAAAAAAAAATCTCAAAAGATATTAAAAGTCAAAC
Organism: Lathyrus tuberosus; assembly: GCA_022829125.1. Lineage (NCBI taxonomy): Eukaryota > Viridiplantae > Streptophyta > Magnoliopsida > Fabales > Fabaceae > Lathyrus > Lathyrus tuberosus. The sequence goes on from JALAZF010000732.1 coordinate 1,949,098, forward strand.
TGGCTCAGTCGCGGTTACAGGGATGCTGCTTCAGAATCCACCAATCGACTGGCTAATTTGGAACAAAACCAAGAACAGAACAAGACTCAAATTGAAGCCAATAACCAAAGTATTAGCTCCTGGGAGGCACAGATTAAATAGCTGCAAACAAAGATTTTGAACGCCAAGAAGCAGAACACTAAACTTGAAAAGTTTGACAACTCTCAGGTGGCGAAAGAGCTTAACGTAGGTCTGGATTTTGCTGATAAAGCTCATAGGTTAGAAGCAGAACTAGAGACCATGAGGTCGAACCAATACCTCTGTGAGAGGCAGCTAGAACTGTTGATGGCAAAGTACTCCAATATGAAAGACAACCTGCCATTCTAATTCCAAAGACTTCTTCTTTTTTGAAATTCATCATTATTCCTTGGATTCTGTAATGTTTATTTTACTTTTTGATGTAACGAATTTAGCCATTTTGGCATTATGTTTTATTTCGCCATATTAGCTTCGATTGTTTTGTATGCGTGATTATTCTCTAGCTATTTTTACTTCTCGAAGTGCAGGCTTGTACTTCTGTAAGTACTTCCCATTTACCCTTAATATTCTCTTATCTTGATCTAATTCTTCGATCTCATAAGCACCATTCGAAAAAACTTGTATGATTTGAAAAAGACCTTCCCACTTAGGAGATCATTTTCCCAAAGCTCTGTCCTTTCGACCCATAAGCGAAACTACCTTCCAAACCAATTTTTCAGGCGAAAAAGTCTTAACTTTAACTTTCTTATTATAAGACTGTTCTACTCTCTTCTTCTGCCTTTTCAACAATTCTAAAGCATTAAGCCTTTCCTCATCTAAGACCACCAATTATTCTAACATCATATTCCAATATGACTCAGATGGGATCTCATGATGCCTCTAGATTCTTGTCGACTGAAGATAGATTTCAATTGGTAATACTGCATCATGGCCAAAGGTCAATTGAAAAGGCGTGGAATTAGTCGCCTCTTTGGGGGAGGTTCGACATGCCCAAAGAACTTGGTCCAACGTTTTTTGCCAATTTCAAGGCTTTTTTCCCACATGCTTCTTAATTAGGCTAATCACCACTTTATTTGCTGCTTCGACCTGACCATTAGCCTGAGCGTAATAAGGCGTAGAGGTTAAGAGTTTGAAACCCATTTCTTAAGCAAATTCTTGCATTTTCCGACCAGTAAACACTGATCCTTGATCTCTTGTAATTGTTTCTGGGATTCCAAACCTATAAATAATGTGTTTTTTAATAAACTCGATCACGTCTTCTTGGTCAACATTTGGTAATGGCAGAGCTTCGATCCATTTCGTAAAATAATCAATGCCTACCAAAATGTACCTTTGATTTTTAGATGACGTTGGTCGAATCTCACCAACCAAATCCAAAGCCCAACCTCTAAAGGGCCATGGTTTGACTATGGAGTGTAGTTCGCTTGCAGGGACATGTTGTACACCTGCATGTACTTGGCACTCTTGGCGTCCCTTAGCGAATTTGATACAATCCTTTAATATAGTAGGCCAGTACATCCCTTGTCGGAATAAAAGCCATTTCATCTTGTGGCCTACCTGATGAGCACCACATGCCCCACTATGAATAGTCGACAAGGCTATGTACGCTCCTGAATCACTCAGGTACTTAAGCAAAACTCCCTCAGGAGTCTTTTAAATAAATCATTACCCAAAAGAACGTAACTTAAAGCTCGATACCCAATTTTTTGACCAGTGGACGCCCTTGGGTTCTGCAGATATTCAACTATTGGTTTTCTCCAATCTTCGTCCGTCAGGATATCTACCGCAAAAATTTCGAAATTTTCTTTATCCGTGTATCCAGGCTTCATCGTTTCCAAATCTGATGGGGACAATCTGGCTGATACAACTCTTCCTCTGACTTCAATTGCATCATCTAATCTTTCTTTCGACACCTTATATCCAGAAGCAATGTGAGCCAGGTCATTTGCCACTTGATTTTCCAATCGAGATATGTGTCGAATATTCACTACTTTAAACTTTTTCAGTAATCGATTGGCTATTACGAAGTACATAATGAGATTCTCTTTAACACATTTGTACTCCTTTGTAATTTATTTTATGACTAGCTCTGAGTCTCCCATTATTTCGACTCGAGTTGCCCCCAATTCCAACAATATTTCAAGTCTGGCTATTAAGGCCTCATATTCAGCCTCATTATTCGAACAAATACCTTCCACTTTATACTTGAATTTTGTTGGAATTCTATTAGCAGAAATGATCAGGACTCCTACACCTGTACCATTTTATGACTAGAGTCGTCGAAATACAATTTCCAAGGTTCAAGCTCAAGATAGTTTGACATGTTTACGTTTACAGAGTGGTCGACAATGAAGTCAGCTACCACTTTTCCCTTAATAGCCTTTAAAGGCATATACGTTAGGGAATACTCAGTTAAAGCCAATGCCCATTTACTAATTCGACTATGCAAAATTGGCTTAGACAACATGTGTTTAAGGATATCGAAATGAGAGGAAACATAAACATCAACTGGTTTTATATAATGCTTTAACTTTGTACAAGAAAAATACAAGCATAAACATAATTTTTCAACTATGCTATGCCTAGTTTCTGCATCGTTCAAAACCCTACTAAGGTAGTAAATGGCTCTTTCGACGCCATTTTCATCTTCTTGAACCAACATGCTCCCTAAAGTTTTGTCCGACTCAGATATGTACAGTCTCATGCTCCTATTTCTACAAGGTGGTGCTAGAATTGGAGGATGACTCAAATACTCTTTGATTTTGTCGAAAGCTTCCTATTGCGCTTGCCCTCATTCGAATCCCTCCTTGTTTAGTCAGAGTAGAGGTGAGAAGGCTTGAGTTCTCCCGCTGAGGTTCGAGATAAATCTCCTTAAGAAATTGATCTTTCCCAACAGTGTCTGCAGTTCCTTCTTTGTTGATGGCGCTTTCGCCTCCATAATGGCCTTGGTCTTATTCTGATTTATTTTGATTTCCTTCTTATGGACCACAAAGCCTAAGAAATCTCCCGCCTACACACAAAAAGCACATTTGAGAGGATTCATCTTCAGACCATGTCTTCGCATCCTTTCGAATGATTGTTGAAGATGGTCAATGTGATTCTTCCCTAAAACAGACTTTATTACAATATCGTCAATGTAAATTTGTATAAAAGTCTCTATGTAATCATGGAAGATTGTATTCATTGCTCTTTGATAGGTTGCCCCATCATTTTTTAGGCCAAAAGGCATGACTACCCACTCGTAAGGGCCTAAGGCCCCAGGGCATCGAAACGCCATTTTAGGGACATCCTCTTCAGCAATGAATATTTGGTTATACCCAAAATACCCGTCGAGCATGCTGAGGTACTCATGGCCAGCGGCAGAGTCGACTAGCATTTCCGCCACATTGCATTAAGTATTCGTCCTTTGGGGTCGCAGCATTTAGATCTCTAAAGTCTATGCAAACCCTCAAAGTACCATTCTTTTTTATAACAGGCACAATGTTTGCTAGCCATTCGACATACCTGGCCGTTCGAATAAATCTGCAACGAAGAAGCCTTTTGACTTCCTTCTTGATCTTTGAGAGAATTGCTGGTGCAAACCTCCTTGGATTTTGCTTGATTGGCTTCTTTCCAGGTTTAACTGGCAACTTCAATTCAACCAGCTCTCTGCTCAAGCCAGGCATCTCGTCGTAATCCCATGCAAAGCAGTCTTTAAACTCCTTTAACAACTGGATCACTTCGACCTTGAGTTGTGGGCTGATATTTTCACTGATATATGTTGGTATTTTCGCTGCCCTTCTCCCAAGTCGATTTCTTCCAAAGGATCTTGCGCTAGCATTTTAATGTTGGCTACCAACGGATCCTTCTCGAAACCCAAAGGCTCGTCATCATAAATTGCATCGAGCCTCTCGCCTTACATTTCGTCCTGAACCTTATCAGGTGGTTCTGGATCGAAGTCCATACCAGGACCTTCTTGATTTGCTTCTTTGTTGGCTTCAACGTCCATATGTTTAACTTCGGCCTCCCAGACCGCTTGTAGTTTGTTTTCGGCTATGTAAGCCAAAATCCTTTCGAGCGCCTCAAACTCAGGCATCATCGTCAAATTCACTTTCCCAGCCTGTGGGGTTAACTCCGGATGTCCCTTCATAAGCAAGTCATCTTCTCCTACAACTTCCCGATCCCACTAAAACCCATTTGTTGGATGTAGGTGTAGTGAACAGTACGCGTTGTCATCTGGAGTGAATGCAAAATTGGTTGGGTTACATGGAGTGATGTTAGCCAAATTCCTGTCGAAGTTTCGACTATCGACATGGTTAGCTGAAGCCAAGAAATAGCTCTGGTCGGCTTCAATGTTCTCGACAATACAATCTGTTCGCCAGATGGTGATTATTTGGTGCATCGAAGATGGCACGGCTCCTATTCCATGGATCCATTATCATCCCAATAATAGGTTGTAGTTGGCCTTTGTCTCTATGACCATAAACATAGTTGACCTTGTAATTGTCCCTACCGTCAGATCAACTTGGATTACCCCTAACGTGTTGTCAACCTTCCCTTCGTAATTGGATAACACCATGTTGTGGGGTTTGGTGTCAGTATCGAACTTTCCTATCTTCCTCAACATGAAGTGCGGCATCAAGTTTAGGTAGCGCCGTAATCCACCAGAATTTTGTTAACTGGTACGTCTTCAATCTTCCCAGTGATGAAGAGAGGCTTTAGATGGCCTTTCATAGCTTCACTGGGCCTTTCGAAGAATGTATTTTGCTCTTCGACACACCTGTTATTCATCACATAATAGCAAACTGGCCTATGTATGGCCATTTCTATATCAATGTTATCTGCCATATCTTCGGCCTCATATACCTGGTTGAACCCCTTGGTAGGACAGATACCATGTTGACCAAAATGTCGAGAGACTGCTCTGATCCTGAATCAAAATTATCAGTGAGCAATTCATCCTCAGCAACCTTTCGATCATGCTCTTCCTTGCCTGGTTGTTCTGGTGTAGTGGCAGGCGCTTTTTCGACATGCTTTGGCTCTTTCCTGTCGACTGGTACGTTGGTGCTGGATTATGCTTTCACCTCAGCTTCTCTCTGGGCTTTCCTTCGTTTTTGTTCCCTCCTCCACTGGGACCTCGACATGGGGTTTTTCCCTTTGTAGTTCTGTTAGTTCTTGGATTGGATGGAATTTTGGTAAAATAAAGTGTTTTCAATGTTGATGTCAAGGTGCTGATGTTGCAACATTGAAGTCTTAACACTGGGCTGTGTTAAGTAATTAATTGCTGAAGTTGGATGTCTGATGTCACATAGGTGATGTTGTAACATCAGATCTGCAGAATTAACAACAGCAGGTTGTGATGTTGTTAGGGTTGCGTATTAGCTGGAATTGTGGAGAGCAAGCTGTCTCATTGGATGCGAATATCTTGGGATATATATTTGCTGCTGCATAGGAGATCTGCTGCAGATTTGTAGGAGATTTAAAAGGTTGAAGATTTAAAAAGATTTTAGGAGAAAATCTGTTTTAATATTCAGTTTTAAATAACAAATCTGGGAGATATTGTAGCAAGTCCAAGACCAATTCAAGGAGCTATATAAAGCGCATAAGACCAAAGGAAAAAGGTACAGAAAACATTCAGAAGATCAGAAGCTGGAGGCTTAGTGTCTAGAGTTTGTTTAGAGTGCTTGTATTTACACTATTCTAGGGTTTGAATAGGTGTTGAGTTTCTGTCCTCTCTAGAAGGTGTGAAGCAATAGAGAGTGGTTGCTTGATCGAAGCTGTGAAGTAAGATCAAGGTTACTCAAAGTGGGTTCTTTGAGTGTTTGTAAGGGATTGAGTGGTGTTCTCATACCTAAGTGGTTTCTTAGGTAGGAGGTCATTAGTAGAGTATAAGTTTAGGAGATTGGCAACGGGTTGTTGAGTCTGTAAATTATATCTACAAGTAGTGAATTCCATCCCTGGCTTGGTAGCCCCCAGAGTAGGTTGGTTGTAACCGAACTGGGTCAACATTTCTTGGTGTTATTTTACTGTTATTGTTGTCCATTGTGCAGAGTGTGTTGTTGTGACATCACACCTAACATCACACGTCTGATACCAGAATTTCAATTGGTATCAGAGCAGGCATCCTATCTGTCTTTGGGTGAGATCTAGGGAAGTTACTTTCTGGTGTAAAGATGGACAAAGAAGTTGGAGGATTCGTCAACAGACCCCCTATTTTGGATGGATCCAATTATGACTATTGGAAGCCAAGGATGACCACCTTCTTAAAATCCTTGGACAGTAGGGCTTGGAAGGCTGTTATTAAAGAGTGGAAAGCACCTGTTGTATGTGAGAAGGATGATGCTGGTAAAGATAAAGAAGGCACCTCGAAGCCAAAGCCTGAAGAAGAGTGGACCAAGGAGGAAGACGAGCTTGCCCTTGGAAATTCCAAAGCTCTGAATGCAATCTTCAATGGAGTGGATAAGAATATCTTCAGGTTAATCAATACCTGTGAAGTTGCTAAGGAAGCGTGGGATATCTTGCAGGCTACACATGAAGGATCATCTAGAGTTAAGATGTCGAGACTTCAGATTTTAACATCAAAATTTGAAAGCCTGAAGATGAAGGATGATGAGACTATTCATGATTTCCACATGAGTGTTCTTGAGCTGGCCAATGCATCTAGTGCTCTTGGAGAGAAGATGTCAGATGAAAAGCTTGTGAGGAAGATCCTTAGGTCCCTACCTAAGAAGTATAAGATGAAGGTTACTGCCATTGAAGAATCACAAGACATCAGTGTAATACGGTGGAGAACTGACTTTTTGATTTTGTTTTCGCAAAACATTTTGTGGTTAGCAAGAGTCGCCACCGACTTTTCTTTTATCCAATTTATTTAGGAAAGGTGAAAAGAACAGGAAAGACCTTTTTGAAAAGATTTTGAGTTCGGGGGGTAAGTTATGAAAAGGGAAGGTGTTAGCACCCCTTTTCATCCGTAGTTATCTACGGGCTCTTAATTGCTTGCTCACTTTAACTTGCTTTTTTTTTTTAAATGTGGTGTGTGTTTAGAAAATATTTTGTAAAAAGTTGACTTTGTAATAATTCGTGTAAGAATGTATACAAAGTGCTTGTTTTTGAAAATATTTTTGTAAAGGTTTGACTTTGTAATGATTCGCGCAAGAATGTATACAAAGTGTTTGTTTTAGAAAATATTTTTGAAAGTGTGAGATGTGAAAAGTATTTGTTTTTTTTTTAGTTGTGAGCAAGCATTTAAAAGTTACTTACCCTTAATTTATAAGGTCTTTCTTGTACTTATCCTTTCCCTTGAGAGATAGTACTATCCATACCATTAGTGGGTAGGTAGTCCTATCTATTGGATGTGAAGGGACGGCGAAGGGTCATCAAATGGTCATAGAAGGCAACATGTAAGGATACCTTAGCAATTTGAAGGGGCTATCATCATTTTTCCGTAGGGTCATCGAGGGACAAGATCACTTATTCGTAGGCAACTTCGAAGGGACTGTGATCTTTATATCGAAGGGACTATGATGATGTTTTTATCTCGTAGGCAACTTTGCTAAGATACCTCTACGCTCGAGGGACTTGACCATGTTTTGAAGGTAACCAAGAGGGGAAACCCTAAGAGGTGCTGATGGCGATCATATAATGATCGACTTACGTGTGTGAATATCAGTTTCAGTTATTTATCTTTAAATTAGTGGGCTAAGTTCATTTTATTAACATACATATCTTTGCATTCCTTGGATTACTAACCACGCGTCAATATTTACAGAAATTAAAAGCGGAAGTAAAGTCCTACGCTATTACATCATGGGAGGGGGGATACATATTGAAATTGGGGAGTGCGGAAATAAAAAGGCAAAAAAATAAGCCTAGACTATTACATGGGAAGAGCAATTACATAATCAGGAATAAAATTACATAATCGTGCATCCTATGCCATCTATCTAATAAAATAAAAGAGACGAAGTAAAATCGAGAACTGGGAGGAAGAAGATGGTGGATAGATATTTAGAACAAAAATCAAATTTTAATTTTTTTGATATTTTATGAAAAGAAATCAATTTAATTTTTAATAATAAAAAAAACTAAATTAATATTTATTTACAAAAGAAATTATGATTTTATTATAGAAATAAGGTATATTTATTTTTATGATGGAAATAATTACGTGAATGATAAAAATAAAAGGGAGAATGTTTTTGGAATTTTTGTGTGAAAGAAATTAAATTAAAAGTTTAATTGAAGCCTAATTTCTAATTATGGATTTTATAATAAATAAAAAAAGGGAATAGATTTAATTTAGAAAATATATTTTGGTAAAAGAAAAAAAATGATTTTTATAAGTTTTGATTAAAAAAAGAAAGGAAATAATTTAATTAAAAAAGAAAGTTAAGAAAATAGAATATAATAAAAACAAATAAGAAAATATAAGAAAATCAAAGTTAGAAGAAAAAAGAAAAAAAACTGCAGTGAGCCAGATTCGAACCCAATCTCTTCGTTTCACAAGGTGCGCCTCAGACCATCTGAGCTGCGTTGCTTTTGTGATGTAAGGATGAAACAAACGTATTAAATATTGAAATCAACGCATTTCCAGCCTTGGCCAATCAGCACACGCCACCTCTCATGCTTCTTCCTTGGATTTTTTTTTGTCTTTTATGCTGGATATTTGCTACGGTTTTGCTACAGTTTTGCTATTAAATTTTGTAGCTAATTAACCTGCATTTACAAAATCACAAAAATGCATGAATTAAAAAATCAAGAGTGCCTATTCCTACTAATTTGGGTCTTCTGAATCCAATGGTGCTATTTGTTTGGCCTGAAAACGCTCGCACGATGGGGTTTCGAGAAGAATCTATTTTATGCCCTAGTAATGGCAATGCTTGCTACCTGCGTGAAACCTTGAAACAAATACATCAAAACAGTTTCAATAATGTTTATGAAGAAGAATATTTATGAATTAGTACTTGTAATGATGTAAAACAACGAAAACGAAAAATTAAAGCGCATGGGGCGGCCATGGTTGGATCTTCGTGTTCCACATGGTTTCCTTCCGTACCAATGCTTGAGATCACTTCTTGGGATGTCCTTGAGAATGTTTTGATGCTTGGAAGTGATCGAAAGTGACTGCCACTAGGATTTCTATGGATTGCCTCTTTGAACTAAAAGTTTGGATTTGTGAAACTTCTCTCTCTCTTCAGCTGCGCCCCCCCCCCCCCCCCCCCCCCCCCCCGGGTTTTTAGGAGTGTATTGTGCTTATAAAGAGAGTCATTTAGGTTAAGAATTGGGCTTTGATAATAATGTTCTCATATCTTTTGATTTTATGAACTTTTATGATTATGGAAGGTTGGAATTTGGTCACTAAATGGTCTTGTATGAGCTTGCATGATTTGTGGATCTTGTATAATGATAATCATGTGGAAAATCAGATCCATATTCAAATATTTGATTTTCTATGATTTATTTCATTTAATATTGAATTTTAACTAATTAAATCCAATAAAAATAAAATAAAATGAGGAAAAATCAAATATATGCTCTTTGGGTCGTGCATGGCTTTATGTTTGAGTTTGGTTTAAGAAACTTATGGCCCATTTGTCAAAATTTGGATTTTAGGCATAGTTTGCTTTGTGCACCTCCTCAAAATTGCCCAACTTTGACTAAGCATAACTACTTCAATTTTTAGCTCCTTAATGCAAACTAATACTTTTTAGAAACTTCAAGATGTCCTCTAACCAACCCTTTTGGTCCCATGTCAATTTGATCTTCCATGTTCAAGTTATGAGCTTTTGAAAAAGGTTGACTTTTGTTGACTTTCAAAATGACCTATAATGTTTTGGCTCATATCTCCCGAATGAAGCATTTCTGGACTTGGCTTGTGAGATACAAAGTTGTAGGGAATTAAATTTCCTTCAAGATGGGCTTTGGTTGAGGAATTTTTGATGAAGTATGTGGAAGTTAGGCCTGGTCAAAGTATAGTTGACTTTTTCTACAAAAACCCTAATTTAGTAACTCCCGATTCTTGATGATTCTGAGGTTTCCTTGATGAATCATGATCAACCCTTGATCAAATGATGAATTTCACCCCATAATCTTGATGTTGACCAAAAATCTTGAGGTTTGACTTTGTGTTGACCACAGTTGACCTTTTGACCAAGTTAACTGATTTTTGACTGTCTGAGCATCTGACTGACCAAACTTGTAAGGAAAGTCTTGAAACTTGTTATGAGGATTCTTTGAAGTGTATGGGACACCATGAAGTCCTTTTGAAGCTTTAGAAGTCCAATCTACTTTGAGAAGTACACAACCCTAGTTGGATTTATTGCTTAGGAGGAGGCTTTGTCTGATGAAACTTTTGAGTACTCTTGAGCAACTGAAGATCTTATGAATCACTAGGAGACCTCTTAAGGCATATTGTCTTGAATATGTGAGGGCAAATTTTTGGGTACAACATCTGCCCCTTTTCAATCTTCTTAAACCTGAGGAGTAAGATTGGTATTCGTGCCGATCGGGATCTGAAGGTGGAAGAGGATTGAACAAGAAGAACCCAAAAATTTGCACTCACCGGTGCGCTCTGTTGGTTGATCGTATTGCTTGAATGGGCTTAAAAGATGCCATTCGAAGTGTATGACAGGATGGAGATGGGCTTATAGATGCCATCCAAAGTAACTGTTGATAGGAGTATCAGAATGAGTCTATGTTTGACTGTATCTGAGGAATATACTAGAATGAGTCTGTGTCCAACTGTATCTAGCAGACGTGCTGGGGGTACCAGAATGATTCTTATGCCTTGATTGTATCTGTATGATGTTCTAGAATGAGTCTACGTCTTGACTGTATCTATAAGGAGATCAGAATGAGTCTTTGCCTAACTGTATCTGAGTGCCGTATTAGATTGAGTCTGCGTCTGACTGTATCTGAAAAATTAGTATTAGAATGAGTCTTCGACCGACTGTATCTAAAAGATGTACTGGAATAAGTATCAGAATGAATCTGTGTCTTGATTGTATCTGAACTGTGTCTAGAATATGTACTGGAATGAGTATCAGAATGAATCTGTGTCTTGATTGTATCTGAACTGTGTCTAGAAGATGTACTGGAATGAGTATCAGAATGAATCTGTGTCTTGATTGTATCTGAACTGTGTCTAGAAGATGTACTGGAATGAGTATTAAAATGAATCTGTGTCTTGATTGTATCTGAACTGTGTCTAGAATATGTACTGGAATAGTATCAGAATGAATCTGTGTCTTGATTGTATCTGAACTGTGTCTAGAAGATGTACTGGAATGAGTATCAGAATGAATCTGTGTCTTGATTGTATCTGAACTGTGTCTAGAAGATCTACTGGAATGAGTATTAGAATGAATATGTGTCTTGATTGTATCTGAACTGTGTCTAGAATATGTACTGGAATAAGTATCAAAATGAATATGTGTCTTGATTGTATCTGAATTGTGTCTAGAAGATGTACTGGAATCTGTCTACTCCTGACTGCATCCAAAGGAGTATCAGAATGAATCTTCGACTGATTGTATCTGAAGGATGATAAACTGTTGACAATATATGTCCGTTTGAGAACTAACCTGAAAAAACCAAAATGATGCTCTTAAAATAAATGAGAATGTTATATGCGTTTTGTATGCATATGCTATGATGTATTGTAAATGATGTATGGGTATGAAAAGTCGTTGAAGGTAGCGGTGGCTTTGAATAGTAACATCTGATTGGGGAAATAAATCCCTGACTGTTGCTGGGGATGGAGAAAATAAATCTTCAGATCCTGTTTGGAATGACTCTACTGGGGATTTAAACTTCCCGTTTAGGAATATTCCGCTGGGGATCTTTGACTTCCGCTTAGGGATAGAAGTATTCTGTCAGGAGAGTCGGTCGTTCGTCGTGTTTTTTATTGAAGGATTTGATTCTTATATACCCTGACTGGGGATAAAAGAGATGGATAATTCTCCGATGCACTATCGGACCAAGTTTTAGACATGGGTGACCACTCTTCTGGGAGTAGCAACCATGGAAGGAATCCTGCTGGAGAAAAGAACTCTGTCGGGTAATTTGTAGTGTTGGAGAAACAAACTCCGCTGGGGAATTGAATTATATATACTTCCAAGAGGGAATATTATCTAATGGGGATCAAAATTCCACAGGCTATGCTGAGGACATATCTGCAATAGGTTGGGGGATGATCAAATTCCTTTATCTGTTAGGGGATCTATTGGGGAAGATGATCATGTCAAGCCGTTCGTTGGGGAGGTTTCTTTATGTACTCTACTGGGGACGCAATCTCGAATAGACCTAGCTGAAGAGAGAAATGTTGGAGAAATAAACTCCGTTGGGGAACTCTCTGGAGCGTGCTGTGGAAAGAATCAAACCTCTGTCTTGTTGGGCAATCCTTTGGGGATATGGGAGTGAATTGATGGAAAGTATCCCAACTGTTGCTTGAGAGTATGTTAATTCTGCTGGGGAGTATATCTCTGTTGAGGATGATCTCCACTAGAGAAGCAACGCTGCTGAGGAATAAACTCTATTGGGGACGAGCTTGTGAAAATAGCTCTGTAGAGATAGTTCCATGGAGATTGCTCTGTGGGGATATTACCATGACATCGGCTCTGTGGGGGTGATTCTGTTAAGATCTGTTGGATACAGGACTTGCTGGGGATTCCAACCTCCAAGAGTCTTTAGTAAATGCTGATTCTGTGACAGCAAACCTGGTGGAAAAGATCACTTCGAGCTTCAACTCTGCTATTGCCCCTATGTCTTCAAGTATTTCATCACTTGCTGTCGGTAGAAAATGATAAGATTGATATACGTTGTTTGAACGAAGTTGGCAATGAAAACTGGTACAGACTCGTAAGTGGATGATCCAACGGGACATAGTCGTACGCTTTAATCCCTAACTTCTGCCTGGACCGCCTTTTTAGGTTTTTAGTCCACCGGGATACCCTTTCTTGCCCAAGCCGCCTTTTCAGGTTTTCGACTTGCCGGGTGTACAATTCTTTTATATATGTCCCTAATTTTTTCCGAACCTTTTTGGTTCGCCAGGATGCCCTTATTTTTGCCTAGGCTTGTAAACCTAGCGGGTCTTTTTCATGTGTAGTATTTTTTTACTATGTCCGCGTTCACAGGGTGCGAGAAATCTTCGCTGTCCATGGTAGTAATCCTCGTAGTGTCGTCAAAAAATATCTTCTTGATTACGAATGGCTCTTCGCACGTAAGAGTTCGTTTGCCCCGAGATCACCTGTATTTAGAACTTTCGATAGTCGCGACTTCCCCAAACAATTTCTAGGAATTATCATGACTGGATCCGAAGACATGATACTGACACCATCTGATACTATTGGCACAGACAAGTAACTCCCACAATGGCTCTTACTGAAACTCGGGATCAATGCCATGTAACAGGAGGAATGTGCTTCCAGACTGCGGTGGATCGTGTATTCCCTGGTTAATGGTTGAGGAGCTTGCAACTGAACTTGATCTGATCAGATTTGAAAAGAAAACGTTGCCCCTAGCGGAGGATGATTTTCCCCCGAATGGAAGTATTTGAAAAGAGCTGCCTCAAGAGAAATAACCGGGATGCCCCATAATAATATGCCCCTTGATTGGAAGATAGTGACCATGCCCCTTGTATACATTGGCTTTTAACCAACTGAGTCAGCGCAGGAAATATTTCTGCTTTTTGATGCACCTCTGAAGCAACTTTGTCTGTCGGGAGGACTTTTGTTCATTGAATGTTCATCATGTGAACTTCTCTGCTATCAAACACTTAGTTATATGCAAACAATGATATTCAAAATGCAACGCTTATGGCTGTCTTGAAGATTTGAAAAAGAATTATTTAGCAAAACCATGTTTGTAAAAACTGTGATGTCAACTCAAGATTTATAATAAGCCCTAAAGGAGTCAGGATACCTTTTGGTAACAGTATGCCTTCGAACTAACCATGCTTCAGCTAGGACTTTTAAAGGGTTGTAACGTGGCCTGGTTCACGGTTTAAGAAACAAAGGATAAAGGCTCAAAGTTTATTTGTACCCAACCCATTCTCCGTAATGTTCTTCAGTCTTATACTCAGTTAACTATGCATTCAGATTCCTAGAGATTTTGGAATTTTAACACTGATGTTTGGTGATGGTTCAAAAATCGGAAGTTTATTTGAACAGGCAGTCATTATTTTTTATAACATTTTTCTTTTGAGGGTTTGTAGTGACCTCTTTTTGACTTTGTTATCCCTAACTTTTGCCTGAACTGTTTATTTTGAGATCACAGTCAGCGGGATGTCTCAATTTTTACTAAGTCTCCTTCATAGGTTTTGACTTAGTGGGCTTTTCTTTTGATAGATATTGACTGCCTGACTTAATGATTACAGGGAACCATCACTAATTGTGTACAAAAGATCAACTGGCATAATTGAGTTAACTGAGGAACTACCCTGCCCCAGGTTATGATTAAGGGTTTTAATTTGCATGAGAAGGAAAACTCCTACTTCTTAGGCTCAAAAGGGTTGACTAGGGATTAACTTCCTTATAACTCCACTGTTTAGGATTTGAAACAATGCCTGTACATCGTCAGCACGATCTGTTCAAAAGCATAGCGTATGAAATTATGGTACCGTTTTCGTCATCCTCCCTCTAAAGGCTTACAGCTTAACAAGAGTTAAATATCACAAAAGAGAAGTAAGAAGCATAGTTTAAATATAGTGAAACGAATGGATAAATTCAAGACGAACACACGCAATGCATTAATGTGAAAAAACCAAAGTTTGACATAATAGTAAGTGCTTAAGCCAACAAAAGAAATTACAAATGAAAATTCAAATGATTTCAAAGCTTCCCTTCCTAAACCTGTCACTTCAGACGATGTGTCTTGCAGCTTCGATATTAGATGGGCGATAGAAGAACTCAATCTGACCATCTGGTGTGAACTCGAGGACTCCTTCGTCAATCAGGTCTTGGATCCTATGTTTCAATGGACCATAGTCTTCAGTATCATGACTAGGACTATTCGAATGATAAGCACATCTTGCGTTAGGTTTGTAACCAGGAGCAGGGTTGGCTGGAGCTGAGTATGAAGGCAACAGAGTTATCAAGTTCTGATTGAGCAATTGTCACAAAGCCTGAGACAGCGACATGTGCAACGGGGTAAATGGCCGTTTAGGTTTGGATTTCCAAGTACGTTGACCACCATGCTGCCTACGCTGATCTTTCTGTTGTTAAACTAGTTGTGCGATAACCCTATAAGGCCTTCTACCTTCAATTGAAAGACTATCAGTAGTAACCTGTCTCTTTCCTTCTTTTATCCTCATCTTTTTCTCAACCAAGTCAGCTTGTTTCCTTGGAGGCCGACTGATGATCTGATCCCCGACTCTGTTGTCTTGAAGTTTATTTACGAGGACTCTCAGCTCTTCTTGCCCCCGAGCTAAGTTTTGGGTAAGAGCCATCTGACCATACATCTGGATTCTCATCTCTGCCATCTCAGCTTGCCGTTGTTCCAATTGATCATCCTTGTTGTCTTCAGGATTTTTCTTTTTCATGTCCTTAATGAGGAGGGCTTTCAACTCTTCTTGCCCCTTGAATAGGCTCAGGATCATCTCTTGGAATTGGGTGTTCTGAGTCTGGAGATTCTTGACAGCTTGTTCTAATTCCATTTTCTGCTGAAATAAACAGCGAGGAGATGAGAAACCCGTTGTGGAAACCTGTTATGATATGTATGTAAATGCATATGCAATGTTTTCAAGGATCTTTATGGAATCTAGTTTCCAACATTAGAAATTGAATTTGGTTGCAGCTTTGTCTGAAGAACTTTGACTTTTCATCTTTGAACGTCCTTCTATAAGAATCAAGCTCGCCATATCAAGTGGGTCATAGCCTCTGATTCAGGATACTGTTCTTTTGAGTTTGAAGGCATCTGGATAGAGGAAAATAAATCCTCTTGCCCCTTGATAGAAATCTGGCTTTTGATAATCCTTCCATAATAGCACCTGCAAATTGTGCGCCATAAATCCCTAAGATCCTTGAAAAAGGTTAGTTAACATGCTATGTTATGATGGTATGTGGATGCTATGCATTAAGAAAAAGCACGAGGACAAGTAAGTCCCGCAAAGAGTTCAAGTTGTTAGAGTACAAACAAATCCTGCAAGGAATTCAAGTTGTTAGATAGTGAATACAAACAAGTCACACAAGTAGCCTTAGGTTTAAAGGCTTGCATGAAGTCCAAAGGTAAGTATCTTTCCCATACTAAGGTTTAGTTGGTTCAACCTGTCCTAAAATAATAACTGGGTTCTAGGAATCTCATATCACGGATCTTTCTCGCAGGCTTTATTTTGGTGCTACACTCGAGCGGCCGACCAAAACATCCCGAAAGTCCAATCTCAATGAGCGTAGTCTCGAGTATCAACCAACTTTGGAACATGCCAAACCGGCTATCTCACTACCTTCTAATGGCCAAGGCTAAGTTCAACTAGGGTTCTAAGGGCAAATTAGTGCTTAATGACACCACGCGGCAGCCTAATGTTATCCCCAATCCAAGCCTCGAGGAACATCAGTACAAACCAAAGTGTTACACTAACGATGGCTACCATATCAACCGTAGCGGTACATGTCGTACAGTCTCCTTGGTCTCTTGCCATTTACCTAAGGTCCTAGATCCGGGTGTAGGATCATTTACCCAAGTAATACCCCCCAAGACAAAACCCTTAAAAGTAAAGCACACAAAATAGATAATTAAAGCAGTTAAAGTGATCTAAACCCTAAGGTAACCCCTCTTTTAAGTATTTCCCCAGCAGAGTCGCCAGTTCTGTAATACGGTGGAGAACTGACTTTTTGATTTTGTTTTCGCAAAACATGTTGCGGTTAGCAAGAGTCACCACCGACTTTTCTTTTATCCAATTTATTTAGGAAAGGTGAAAAGAACAGGAAAGACCTTTTTGAAAAGATTTTGAGTTCGGGGGGTAAGTTATGAAAAGGGAAGGTGTTAGCACCCCTTTTCATCCGTAGTTATCTACGGGCTCTTAATTGCTTGCTCACTTTAACTTGCTTTTTTTTGAAATGTGGTGTGTGTTTAGAAAATATTTTGTAAAAAGTTGACTTTGTAATAATTCGTGTAAGAATGTATACAAAGTGCTTATTTTTGAAAATATTTTTGTAAAGGTTTGACTTTGTAATGATTCGCGTAAGAATGTATACAAAGTGTTTGTTTTAGAAAATATTTTTGAAAGTGTGAGATGTGAAAAGTATTTGTTTTTTTTTAGTTGTGAGCAAGCATTTAAAAGTTACTTACCCTTAATTTATAAGGTCTTTCTTGTACTTATCCTTTCCCTTGAGAGATAGTACTATCCATACCATTAGTGGGTAGGTAGTCCTATCTATTGGATGTGAAGGGACGGCGAAGGGTCATCAAATGGTCATAGAAGGCAACATGTAAGGATACCTTAGCAATTCGAAGGGGCTATCATCATTTTTCCGTAGGGTCATCGAGGGACAAGATCACTTATTCGTAGGCAACTTCGAAGGGACTGTGATCTTTATATCGAAGGGACTATGATGATGTTTTTATCTCGTAGGCAACTTTGCTAAGATACCTCTACGCTCGAGGGACTTGACCATGTTTTGAAGGCAACCAAGAGGGGAAACCCTAAGAGGTGCTGATGGCGATCATATAATGATCGACTTACGTGTGTGAATATCAGTTTCAGTTATTTATCTTTAAATTAGTGGGCTAAGTTCATTTTATTAACATACATATCTTTGCATTCCCTGGATTACTAACCACGCGTCAATATTTACAGAAATTAAAAGCGGAAGTAAAGTCCTACGCTATTACATCATGGGAGGGGGGATACATATTGAAATTGGGGAGTGCGGAAATAAAAAGGCAAAAAAATAAGCCTAGACTATTACATGGGAGGAGCAATTACATAATCGGGAATAAAATTACATAATCGTGCATCCTATGCCATCTATCTAATAAAATAAAAGAGACGAAGTAAAATCGAGAATTGGGAGGAAGAAGATGGTGGATAGATATTTAGAACAAAAATCAAATTTTAATTTTTTTGATATTTTATGCAAAGAAATCAATTTAATTTTTGATAATAAAAAAAAACTAAATTAATATTTATTTACAAAAGAAATTATGATTTTATTATAGAAATAAGGTATATTTATTTTTATGATGGGAATAATCACGTGAATGATAAAAATAAAAGGGAGAATGTTTTTGGAATTTTTGTGTGAAAGAAATTAAATTAAAAGTTTAATTGAAGCCTAATTTCTAATTATGGATTTTATAATAAATAAAAAAAGGGAATAGATTTAATTTAGAAAATATATTTTGGTAAAAGAAAAAAAATGATTTTTATAAGTTTTGATTAAAAAAAGAAAGGAAATAATTTAATTAAAAAAGAAAGTTAAGAAAATAGAATATAATAAAAACAAATAAGAAAATATAAGAAAATCAAAGTTAGAAGAAAAAAGAAAAAAAAACTGCAGTTAGCCAGATTCGAACCCAATCTCTTCGCTTCACAAGGTGCGCCTCAGACCATCTGAGCTGCGTTGCTTTTGTGATGTAAGGATGAAACAAACGTATTAAATATTTAAATCAACGCATTTCCAGCTTTGGCCAATCAGCACACGCCACCTCTCCTTCTTCTTCCTTGGATTTTTTTGTCTTTTATGCTGGATATTTGCTACGGTTTTGCTACAGTTTTGCTATTAAATTTTGTAGCTAATTAACCTGCATTTACAAAATCACAAAAATGCATGAATTAAAAAATCAAGAGTGCCTATTCCTACTAATTTGGGTCTTCTGAATCCAATGGTGCTATTTGTTTGGCCTGAAAACGCTCGCACGATGAGGTTTCGAGAAGAATCCGTTTTATGCCCTAGTAATGGCAATGCTTGCTACCTGCGTGAAACCTTGAAACAAATACATCAAAACAGTTTCAATAATGTTTATGAAGAAGAATATTTATGAATTAGTACTTGTAATGATGTAAAACAACGAAAACGAAAAATTAAAGCGCATGGGGCGACCATGGTTGGATCTTCGTGTTCCACATGGTTTCCTTCCGTACCAATGCTTGAGATCACTTCTTGGGATGTCCTTGAGAATGTTTTGATGCTTGGAAGTGATCGAAAGTGACTGCCACTAGGATTTCTATGGATTGCCTCTTTGAACTAAAAGTTTGGATTTGTGAAACTTCTCTCTCTCTTCAGCTGCGCCCCCCCCCCCCCCCCCCCCCCCCCCGGTTTTTTAGGAGTGTATTGTGCTTATAAAGAGAGTCATTTAGGTTAAGAATTGGGCTTTGATAATAATGTTCTCATATCTTTTGATTTTATGAACTTTTATGATTATGGAAGGTTGGAATTTGGTCACTAAATGGTGTTGTATGAGCTTGCATGATTTGTGGATCTTGTATAATGATAATCATGTGGAAAATCATATCCATATTCAAATATTTGATTTTCTATGATTTATTTCATTTAATATTGAATTTTAACTAATTAAATCCAATAAAAATAAAATAAAATGAGGAAAAATCAAATATATGCTCTTTGGGTCGTGCATGGCTTTATGTTTGAATTTGGTTTAAGAAACTTATGGCCCATTTGTCAAAATTTGGATTTTAGGCATAGTTTGCTTTGTGCACCTCCTCAAAATTGTCCAACTTTGACTAAGCATAACTCCTTCAATTTTTAGCTCCTTAATGTAAACTAATACTTTTTAGAAACCTCAAGATGTCCTCTAACCAACCCTTTTTGTCCCATGTCAATTTGATCTTCCATGTTCAAGTTATGAGCTTTTGAAAAAGGTTGACTTTTGTTGACTTTCAAAATGACCTATAATGTTTTGGCTCATATCTCCCGAATGAAGCATTTCTGGACTTGCCTTGTGAGATACAAAGTTGTAGGGAATTAAATTTCCTTCAAGATGGACTTTGGTTGACGAATTTTTGATGAAGTATGTGGAAGTTAGGCCTGGTCAAAGTACAATTGACTTTTCCTACAAAAACCCTAATTTAGTAACTCCCGATTCTTGATGATTCTGAGGTTTCCTTGATGAATCATGATCAACCCTTGATCAAATGATGAATTTCACCCCATAATCTTGATGTTGACCAAAAATCTTGAGGTTTGACTTTGTGTTGACCACAGTTGACCTTTTGACCAAGTTAACTGATTTTTGATTGTCTGAGCATCTGACTGACCAAACTTGTAAGGAAAGTCTTGAAACTTGTTATGAGGATTCTTTGAAGTGTATGGGACACCATGAAGTCCTTTTGAAGCTTTAGAAGTCCAATCTACTTTGAGAAGTACACAACCCTAGTTGGATTTATTGCTTAGGAGAAGGCTTTGTCTGATGAAACTTTTGAGTACTCTTGAGCAACTGAAGATCTTATGAATCACTAGGAGACCTCTTGAGGCATATTGTCTTGAATATGTGAGGGCAAATTTTGGGGTACAATAATCAGCAAGATGAGAGTAGATGAGCTCATTGGATCTCTTCAAACTTTTGAGCTTGGGTTGAATGAGGAAGAACCAGAAAAGAAGCCAAAAAGTATAGCCTCGGTGTCAAATGATGCAGAAGAAAAAGGAAAGAGTTCTAAATCGTAGGAGGATCTATCTCAGGCCATAGTTATGTTGGGAAGATAGTTCACCAAAGTATTCAATAGAATGAATAATAACTCCATGCCTAATGTCAAGAACATAACTTCTGACACCAGCAAGAAGGATGAAGAGAAAACTACCCAAGATAAAGGAGTTCAGTGCTTTGAGTGTGAAGGGTATGGACATGTCAAGAAAGAATGTCCCACCTTTTTGAAAAAGCAGAAGAAGGGCATGACAGTTTCCTGGTCTGACTCTGATAGTGAAAGTGAAGGCGAGTCAGCAAAGCATGTGAGAGCTTTAACAGGAGCTGTGGTTTCTGATGATGATTCTAGTGATGGAGAAGTAACTTATGAGGAGTTAGCATCTACCTATCAAGAGCTGTGTTTAAAAAGTGCTGAGATTTGTCAAGAAAACAAGTGCCACAAGCAACAGATTACTCAGCTAGAGAATGAAAAGACAGATCTGGAAAATGAAGTGGTGCTAGTTAGAGCTCACCTTGATCAAATGACCAAGTCTGTTAGGATGCTGAGCTGTGGTACAGACACACTTGACAAGATTCTTCAGTCAGAAAAAGCTGCTGGAGACAAAGCTGGGATAGGTTATGTGGTTGAGAACAAGGGAACTTCAGAAGGAAGCACTTCAGGTTCAAAGAAGGAAGTGTCACAACTTTCATCTCAACATCAGCCAAAGAAGCAGGATTCTACACCTAAGAAAGCTGATGTTTCACAACCTAAGAAGATAGAGAAGAAGACTGGTCCTAATCAGAAGAGAAAGCAGCCACAAGGAGCTAGTCAGTATATGCCACCTCAATATCACAAGAGCATGAAGGCTGCTAGGTTCAATCAGAACATGTTTCATCAACATCAAGGGAACATGTATGAATATGGATACAACAATGTTGTGCCTCATTACTATGGAAGAAGGAAGCCTCATCACCATAGGAGACAGTTCAAAAGACAATATCCTTACCATAAAAGACAGTCAAACTATGGTAGTAGAAGACAACAGCCTTATCATAGAAGGAGACAACATTATGGGTGGAAGCCACAACAATATCATCATCAAAATGGTAGGAGATATAACCAATTCAGAGATGACAGAGTCAGATGCTTCTATTGTGGCAGATTTAGACATATGCAGTTCTCTTGCTTCAAGCTTCATGGTTATCCAAATTCTGCTCCTCAACCCAGACAGAAGGAAGTCAGGCCCAAAGTAGTAAAACAATGGGTTCCTAAAGCTCATGTCACATGTCTATTGGCTCACACATCAGATGGACATTTTGCTATGGATGCATGGTACTTTGACAGTGGATGTTCAAAGCACATGACTGGATCTAAGAAGCATTTGGTAGAGTTCAATCCTTGCCATGCAAATGATGTTATTTTTGGCAATGGTGAAAAAGGAGTAGTAGAATGAGTTGGAAGAGTGAAGAATCATGATGGTCTTACTCTTGATAATGTGCTCCTTGTTCAAGGGTTGAGTGCTAATTTAATTAGCATAAGTCAACTTTGTGATGAAGGTTACAAGGTAAGCTACACCAAAGATGAATGTGTGGTAGCTGATGAGCAGAATGAGGTTGTTATGAAGGGTGTCAGATCCAAAGATAATTGCTATCAGTGGATACCTCAAGTTGGCAGCTTATCTAGTGATGTTAAGGATGATTCTGTAACATCAGATGGTGACATCAAGTGTGAAAGTATGGTGAAAAGTCAATCTGGGTTAATGACTTATGGTGCTGTTACTCCTAAGTTGGATGATGTGTTAAAAGCCAACTTGAGTAGTCAGTTATGTGAGCAAGATGAAGGAGTCAACAATGCTGATGAAAGGATCAAAAGTTGTGACCTTAAGAAGTGTTGGGAGCTGAATACTTGCAAGGACAAGAAAGATAACAACCTGACTAATGACTCCTATAGTTCAGAAGAAAAATTTCACAAGTTGACAATCCTTAGGTTGGAAGATGCAGATGTTAGAGCTGATGTTAAAACATCTCAAGTCAAGGAAGGTACTTCTAGCCTTAAAATAAAGAAGAGTGATGATGAACTAATTGCAAAAGTGGTTCCTGGGGTTGCTAAACGACTGAAATCAAGGAAGAGGAAAGCTATTGAGTCACCTCCAAAGATGAGAACTGATAAGCAGAAGATCTATGTGGATGGTACTACAAAATCCAGGAGTAAAGTGTTCATCTCTTCCAGAAATAGGAAGATCAGAGATAAGTCTGATGATAATGTCCAGGATATCTCTCAAATGAAGGAAGCCGTTGTTGTTAGAACTTCT
Organism: Lathyrus tuberosus; assembly: GCA_022829125.1. Taxonomy (NCBI): domain Eukaryota; kingdom Viridiplantae; phylum Streptophyta; class Magnoliopsida; order Fabales; family Fabaceae; genus Lathyrus; species Lathyrus tuberosus. The sequence goes on from JALAZF010000732.1 coordinate 1,971,981, forward strand.
GAGAAAATTCAAAAGGCCATACTCAATAACATTCCTGTGTTTTTCATAAAATGGTGGAAGTATGTTCTGGAAAAAGAATTTGGTATAGATACTCTGGATATGGTTGAGTTTGCTAGGATATGGTTCAGAGAGGGTGTGGGAACTTATGGTATTCAGGTGTGTATGAATAAGTTGCTCTGACTGTGTTTTATTGGGAGCTTCTTGAAGGACTTCTTTGTGCAATGAGTCCTTTGAATGGTGATGAGAAGCTGATGTCCCAAAAGATATTATAACATCATGTTTGCTGGTGGTTATATCTGGAAGATGATTAAGATTGGACATGTGGAGTTGGATACTCTAGCATTTTTGGTTAGAAGAGGTGGAGATTATGGTCATGTGTTTAGTAGTTTGTTCTGGCAAAACATGACTACTGTCTTTGAAGACTTCACCAGTTTCAACAACTACTGGTGGATGTAAGGATAGAGGAATTGTGATCTCTTGAAGAGACTGGATCTCAGTAAAGCTTATAAGTAAGCTGAGAATTTGTGGAGTTTGTGACACAGTGTTGAGTTTGGATTACTTTACTGATAGTAAATCCAGTAGTGGAGCATATGTAATACCCTGGTGTCAAGAGTGTCAAGAGTATCCTTGGTGAAGGATGTCTTTGTTCTGGATCTGAAGCTTAGTGCTTACATTATATCTAAGGAGCATCTACATAGTCATACGGGAGAATGATGAAGTAGAAGGTTTGCCTTGGATGGTGAAGATGAATTGTATGATAGCCTTTGGAGAAAGGGATAGTGGTACCAAAATGCATGTACTCAGAAAATGTGCTCAAATGTTCATCTCCATCTAGAGCATTTGTTAATCATGACAGGGGGAGTACTTGTCTATGGATTTTGCAGCAAAGGTGCATTTATTGTGAAGATTGCATGTTGATCAAGCTTGTGGAGATTGGTTGCCTCTTATGAGGATATAATGTCAGATAGCATGCTATGTCATTAGACTGTTGATTGGTGTGACCTTGAATGGTTCTAGTCATGTGAAGCTAATTGTTTGAATCTTGTGCGCACATGCTTCTGAGGAGATGTCTGAAGACAAGATTGAATCATGGCCTTGAATAGTGTTATTTATTCTAAGTAAGAGGAGTTGACTTAGAGTTCAGTGGAAGGCATTGTGTGTGTGCTTCAAATCTTGTGGATGATTGTGTGAAGCCTTCATAACTGGATGAATGAAGAATATGTCTGGATTTTCAAAATGTGGATATTGCTGACAGAAGAAGTATGGTTTTGTACAGGGTGTCATAGGACTTACTTGTTGAGGTTGTCAAATTGTGGCTAAAAAGGGGGAGGTGTAGCCAAGAGTATCCAAGAGTACTAATGTCAAATGCTGTCAAAGGAGTTGTTTTGTGTTGTTGCTATTTGCTGATTGCTGAGGTTGTAGTTCAGAAGTGCAGAAATTAAGGGGGAGTAATTGCTGAACAGTGGTTGGTTCATGATTAAGGGGGAGCAACATTGTTGGAGTGCTCATTGCTACTAATAATGAAATATGTGCAGCTGTTTGAATGTTTGAAGAGTGTAGCTGTTAAACTTGGTGATACAGCAGATGCAACAGAGTTTTTGTGAAGCAAAGTCCATAATGAAGTTTTTATGATACTGCTGCTGCTGGATGCTGAAGTGAATTGAAGAGGCTGCTAATGTTGATATATGTGCAGAATTGGTTGAAGATTGAAGTTTTCCGCTGCTAAAGTCTATGAAGGTGCAGAGTTTATTTTAGCCAAAATTAGCCAAAGGGGAAGATTGTTAGTTCTTGGATTGGCTGGAATTTTGGTAAAACAAAGTATTTTCAATGTTGATGTTAAGGTGCTGATGTTGCAACATTGAAGTCTTAACACTGGGCTGTGTTAAGTAATTAATTGCTGAAGTTGGATGTCTGATGTCACATAGGTGATGTTGTAACATCAGATCTGCAGAATTAACAACAACAGGCTGTGATGTTGTTAGGGTTGCGTATTAGCTGGAATTGTGGAGAGCAAGCTGTCTCATTGGATGCGAATATCTTGGGATAGATATTTGCTGCTGCATAGGAGATCTGCTGCAGATTTATAGGAGATTTAAAAGGTTGAAGATTTAAAAAGATTTTAGGAGAAAATCTGTTTTAATATTCAATTTTAAATAACAAATCTGGGAGATATTGTAGCAAGTCCAAGACCAATTCAAGGAGCTATATAAAGCGCACAAGACCAAAGGAAAAAGGTACATAAAACATTCAGAAGATCAGAATCTGGAGGCTTAGTGTCTAGAGTTTGTTTAGAGTGCTTGTATTTACACTATTCTAGGGTTTGAATAGGTGTTGAGTTTCTGTCCTCTCTAGAAGCTGTGAAGCAATAGAGAGTGGTTGCTTGATCGAAGCTGTGAAGTAAGATTAAGGTTACTCAAAGTGGGTTCTTTGAGTGTTTGTAAGGGATTGAGTGGTGTTCTCATACCTAAGTGGTTTCTTAGGTAGGAAGTCATTAGTAGAGTATAAGTTTAGGAGATTGTCAACGGGTTGTTGAGTCTGTAAATTATATCTACAAGTAGTGAATTCCATCCCTGGCTTGGTAGCCCCCAGAGTAGGTTGGTTGAAACCGAACTGGGTCAACAATTCTTGGTGTTATTTTACTGTTATTGCTGTCCATTGTGCAGAGTGTGTTGTTGTAACATCACACCTTAACATCACACGTCTGATACCAGAATTTCAAGTTCTCTAAGACATAAGCAGGTTCCTTTGAGGCCATCGAAGTGCCTATTTCCACATCAAAACTCTTCCATTTCTGTTGGCTCTTTTCCTTATTTTCATTTAGTTTTACCCACTTGTCATTGGAAAGTTCTGCAAATGGTTTAAAAGTAGCGGGTCTGGCCCCTGGAACTCTAGTCTTCGGCTGTTCTTGCTTCGAAGCAAACTTCCTTGGGTCAAAACCCCGCTGGCCATTGAGGGCTTTCTCCTCACGCCTTTGTTTGGCCTTTCGAACTCCTTCGAGATTTTGCATTGCCTTCTTGTCAAATACAGCGCTACATCTGGGACATAACATGACTTCTGACCTCTTCTTTTGACACCTGTGTATAAAGTCAATCAGATTCTCCTCCTCTTTTAGGAAGGCCAACTTGTTGTATTCTTCCTGTCGACGTTCATCACCGACCTCCATAGGTGTCTCATGCGAAATCTCCACCAAGTTGATTTCCATTTTGACATCCTCAGTGATATCAAGCTTATGCAATTCCATCTGAAAGCCGTCAGCAACCTTGTCCTTCTGAACAAAATTGTCAGCGGTTTCTTTGGTTATCATCATCCACTGGGAATCCTCAGTGATTCCTTCGTCGGCGTCTTCAGTAACCCCTATGTCGACACCATCAGTAGTGTCTTTGGTGAAACTTTCGACTGCCCCGCTAGCAAAACTCTTTATGAATTCTTGGTCGAAACCTTCAGTGATCCTGACCATGATTGCTCCATTGTTGAAGTCATCATCGACTTCGACCACGTTGATATTTTTGTCAAGACCTTCAGCGACCTCGATCATGTTAACCTCCGTTGGCTCTGCGTAGTAAGCATTAGGCACCGGTAAGGGATCTGAATCGATCTTCATCTAGCTTTTGGACTTCTCACCGAACTTGAGCCTTCCTTCTTGGATAGCATTCTGGACAAGATCCCTGAAAAGAAAACATTGAGAAGTCTTATGGACCAAGAAATTATGATACTTACAAAAAGCTCTCTTTTTTCTTTGTTCTAAAGGAGGCATTTTAGCACCAGGAGGCACTATCATCTGACCGTCCTTAACTAACAAATCGAAAATTTCGTCACACTTAGTAACGTCGAAAGTGTAAGTTTTCTTAGGAAATTTATCATTCTTTTCAGGTTCGACAGGATTTTTTTCATTCGAAGGGGCCAACAGCTTACAAGAATAAGGTGGGCCTTGTTTCAATTCAGCAAGATCAATCTCGCCTTCGTCGAAACTTACTGGCTCATTAAAATATTTTTCGTCTTCTTCATTAACCTCGATGTAGGCCACCCTTTTATTCTTATTCGCCCTAGCCTTTTCTTCCTTTAGGCATTCTAGTTGTCGAACTCTATCAGCCAATTGAGCCATGTCTCTTAAATATTGGGTATCCAATTTCTTCCTAATGGAATAATCGAGGCCTCCAGCAGCCATTTCGACTAACTCATGTTCCGACACTTGTGTAAAGCATCTAGCCTTGAGCAGTCGGAATCTATTCAAGTAGTCATCTATTGGCTTAGTGAATTTTTGTTTTATACTAGCCAACTCCTTCAGACTGATCTTTGTTTGTCTCATATAGAACTGCTCATGAAATAGCCGTTCCAACTGGGTCCAATTGTGGATCAAATTTGGTGGAAAAGCTATGAACCACGTGAAGGCATTCTTCGTCAGAGAACTTGGGAAGTATTTTATCCTAAGATTCTCATTATTCGCAATTTCTCCAGCTTCTATCACATATATGGCCACGTGTTCGACAATGGACTCAGTGGTGTCCCCAGAAAACTTAGTAAACCTAGGGGGTAACTCCGACTGGAGAATATATTCTGACAATGGAGATGTATAATTTGGCCTCTGAAGGCCAAAGTTTACTCCATTTTGGACCATAATCCTTTCGACCATGGCTGCCAAATTATTATCTACTACCACGTCATGACGTCGAACCTGTTGTATAACGTTGTCAGCGTCCTGATTTCTATTCACCAAAACCATCCTTCGTTGTTCTCCTACAGGAATTTGTGGTTGATTCCTAGGGGGTTCAACTACTCCCTGGTTTGCTAAATTCGACTGAGCTATATTTCCTGGGTTTTATCGGTCCAGGTTAATAGTGGGGTCCTCCTTGAACACTGCCCCTTGGTTTCCTACGATATACTCTCTCTGAGGGTGTCAAGGAGGGTTAGGTACACCAAAGAAATCTGCAAGGCGCGTCATCTGTGCAGCCATTTACTGATTAGTCTGGGTGGTATTTTGGATTAGAGGCTGAAAGGTTTCTCCCATAGTTTAGGACATCATTTGGACCATTTAATGGTTACTTTCATCCATTTGTTACCTTAAATATGATGCAGTAGTATTCGTCAAGCCTGGCATTTAGGTTGAATATCCCATTCCTAAGGATTGGTTGTTTCGACCTATGTTAACCCCAAACCCTGACCCTTGTAAAGGTGAAGTCACTGTGGGTTCTCTAAATACTGGAGGAGCATTCTGTAAATTCGCCATCATTGAAGTTGGCATCCCATAAGGCGGGTCTCGGCTTGGCAAAGGCATAGAAAATCTAGGGGGAAATGGTTGGTAGTTACTAGTTAGCATTTCCCACTGGTGGGGCGTCCTTGGTGGACCCCTTGATCCAACATAACTTAGAATGGGTTGAGTATGAGTGATCGAATGCGTAGGGATTGAACTTTTCATAGATGGTATGGCTTTAGGTACGGGTGCAGAAACCGTGGATCCTCCAATCGAAGACCCTGGGATTGGTTCCACATTGACACTAGACGTAGTTTGAGGATTCGAACTATTTGGCTGATTAGTACTTGCCATTTTCCTCGTATATCTCCTCCTTGGTCTATCTTCATTTGTGGTGGCTATTTTACCACTTCTTAATAGAATACAATGTAGTTTTCGATAGAGAAGAGATAATAAAAAATGCATAATTTTAAATTTCTTTTAAAAACACAAGAAATTCGTTTAGCACTTGTCCCACTAGGCGTGCCAATTTGTTTACTGAGAGAAATAGTACACAACCGCTGGTCTATCAATTTTATAAAAAAAAATGAGTAACTTGCAGGATCGACCAAACTAAATCCTAGGACATGTGCTAAAAAAAATTAAAAAGATGTGAGAATAGTGTTGAACATTTCGACTGCATTCATATTTGGAAACACAGGCATTTCGACAGTACTTAAAAGGAAGGTAATACGAGGAAATAATAAAAAGTGCATTGGAAAGTAACTTAACAAAATAAAGGAAAGAAGGTAAACTTCTGAGTGAAAATTAATTGGATTGCATCGAATAAGAAAAATGGTGTTACATAACATGTACATTTCTTTAGAAAACTCTTTTCTCGCTACACACGGATACTTTGAGTAACTTTGAGAAATTTGTACAACTTTAACACACACAAATCCTAATACTAAGACTTGCTATTTATAATGGTGAAAAATAACTACCCACTAACGGCCTACTAATCAGAGCGAAACACATGGCATTCTGCATGTCTTCATTCTTTAGATGTTCACCACGTGTCCTTTCTCTCAAATGGATAAGGACAAAGTTCCCTCCATTATTTAAATTTGAATCCTTGAATCGAACGACACCCATCAACCTTCTGTCGAAGAACGTCTCTAAATTGTTAGAAATATTAAGTCCCTAAAATACTTTCCTCTTGCATGAAAATGTCTTCGACTAAATCTTCTAGGAGTACTATTCCTGTCGAAGTCTCCTAAAACTTCTCAAATTCCATTTCTTAGAATAGAACCCTTAATCCAATATCAGGCTTCGAAATTAGGAGCTAACAGGCAGGCTTCTAAGAAGAAGAAGACACTCAAGAAGAATAATAAGAAGAATAAGGTGCAAAAGAAAATCATATATATATTTTGAATCTGATGAAGATAAGGAGGATCCAGATATGGGATGGGAGACTGCCTTCAGTGCTTGAGGATATTGTGATGATTTAGATAAAATAATGTAGATTAATCATCTTGTAATCTTCTTCCTAAAATTAATTAAATATCACTTTCTCTTTGTTTACAATGAGACTCTATATATAGTCTCTTAATGTCATTTGAATAATCCAATCATCAGAGAAATTTCAGAAACAATCCAATTAAGCTCGAAGTAAAAAAAATTATTTCTAATCTTACCAAAAGATATACAAATTCCCAAAGAGTATAACTTAGAGTATAAAACACATAAGAAAATAAAACTTAAAGCATAACAGATACCAAGTATAACAGATAAAATTTCAAGGAAATATTGACATAAAGTAAAATCAGTTAAGAAGATGAATAAAGAAAACATAAAATATGTTCTAAATCCTAAGCCTATGGTTTCTTCAGAAGATCCAAAACAACTTTTAGATAAGCACCCATAATGTATTCTCTTGAAATTTGAATGTATAGTCAAACTAACTGAACAAACTACCATGTCCCTAGTTAAGCGTAAGAGTTTTTTTATACAGAAAAAACACCAAATTCTTGGCTAGAATAGGTTGACTAGGGATTAACTCTTTAACTCCGTTGTGTTTGGGAAGTGAAACAATGTATTACATCGCTAACAACATTTTATTTAAAAGCATACCGTAGCAATTTGGGTATTTTATTTACACCATCATCCATCTAATCTTTGTTAAAACAAAATTTTGATCAAGAAAAGTGAGGTGAAGAAAACCTTCTTTTTTTCAGTGAAAAAGAAGAAAGAAGAAAGAAGAGAGAGTGAACATGAAAAAATTAATTCAAAAGATGCATGATTATTTCATTAATATTACCATTCATAATAAATAAGTTTAAGAGAAAATAATTGCTCAACATGCAAGAAAATTAAAAATTAAATGTTGAAATAGCCAAATGATGATCGGATTTGTCTTATCCGCCAACTTTGAGAAGGTTCCTCCAATATTCTTTACACTTATCAGGGTAAAAGGTTTTTCACCATATTAGGGTAAAGTTTGTTGAATAACATGTTGTAGCGTGCGATTTTTGTCGGTGACGCAACCACCTTACCGCAATGGTTAGAATTGGGTGCTACTTTCTGATTTCTTATTTATTCTATGAAGCTGGAAAGGAAAGAGAAGCTATCTAAAACTAACCTTGAACGCAAATGTTTTATTTAACAAATGCTAAGAGATTGGGGGGTCTGGGGTCAGGTTATACAAAGGGAAGTTGTCAATCACCCAGTGTATATATGGTTATCTATAAACCTTTTATGGCATATTTTTCTATTGGTTTAAATACTTTCTGGTGTTTTTCTGCTTTGGGTTGGGAAAGTTTCTCCTTTGGGAGTGTTGAGAGAGTGTTTTTGTTGTTTTCGGTTTTCTGTTGTTTTTGTGAAGGTACTGGACCTAAAGTTTTTTATTTATGTGCTCGCTAAGATTTCGCAATCTTATGCCTACATATTCCCGTAAATATACTCGGGAAATCAGAGCAATCGTAGTTCCTCCTATTCTATGGGAGGAAATATTTTTGGTGTCTTGTTTAAAGCCCAAGATTGAAGCTAGATGAGTATTCGTGTCTTGTTCAAAGCCCAAGATTGAAGCTAAAGGGTGACTGAGAGAGAATTTGTCATCTCTAAAGGGAGGTATCTCACCTGTTCATCATAGTTGTTGAAGGATTGGTTATAAAGGGGAATTACTTTAACTGGAATATATGGAATCCAGCAATGCCATAATTTCCTTTATAAGGGAATTGTCTTGAAGGAATAAACTTTAACTCAGTGTAGAGCAATGCCATTTTTCCTTAGGAGTCTTTCATGCTAAGAGAGGGACTTTGGCTTGGATGTAAATAATCCAGAGGCTTGCCACTTATACCAATTAGATGAAAGAGGAAGTTTACCAGGATAAAATAGGGACTACAGCTTGGTTTTTGAATCAACAAGTGCGCCACTTACAACAGTTATCTGGAATTAGGGTTTTTTTATTGTCTGTTTTGATAGGTGATGTACAGAGAAATGTCTTCCTACAGAGATAACTCTTGATTTCCTCTGAGGGGATGTTGATTTTTGTGTGCCTTGATCAAAGCCCAAGGTTGAAGCTAAAAGGTTGACTTTGTTTAGGGGAGTTTTATATCTGTCTTGTACAAAGCCCAAGATTGGGGCTGAAAAGAGATTGACTCAGCTGGAGAGTATGATCTGTCTTGTACAAAGCCCAAGATTGAGGCTGAAAAGAGATTGACTCAGCTGGAGAGTATGATCTGTCTTGTACAAAGCCCAAGACTGAGGCTGAAAAGAGATTGACTCAGTTAGAGAGTATGATCTGTCTTGTACAAAGCCCAAGATTGAGGCTGAAAAGAGATAGACTCTACTGGGGAGGTTTTATCTGTCTTGTACAAAGCCCAAGATTGAGGCTGACTCTACTGAGGAAAATATTATACAAAGCCTAAGAGGAGGCTGGCTGGGGAAATTCTTATATGAAGCCTGAGAGGAGGTTGGCTTCTGCTAAGGATTATTGAATTCCAGAGACAGGTCTAATATGTATTGGGTAATCAACTCTGATTAGAGATTGAAGAAAAGTTGAGGTATCAGATGCCCTGAGGTTCTGAATCTATTAGGGTTTTATTGATGGTAAATTAACCATGGCTGGGTCTTTTAAGGGGAAGTTAAAGATTGAGTTTGAAAAACCTATGGAGGTTCCAACTCTGCTGGAGATTAGTGCGTTGATGAAATGATCAGGGTTTTTTCCTGTTCTTTTAGGAAACTTGAGGGTTTCTTTGAGATCCAAGAGAATATGAGACTTTCCAAGCCTACTGGTGTGAAGAGGTTGACTTTTAGTTGGAGAATGATCTTTGTATGATGCCTAAGAGGAGGCTGAGACTGTCCAAGTCTACTTGTATGAAGCCCAAGAGGAGGCTGAGGTTTTAAGGGATGAAGATCAACCCTATGATGGTCTGATGTTTTGGAATTCTGACTCTCTTGAGGATTGAACAAGTAGAGATGACTAAGTTTTGTCTTATACCTGTAGGAGGTCTTCAGGTCCTTGTACTAAGTCCAAGAGGGGGATGAGAACTTCTAAGAAGCCTAAGGGTCCTTGTACTAAGCCCAAGAGGAGGTTAGGGATGCTTTTAGGAAGCATGTGGGTCTAAACCTAAGAAAAGTTCAAGAAAGGTTTCACTGGGAATAAGTCCTTTCTTTGCAGAACAATTCTAGGGTTTGAAGAAATTCAAGAGAGGTTTCACCGGGAATTAATCCTCTCTGGGGAAATGAATTTCTTGTACACATATATTTCTAAGTTAGGACAATCTTGAGAAAAGTTTCACCGGGAATAATGTCTTTCTCTGTTCCATATTGTATAAGCCCAAGAAGAGGCAAGACTGTATCTGGAATTTCCTATGGGGAACTAGTTTTGACTGTGCTGAAAGAGTAACCACTGGTTTGATCTAGACTTAGACCTAACTGCTGGGGAAAACTCTAAACAAGTATATACAAGCATATATATGTACAGATGAAATATATAAACTCTATGTATTGAAGAGATAGTGGAACTTACAGTTGTGCAAGTCCAAGCATAATAACTACAGCTGTATGGTTAGGTTTTCAAGAAATTGAAGAAAGTTTTGATAAACATGTTGAATTTGAATTTGAATCAAAGAGGAAAGTTTTTTCAAAATGAAGTTTGGGGCTTATACTCAAGGAGATACCAAGATGAATTATTTTGAAAAGGCGACAATCGCGTCGTAGTTTTGAAAACCACAGATGGACTTATACAATGATTGAGGCCCAAATTATTGTATTTACAAAAAGGATGGGTCTTACACTCTATTAGAGGCCCAAAATTTTATTTTTATACAAGAGTTGGGACTTATAGCTCAAGGAGAGGTCCAGATGAAAAACAGTGATTGCACCGTTATTTTGAAAATCGCGTAGGGACTTATACAATGACTGAGGCCTAAAACGTTTGTGTGTGACAAGGGATGGGTCTTACACTCTATTAGAGGCCCAAAAGTGTTTGAAAAAGAAGAAATATAGGACTTACAACACAAAGGGGAGGCCCAAATGAAAATTGTTTTGAAAACGGCGATCGCGCCGAGATTTTTTTAAAATCGTATCGGGACTTATACAATGATTGAGGTCCAAATAGGTTTATTTACAAAGGGATGGGACTTATACTCTATCAAGAGGCCATAAGTGTTTTGAAAAATGTTTGTGAGGGTGAAAACAATTAAAACCCTAATTTAATTTAAAAATGCATTTTAATTTGAATAAAAATCAATTAAAATTATCAAAATTATTAAACATGTATGAAAAACAAGTTGTGATCTTGGATTAATGTTTTAAAAATTATGTTTTATCCATAGAATGATTTGAAAATCATTTTAATTTGAAAAGTCAAGAGAAATAAATATTTTTAAATGCTTAAAAACAAATAAAAATAAATTCTTTACAAAAATATTAAATATATAAAATAAATAATATTTTTGTGGAATTTTTGTAGAATAAAATATTTTAACATTTTTGTGAATTTTGAAAAAAAAGAATCAATTCAAAAACATTAAAATCTAGAGAGAAATTAATTTTTGAATAAATTAATAATAAAAAAAAATCAAATATTCAAATATTCAAATATTTGAAAAATGGCGCCAAGAACACATGTTCTTGCTCGCGCGTGCTCTGCCTCCCTAGATTTGCAAAACCTCTCATATCTCTCTAATTACTCAATGAAAATGACTTTTGTAAACATGAAACTTGCTCCTTTTTTAACAAGGATTACAACCATATAAATTAATTGCATTTATATTAAGTGTGGAGTGAGAAATCAGAAGATGAACTCAAGAACCCTAATTTCTGCAAGAACACTGTGAAATCCTATACACGATTCATACATAGCAATTGATTGAGGGGAAACACTCTATATATGTGCAGAAACATGTTTGTAACTTGAAAAATACATTTATGATGCATGAATCATAGAGTTTGAGAGTGTCAGGCTTACCTCTTGCAGCTGGTGATCGAATTCTATGTTGGAGGTGTTACAGATGTTGTGTAATGATCTGGACAGCTTCAATGGACCTCAAGTAATATGTTTGAAGGCTTGGAATAGATTGAATCAGCTTAGAACTTGTTGTGGCACCTCAACTGCAAACATGCCAAAAAGCATGAGCAAATGGGGGGTGACTTTGTGATTCAGGTGTTCCAGATGAGTTTTAAGGTCATGGATCACTCATATATGATGTATGTGAGGTGTTGGCATGATTGGTTTTGATAAAAATGCTCTCAAATTGAAAATTCGAATGTTACTTGAATGAGAAGCAAAATCTGTTTTTTTTAGAGTGATTTTAGGAAAGCATGTGTTATGGTGCTTTGGTGTACTCAAACTGACAAAAAATGAGCTCTATTTATAGTGTGTCAAGTTTTTTTTGGCAGCAATAGTGATTGGTGACTGGTACAGACCTTTGTCCAATGGTTTTCAAAAGGAATCTCAGGTCTTCTCTAGCCATTGACTTGGGTCAATCTTGCAGGCCTATGGTCTTCTGATGCTTGAGTTTATATTGACTCATTTGCAATGTTGTGGGCTGATACATGCCAGCTTTATGCATCCATTCAATGCCTCATGACAAATTTGAAAGTTTTGGATTTGAACTTTGAATGTCACATGCCAAATGATGAGGTTTTGGACTTGCAAGACTCTATGGTGTTGTAGCTCTGCAGAGATCATGTTCATTGCACTTTAGAAACTTGTCTTGTATGGTGACAAGGCTTGCCAAGTCATGGAAATGACAAAATCGTGGAGCAAGTGCAAGACTGTCTTGCAAAAACTAGTCTTGGAGGTGTCATGTTTCCATGCTCATAACTCCCTACTCAAGTTGAATTAGGATGAGTTCTGGTACTCTTTGGAAAGCTTGTATATCCTACTTTAACTTTGATGTCCACAAATGGTCTTGAATAAACTTGGATCAAGGTGAAAAATGGCCTCAAAGTTGGTGAAAAACCAAGACAGATTCTGTCCAAAATTTTCACTAAGTGTTGGAAAAAGTGGCCATTTCCATGTTTTAGTGATTTTGATCAATCCATAACTCAAAATCCATGAGGATTTGGAATTTTTTTGTAGTTGACACTTTTGAGTATGTCATGTGAACTTTCATTTGAGCTTTGGATGAAAGAAAAATGCCTTGTGGTTTGGAAGTTATGACCTTGTAAAGTTGGTACCAAATCACTTTTGTTCCATAACTTAGAAAAATTTAATTTTCCTATGGTTGCCCCTTTTGCAAGTAACCCTATTTTTCTTGATTTTTCTTGATAGATGATGATCAAAATCATGCATTGACATTATTTTTTAGTTAGGGGAGCCACATTTGTGAAAAAATTCAAAAAGTCAAACTTGATTTTGGGCACAGTTGACTTTTTGTCAAATGAATTCTAAACTGTGTGATCTTCTATGCAATCAAGTTCTTGACCTAAATCAAATCTAATGGATGAATTCCATAGGTGTTTTAGGGTGTCTTGAATCATGTCCCAAGGTTTGGGAACATGTCTTGGTCCAAAGTCAAAGGTACAGTTGACTTTTTCTTCAAAACCCTAATTGTGGTCCAGATGAAAATGAAACTTGTGAATCAAGCTTCTTGGATCAATCCATTGTTGCAAATGGATCAATGTGGTGTATTTGAGGCCCTCAAATCATGTCTTGGGGTCTTGATTCATGTCTTGCCTCAAAAATCAACTTAGGGGTGAATTAGGTTAAGAAACCCTAATTCCTGATTTTTTATGAATGCTTCCCCTGATGCTATTTTGACTTGATGATTGGGCATTTTGTTGAATGCAGAATAGGGCAAACAAGCAAAAATATTTATTTTTGGAAAGAATTCCCTCCGGGATTTATGTCGTGTCCACAGAGATCGGTTCGAGGGAAAGAATGTCGTTCGACAGTCTCTCGCGTTTATGAGTTTAAATTAAAATAGTTTCAAACAAGAAAACATAAAAGTAAACATTAAAACAAAAAAAATCATTCTTCAGAGAGAAAAACTCGTCCGGTCATGCATATAAATCACTCCTCACAAACTTAAACTTACCGACCAGTTATACTCCACCTACAATACTCCTCAATATCACCCAGCATCGCTCACAACAAAGGTTATGTCTAACACACAGTTGAGATAAAAACCGTGTCACTCTCTTCGTCACTCTCGCGAGCGAAGCCTCGAAACACGGAAGGCATTAAGCTTCGACGCCTATTGAAGATTGTTAGCTCTTAAATCTATCTCTAGAGTCCAGAAACTAACAGATAACCATCCCTAATCGAAGTTCGTGAGGTTTATGTCTAACGCAACCCAAACCCCGCGCATAAAGCAAAAATCAGAGACAATCACTAATAAAGATTTGTAAAGCAGATATCATATAACGCCATGGGCGACAAATATACACGAGTTCAGAATAAATACATATACACAACCCAACATAGAAGAAAAACACAAAGAAGAAAAGAAATGAACCAAACATCTCGCAGTTTGTCAGAGCCGATCGACGATCAATCCACCCCAGTTCATCCGTATGTATGCTTCCATGTTGTTTTCAAAGCTAATCTATCAAAGAATGAGGTTGATGAAGTTGGAAGATAAAAAATCACCTCCAAACAACATCCCCTTCAAAAATGAAGTAAAATGAACTAAATACAAAATTCTGGTTCAGACCCACCACCCGGCGGCGTCCACTTTTCCTCTCACATCAGCTGCGTACATAAACCGCCTAGTAACAAATATCTAGCACCGCCTGGCACTGGAAATACCGCCCGGCGCTAGCCCAAAAAATATGGCACGCTCCTGTAAGTCTCTTATTTCAACTCTCTTATTTCCTCCGACGCAGCACCGCCCGGCGCACAAATCACACCGCCCAGCGCAGCAAAATGTACCGCCCGGCGCAGCAAAGGCGCAGCTGACAGCAACAGCAAAAATTCTGCACTGTTTTATTCGTAACTTCCGCACCGTAACTCCGTTTGACGCACGGTTTGAAGCGCTGTAAAGCTTATTCAATGCTCTTTATGAATATGGCCAGACATCCTTGATTGGATACCTGAAAGAATGAGATAAAATCAATTAAACTCAATGATATTTACACGATAACGCAATATACACACGAAAACGTAAAGTAAACGTATTTACACATAACGTGGGATTTATTCAACCAATTTTAACACAAAGTAACAATAAGTGCAACAAAACTTATATACAAAAATAGGTACAATTTGCACTTATCAAACTCTCCCCAACTTACATAATTGTTTGTCCTCAAACAAAAATCAAACAACTCAAAGAAACAGAGTGAAAACCAACAAATCACGAATCAACAGGTTTTGAAAATCGGACAAATGAATGGTTCAAATGAAAACGGTACACACAAAGTAAATACTTACCACTAAACTACGACGATAACATAGTCACGAAACAAATGCAAAATACAAAAATCATGCCAAACATCCTAAAACAACACAAGTTCCAAAGTGAATCACACCTAGTAAAACCAATCATTGGTAGATGAAAAACACAAAATGAGGTACTTTACACTCACACAACACTCATGCAAACAAAAGACTAAATTATGCATATATCCAACAATTCATATTGAACATACAAAGGCAAGAATCACAAGGACTTTCAAAGTTGTAACGTGGTCGGGTAAACAAACAAGGGCAATTTCTAAAGGTAATTGAAACAAAAACTTGCCTAAACCTAAGGGAGTGATCAACTCACAAAGATTCAAACACAAAATTTCAACCAACTTCTTCCACAAACTCAAGTGTTACACAACAACACTACTTATTTAGCACAATTATTGAAACTCTTTTTGTTTCCTTTCTCAAGGATTTTCTTTTTCTTTCTTTTTTTTTCTTTTCTTTTCTTTCTCATATTTTTTATCTTTTTTTCTTTTCTTTTTCAATCCTCATAGAATCCAACCAATGAGTAAACAACCATTCTCTCCCCAACTTGAATTCAACCACATCATCATGTGAATACTCCCTACTTTTTAAGGCAAGGAAAAAATCCATACAACAACACAAAGTTGAGGTCCAAGAAAAAACAAAGTCCATCAAAAATAAGTGAACTAAATACTCATAGACAAGCATTAAGTTCAAATAAAAACATGGATCAAAAAGCTTAAAAGGGTTACAAATTCTCACACACTCACAAGGTGAATTGACTATTTGGCTAAGGTGGTTGTGCTCAAAATGAAACAATTGCCTTGATCCTTTTCATACATTCATATAAACAACACAAACAAAAGATTCAACATAATAAAATCCAGTTAGAACAAGAATGTTGGTACTCCGCGCATATATGAACAATGGAAAGCCGCCTCACAAAAAGGTTGGGAACTAAAGTGATTCACACAAGAACAAGTATACAAAAGAATGAATGGCATGAAAGTTTGTAAAAAGCCTAAGTATCATGAATATGCTAAAGTATAGAAAGCGATAAATACATACCTCGGACGTGTACAAAACTTAACAAAATCATTACCATACATCTGCAAGTTGAAACGATCAAACTTGGAACATCACCAAATTTCCTCAAGCTATTCAAATCAAGTTCATTGACAAACACAAAAACTATTAATATTAACAAACTGAAAAACCTGTAGAAAATTCATTAAACAAGTTGTAAAGTGAAGATTTGAGAATTTACGAAAAATCCGAGTACAACTTGTTTAATGAATGTTCACCACACTACCTAAGCTAAACAGCAACAAAAGAAAAGAATACACCATGCTTGTTTTACGTCGTAAGCTCGACACCTTTACAATGCTTAGCTAGAAACTTCCTCTCTTCATGCCATGGTGATGCCTCACCGTGCAACCAAAAGCAAACGACCTAACCAAACACTTGAACAAACGTTAAAATATACAAATATAAATATAAACAAGTGAAAATATACAATATGTACGATATCTACAAAACTCAAAAACAAAGAAACTATCGCAATACGATTCAATATCAAAACCAATCCCCGGCAACGGCGCCATTTTGTTGAATGCAGAATAGGGCAAGCAATCAAAAATATTTATTTTGGAAAAGAATTCCCTTTGGGATTTATGTCGTGTCCACAGAGATCGGTTCGAGGGAAAGAATGTCGTTCGACAGTCTCTCACGTTTATGAGTTTGGATTAAAATAGTTTCAAACAAGAAAACATAAAAGTAAACATTAAAATAAAAAGAAATTATTCTTCAGAGAGAAAAACTCGTCCGGTCATGCATATAAATCACTCCTCACAAACTTAAACTTACCGACCAGTTATACTCCACCTACAATACTCCTCAATATCACCCAGCATCGCTCACAACAAAGGTTATGTCTAACACACAGTTGAGATAACAACTGTGTCACTCTCTTCGTCACTCTCGCGAGCGAAGCCTCGAAACACGGAAGGCATTAAGCTTCGACGCCTATTGAAGATTGTTAGCTCTTAAATCTATCTCTAGAGTCCAGAAACTAACAGATAACCATCCCTAATCGAAGTTCGTGAGGTTTATGTCTAACGCAACCCAAACCCCGCGCATAAAGCAAAAATCAGAGACAATCACTAATAAAGATTTGTAAAGCAGATATCATATAACGCCATGGGCGACAAATATACACGAGTTCAGAATAAATACATATACACAACCCAACATAGAAGAAAAACACAAAGAAGAAAAGAAATGAACCAAACATCTCGCGGTTTGTCAGAGCCGATCGACGATCAATCCACCCCAGTTCATCCGTATGCATGCTTCCATGTTGTTTTCAAAGCTAATCTATCAAAGAATGAGGTTGATGAAGTTGGAAGATCAAAAATCACCTCCAAACAACATCCCCTTCAAAAATGAAGTAAAATGAACTAAATACAAAATTCTGGTTCAGACCCACCGCCCGGCGCTAGAAAGCACTGCCCGGCGGCGCCCACTTTTCCTCTCACATCAGCTGCGTACATAAACCGCCTAGTAACAAATATCTAGCACCGCCCGGCACTGGAAATACCGCCCGACGCTAGCCCAAAAAATATGGCACGCTCCTGTAAGTCTCTTATTTCAACTCTCTTATTTCCTCCGCCGTAGCACCGCCCGGCACTCAAATCACACCGCCCGGCGCAACAAAGGCGCAGCTGACAGCAACAGCAAAAATTCTGCACTGTTTTATTCGTAACTTCCCACCGTAACTCCGTTTGACACACAATTTGAAGCGCTGTAAAGCTTATTCAATGCTCTTTATGAATATGGCCAGACATCCTTGATTGGATACCTGCAAGAATGAGATAAAATCTGAAATTCTGGTATCAGATGTGTGATGTTAAGTGTGATATCACAACAACACAATCTGCTTTATGAACAAGGTAATAAAACCAACAGAAAATCAACACAATGAATTGTTCACCTAGTTCGGTCTAACAACCTACGTTTGGGGGCTACCAAGCCAGGGAGGAAATTCACTATTAGTAGTATTAAATTACAGACTCAACAATCCCAGTTGACAATCTCTTAACTTAATCACTACCCAATGATACTTCTACCTAAGAACCTCTTAGATATGAGATACCACTCACTCCCCCTTAATCACCTCAGTGATACAACTCAAAGATTACAAAGTTCACAACCTGATCTTGCTTAAAAGCTTTGATCAAGAACAATACTCTCTTGCTTAAAAGCTTTAGAGAGGACAATTACAACTCAAACAAACAATGCCAATTCAAGCATGAATGGCTTACAAAACACAAACGAAAACTCTAACAACTGATACTCAGTATACACTCTCTAGTCTTCGTATCATCCAATTAGGGTTGTGGCTGCTTTAAATAGAAACTCGGACTTGGGCTTGGACTCCTCCAAAATCTCTGATTTGATTTGAAATTAAAACAGATTTTATCTTCAAATCTTTTCATATCATTCAGCCCTAAAAATATTAACAAGATCTGCTCCACATATGATTGCACCAGAATATATCTTTACCAAGATCTTCGCCTGCAATCTCTCACTCACTTAAGAAAAAAATCTCACCAACAACAAAAACACGCGCAGACCTAATAACACAACAGACTGATGTTCTGATGTTCTGTCACTCAATGTCAAGACATCTTTTTTGACATCAGTACACAAAACTGCAACCCTAACAAACTTAATGTTAGTAACTCATGTTAAGACATCAGACATATGACATCTTCAACAACAACATTATTTTACCAAAATTCTAGCCAATAACAAGAACTAACAATCTCCCCCTTTGGCTAAAACAATCTCAGCCAACATCAGAGATACCTGCAGCGGATAACATACACCACACAAACAGCAGCACACAACTCCCCCTCAAAACAAGAACCACAGCAAACAGCTAGCACACAACTCCCCCTCAAAACAAGAACCACAGCAAACAGCTAGGAACTCTCCCCCATTTTAGCCACAAATGGCCAACCATCAAATAGTTAGTCCTAGGCTAGCTCTCCTTGTCAGTCAAAAGAAGGCATCACATGACAAGACAAATCATAGAACAAAAACAAAACAGTACCATTATCCAAGATACAAAAATAAATACTCAAGGTGCAGAAAAAGATAAAACACAAATTGAAACAGCACAGCTAGCTTAATCAATCTTCATCAGAATCATCAGTAGAAACATCTTCATTATCCTCATTCTCAGTTGTTGAATCACCTTTCTCAGAACCTGAACCTTCAGCATTGACATTTGTGTTGACATCCTCATCATCTCCATCCTGTTCCAAAGACTTGATCAACTGCTCAAGTTTCATCTTCCTGGCAGTGCTGGTGCTGATCACCACATCTAGATCCTTGCAGGAAGACTTTAATTCGTCTATCATATTAGCTTTGGTACATGCCTTCTTGACACCAGAACCTTATGTTGAGACAATATCTTGGACATGCTTCCCTACAAACAACTTGGGATGCAAGGATAATGCAGACTCCCTCTTGTAAGCAGTATCTGAAGTAGTCAGTATTCCAGGATGTTGCTTCAGGATCACTCCACAAATGAGAGAAGGAAATGCTATAGGCATTTTAATAGCATTTGTTGAAGCATGCTTCACAGTTTGATCAAAAATGTAGGACCCATAATCAAAGTTTTTCTTTGTCCCAACCGCATAAATCATCTTCCCCTTTTTGGATGAGCCAGACACCTTGCTCCAAGGCTTTGCAGGGCCAACAATAGGAGTCTTCTTCTTTTTGCTTTCAGTTCTCACCTTAGAAGATGAATCAATAGTCTTCCCTTTTCTAGACTTCAATCTTTTTGCAACCCCTGGAATTGCAATGCCAATAACCTCATTGTCTGACAAATTCTCAACATTCACAACTTCAACAGGCTTCTTTCCTTTGGGGCTAGAAGAAACTTCCCTAGCTGGTGATGTTCTAACATCAGGTTCAACATCAACCCTAGCTCCAACATTAGGATCAACATCAGCTTCAGCTTCAGTTTCAGCATCTTCAATGACAGAAACATCCAACCTGTGAAGATTGGTTTCAGCTGGTTGCATGTCATCCTTTTTACCTTCAGATTGCACAGCAGTCATTTGAGCCAAAGGTCTTGATATTCCAGCCATAGGAATCCCTTTCTCAAAAATCTTGGTGACAATCTGCCCTATACTTTTATCAACATCCACAGTCTCTTCCTCATTCTGATTTCCAACAGCTTGAGGAATGGAGGTCCTAGGAGCAGATTTATCTCTAAACAGAATGCTAGTAACAAACTCTCTACTTTTCCTATCATCAAATTTTTTACCAGCAGAATGATCAGAAGATTTACCTGATGTATCATGAGAAGACCTTTTTGTTTGCATCTTGTCAGGTCTTGTCTTAGAAGCTGGAATCATTGAGAGAGGGGCTATATCCAAAGATTCATCCTCAGAAACCCCTTTCGTCAAAACCCTAGGTTTTGTATGTGAGGGACTCTTGGATGCAGACTTCTTGGAGGGAGACGACATTTGTTGAGACATTGTTCCTCTGTAGCAACTGATGAACGACAATGTGTTGAGACTTCTATTCTTTGGAGAAAAGATGAACAGACTATGCGAATGAGGATTGATGTAGCGTGTGGAGGCAGAGTGAGGAAATGATTGCATAGGGTAGGAGGGCTGCTTTTGTTGAGCACTTAAACGCCAATAAATGTAATTCCCCCACCAAAATGTATAACATTTCAAATTTTTGAATTTTAATAAATGTTCAGCACAAGTCATTAACATCTGTTGACTTTTACACATACCCAGTTTTCCTCTTACGACATCACAATGTTTAGCACATATATCCTTAGAGAAACTGTCCTTACACCTCCTTCCTGTATGGTCAACCTCAATGATCTTGCTTTCCCTAAGATTAACACTAGAGTGTTTGGTGATCCTTGGAATGTCACAGTAGGATGTCATGACATCATGCTTGACATTGCGATCAATCAGACTTTGTCTCACTTCTAGATGTTCTCCCTTTTTATCCCATAGATAGCAGTTTTCTTTGGACTTAGCACCCTTCATGACAACTTCACCTTTCTCATTAGTGACAATACATTCAGCTTTAGTAAAGTGAACTTTAAGTCCTTGCTCACATAGCTAACTAATACTGATCAAGTTGGCCTTCAATCCTTTGACCAATAACACATCATCTAGTCTAGGAGCACCTGCACAGTTCAGTCTTCCCACACCCTTGATTTCTCCTTTGACACCATCTCCAAAAGTTACACAGCTGGAATAATGTTCAACATTCAACAACAAACTCTTCATACTTGTCATGTGCCTAGAGCAACCACTATCAAAATACCCGTCCTCTTTGGCAGAACCAGTTAAGGACATCTGAGCTAACAAACAAGTGGCACTATTGCTTAACAACAGTAAGACTATCCTGATTCTGTCTAGGTTGGGGATTAGGTTGAGGATATCCATAGAGCTTGAAACAGAAAGATTTCAAGTGACCAAATCTTCCACAATAGTGACATCTCCAGCTTTGAAACTCTTCTCTGAAGTGATTAACATGCCTTCTTTCTTGAGGATGTTTTCTGTTATACTGCTGAGGTTGCCTTCTCCAATAGTATTGAGAGTGTCTCCTCCCATTGTATTGAGACTGTCTCCTATGATAATGACGTTGTCTTCTGTAATGATGATCAGGCTGTCTTCTCCCATGATGGTGGGGTTTTCTTCTGCTATAATAGTGAGGCACAACATTATTAGGCCCATACATTTTCCCATGCTGTTGAGACATAGGTTGGGACATGTTATGTTTAGGTCTAGATGCATAACCTTTCCCATGGTGTTGAGTCTTCTGATGAGGTACATATTGCTTGGGTCCTGACACATGAGCTTTCCCTTGATGTTGAGACATCTGATGGGACAAGTTCTGTTTGGTACCAGAAGAACAAACATCTGAAGAAGATTTCTTTTCACCATTAAATCCTAGACCAGTCTTATCACTTGCTCCTTTTACAGCCTGAAGGATTTCATCCAGAGTGTCAGTTCCACTATTCAACATTCTGATGGATTTGGACATTTGATCAAGCTGGGATTTTAACAACAGAACTTCATTCTCAAGTTCTGCTTTATCAGCCTTAAGCTGGATTATAATTTTCTTCTGCTTCTCCCTTTCTTGACAAACCTCTTCACTTTCAGTATCAGACCAGGAAACAGATAACCCCTTTTTCTGCTTCTTGAGATATGTAGGACATTCTTTTCTGACATGACCATAACCTTCACACTCATAGCATTGGACTCCTTTGTCAAGATTAGGCTTCTCCTCAGCTGTAGTTCTCTTGTTGATGTCAGACGAGATGTTCTTAACATTGGGTCTATAGTTCATTCTTTTTAACACCTTATTAAACTGTCTTCCTAGAAGAACAATGGCCTGGGACAGCTCCTCTTGAGACTCAGGACTATTCTCTTTCTTAGCATCTTCAGAACTAGATACCAAGGCTATGCTTTTGGTCTTCTTTTCAGGTTCCTCATCCATCCCTAATTCAAAAGTTTGAAGGGAAACAATCAACTCATCCACCCTCATCTTGCTGATGTCTTGAGCTTCTTCTATAGCAGTCACCTTCATTTTATATCTCTTGGGAAGGATCTAAGAATCTTCCTTACCAGCTTCTCTTCAGTCATTTTCTCTCCAAGGGCACTAGAAGCATTTGACAACTCAAAAATATTCATGTGAAAATCATGAATGGTCTCATCATCCTTCATCTTCAGATTTTCAAACTTTGTTGTCAGTAGTTGAAGTCTTGACATCTTGACTTTGGAGGTTCCTTCATAAGTAGTTTTCAAGACATCCCAAGCTTCCTTAGCCACTTCACAAGTGTTGACCAGCCTAAATATGTTCTTATCAATACCATTACAAATGGCATTCAAAGCCTTAGAATTTCCAAGAGCAAGTTCATCTTCTTCCTTGGTCCACTCTTCCTCAGGTTTCAGCTTTGATGTTCCATCTTTTTCAACAATAACAGGATGTTTCCATTCTTTTAAAACAGCCTTCCAACCCCTACTGTCCAAGGACTTCAAGAAGGTGACCATGCGAGGTTTCCAATAATCATAATTTGAGCCATCTAGAATAGGGGGTCTATTCACAAATCCACCACTCTTCTTGTCCATAGTACCAGAAAGTAACAGCCCTAGATCTCACCCAGATGCAGAGCAGGATGCCTGCTCTGATACCAATTGAAATTCTGGTATCAGATGTGTGATGTTAAGTGTGATGTCACAACAACACAATCTGCTTTATGAACAAGGTAATAAAACCAACAGAAAATCAACACAATGAATTGTTCACCCAGTTCGGTCTAACAACCTACGTCTGGGGGCTACCAAGCCAGGGAGGAAATTCACTATTAGTAGTATTAAATTACAGACTCAACAATCCCAGTTGACAATCTCCTAACTTAATCACTACCCAATGATACTTCTACCTAAGTACCTCTTAGATATGAGATACCACTCACCCCCCCTTAATCACCTCAGTGATACAACTCAAAGATTACAAAGTTCACAACCTGATCTTGCTTAAAAGCTTTGATCAAGAACAATACTCTCTTGCTTAAAAGCTTTAGAGAGGACAATTACAACTCAAACAAACAATACCAATTCAAGCATGAATGGCTTACAAAACACAAACGAAAACTCTAACAACTGATACTCAGTATACACTCTCTAGTCTTCGTATCATCCAATTAGGGTTGTGGCTGCTTTAAATAGAAACTCAGACTTGGGCTTGGACTCCTGCAAAATCTCTGATTTGATTTGAAATTAAAACAGATTTTATCTTCAAATCTTTTCATATCATTCAGCCCTAAAAATAATAATAAGATCTGCTCCACATATGATTGCACCAGAATATATCTTTACTAAGATCTTCGCCTGCAATCTCTCACTCACTTAAGCAAAAAATCTCACCAACAACAAAAACACGCGCAGCCCTAATAACACAGCAGACTGATGTTCTGATGTTCTGTCACTTAATGTCAAGACATCGTTTTTGACATCAGTACACAAAACTGCAACCCTAACAAACTTAATGTTAGTAACTCATGTTAAGACATCAGACATATGACATCTTCAACAACAACATTGTTTTACCAAAATTCTAGCCAATAACAAGAACTAACAAAATCAATTAAACTCAATGATATTTACATGATAACGCAATATACACACGAAAACGTAAAGTAAACGTATTTACACATAAAGTGGGGTTTATTTAACCAATTTTAACCCAAAGTAATGATAAGTGCAACAAAACTTATATACAAAAATAGGTACGATTTGCACTTATCAGGTCCATGTGGTCCCTTTGAGCATTTTGGATCATGTTTTTAAGTATTGGCTCATGACAAGATGAAAATTTTCATCTGGAGGCCCTGGTCGACCAAAACCCTAATTTGGTGACACTGGCGATCTTGAGGCTTGATCCACTTGGAATGTTGCAATCTTGTGCTTGATTCTTGATGTGGGAGTCCTCTTGATCCTTCATAGATGCTTGAGAGGCTAGACAAGTTGAAGATCATGTCAATTCTTGATTGATCCTTTGTCTGAGTGCTCTGAGAGGGCTCAAAACCCTAATTATTGATTATAGTGAATGCTCAACAATCCTTGAGGAGATTGATGAGATATGATGGTACATCCATATTGTGGTGATGATTTGCACAATGATGGGAAATCTTGGTGATCAAAATTTGGGGTATGACACATGTCAAATGTAACACCCTTCTAAACCCATAAATATTTTGTAAATTAATTAATAAATAATTCAACATAATGCACCAACAAGGGTGTCACATCGTCATAAAAACCTCTTGAATAAACATCTTGCTCCGTAACACAGGTCCTTAAAACATTTATAATCATCACTTACTCACAATCATAGACAAATTAAATTCAAACTTCGCAGCGGAATCATATTCTCAAAATAGCGTCATTATCAAAAGTCACATCTTCAAATAAACCTAATCATATAGAAAACTCATAAAATAAGTCTAACAAAACAACATAAACTTCAACTCAATCGTTCCCCACCCGATGTTACATATCAGAGCAAGACACCTCTATTATTAACGGAAATAACTAAAACTCCAAGCTATCTTCTGACTCCTATGACTATTCTTGGTTACCTGCAAGTTACCCACATATAGAGGCAACATTTCTAAGTAAAAAGGGTGAATAATCACATATCATTATAAGAGATATAAGGAATAGATCAAGTAGATATAGGAACAAGTATCACAAAATCATCTATTACGTTTCATCACATATATATACTCACACTTTCACATCATTAAGTCGTTCGCAACATCAATATATTATCAATAAACCATCGTCACCAAAACCATCACTTAAGTCACAACATCATCAAAACATCAATTAAATCAGCAATCATACAAAAACACCAATAATGCAATGCAATTTCATTGACTCGTGCATGTGGTACCAAACATATTTGATGAACACTGGGTCATCTCCCTCCAAAGATCCTCACCATAGGATCGATTCCCACTTGGAACCGGAGCACATCATAAAACGCACTCAATCCATACAATAGGATTGAGGCCACCACTAGACCAAAGTCCTAACATCGTCACTGGACAAACGTCCTAACACATGCCATGAATGTATGATGCACAACAACATAGTAATCACGACCACGACTAGTCAAATTGCATCATCTTTCATGTAAATAACCATAACATTCTTCACATAACATGCATAAACATCAAACACGTATGTAATCCACTTCATTCAACATATTCATCATCATTTACATCATAGTATGGCACATTATCATCATATCATCAACAACTTCTTCATACATCATTACATTGTCACAATTCATCGCATAAAAGTCTAAGTTATACACAACAAGATACTGGAAAGATACATCATTTTACTCATTTTATTCTACCCAAATATAGTTCATCGCGTTAGCTTTATAACGCTTCGAACAGCGCATCAAACAGTGTTCAAAAACTCAAGTTACGACACTTCGAAGATCCTGCCTGCTGCCCCTCGCCTGAGGCTCACCCGGCGAAGCAGTCTGCTCGCCCGGGACTCGCCCGACGAAGCTGAGGCGAATCTCCTTCCTCATACAAATTTCAGGACCACCCTCTTTTCACCATATCCTTCGCTCCTCGTCTCGCCCAGCGCTGCCTGGGCGAAGTTGCTTCGCCCAGCGAATTGAAAGGCTCGCCCTGCGAATCGTGCGAAACAGCAACCTGCTGTTGCATTTTCTGCACAGTTTCAGCCAAATTTTCTTGCGATTTCACATCAGTACACGTCCAAATTCACCACAATTAACATGTTCTCATATAATTAACAACAATACATTATCACATCATTACAAATATCAATTCGTGGAATTTTACACATCAAAATCATCACACTCATCATAACCATCATGTTATCAATTCATCTCAAAAACCCCAATCCAACCTACATACATATAAACCCCATATCAATCATAATAATAAGGAATCACCCCCTTACCTTAGATTCCTAACTTTGGTTCCTTCTCTTTGCGTTCTCTACCGAAATCCTATGGGTTCCTCAATGCCCTAGCCCTTTCTCCTTTCTCTGTCGCTCTCCCAACACGATCGTACAAAATGAACGTACTATATCCCAATTCTCCCTTTTTGTCTAACTTACCCCTTGGACCCCTAATATGGTCTTCCACCTTTGTCCTCACTTAACCACTTATAAATGACCACCTTGTCCTTATTGTTTCTACTCACTCTATTTTAATTAATACTAATCTAAATAATATAATCTATATTATTCCACTATTATTAATTCTAAAATAATTCGAACTAATTATTTTAATTCTAAATAATAGCACCGAACACCTTAATCCACGCTATCCCACAACACCACACATATTCCCACAACATTCAACACATATAACACACCATAATCAACAATACATCACATATTCATTCAACAATTCATAACAATCGCGAATAATTAATTAAATAATTAATTAAGAAATTTGGGGTTTTACAACTCTCCCAACTTAAGTAATTTTCTTCCCGAAAATTACCTGAAGAAAACAGAGTCGGATACGACTCCCTCGTATGATCTTCACGCTCCCAAGTCCAACTTTCACCAGCTGGTCCACCCCACAATACCTTCACTAAGGCAATCTCTTTACCCCGTAGCTGTTTCATTTCTCGACCATCTATCCACACGGGTGACGCTTCAACCGTCAAGTTATCTCTCATTTGTATGTCATTCATTCGTATCACATGAGACGGATCCAGAATGTATTTCCTCAATTGAGATACATGAAACACATCATAAAGGTTCGTAAGCGACGACAGTAAAGCAACTTGATAGGCTACTTCTCCTACCCTCTGTATAATCTGATACAGACCAATAAAATGCAGAGTGAGCTTTCAAGACTTCAAAGCTCGACCTACACGAGTTATCAGCGTAACTCTCAAAAACATGTGATCTCCCTCTTGGAACTCAAGTATTTTTCTCCTCATATCATGATAACTCTTCTGATGACTCTGCGACGTTCTCATCCTCTCTTGAATTATCTTAATCTTCTCGGCCATCTCCTGCACTATCTCAGGTCTGAGTATAACACTCTTGCTTGACTCATACCAACACAATGGAGTCCTACACCTCCTACCATACAACACTTCATATGGTGTCATTCCAATACTAGCATGAAAACTGTTGTTGTACGTGAACTCAATCAACGGCAAATGGCTATCCCAAGATCCTCTTTGGTCCAACACACAAGCCCTCAGCAAATCCTCTAAAGACTAGATAGTCCTCTCCGTCTGACCATCTGTCTGTGGATGATATGCAGAACTCATCCTCAACTTAGTACTCAAAGTGTCTTGCAAACTTTTCCAGAACCTCGACGTAAATCTCGGGTCTCTATCCGACACGATACTCGAAGGTATCCCATGCAACTTCACAATTTCCTCAATGTACAACTCAACTAACTTTTGCATAGAATGATTAATCTTCACCGGCAAGAAATGAGCCGATTTATTTAATCTATCCACAACCACCCAAATTTAAATCATTCCCCTTCGCAGTCTTCGAAAATCCTAACACAAAATCCATGGAAATACTATCCCATTTCCATTTCGGAATATTCAATGGTTGTATCATACCTAAAGGCTTTTGATGTTCAATCTTCGACTTCTGATAAGTTAAACAGACATAAACAAATTCGGCAATATCCCTCTTCATACCTGGCCACCAAAACAACTTCTGCAAATCCTGATACATCTTCGTAGCACCGGGATGAATACTCATCCTACTTCAATGTTCTTCTTCAAGAATACTCTTCTTAATTTCTGGAACACACACTCTATCTCTGAACCTCATCACGCCATTCTCATCAATCCGAAATTCACCTCTGTTACCTTGGCTAATCAAGGCCAATCGATCAACCAATCTCAAATCAGATTTCTGACCTTCATTGATTTCTTCGAGAATGCCACTCGTTAGTTTCAATATTCCCAACTTCATACTGCCAGAAGTCTCCTCACATATTAAACTTAGGTCTCTAAACTACTCGATCAATTCTAGTTCTCTCACTATAAGCATCGACATATGCAATGACTTCATGCTCAATGCATCAGCTACCACATTTGCTTTACCAGGGTGGTAACTCAAATCGAAGTCATAGTATTTCAACAATTCGAGCCACCTTCTCTGCCTCATATTCAACTCTTTCTGATCGAATAAGTACTTTAAACTCTAATGATCACTGAACACCTCAAACTTAGAGCCAAAAAGGTAATGCCTCCAAATTTTTAACACAAACACTACGAATGTCAATTCTAAATCATGCGTATGATAATTCCTTTCATGAACCCTCAATTGTCTGGAAGCATAAGCAACAACCTGACCATTTTGCATCAACACTCCAACAAGACCCATCTTTGATGCATCACAATATACCACAAAAGACTAACTCGGATTAGGCAAGATCAATACCAGAGCGGTCGTCAACTTCTTTTTCAATTCCATAAAACTCTCTTCACATGCAACATCTCACACATAAGCTTGACCTTTCCGAGTCAACTGAGTCAAAGGTAATGCAACTTTGAAAAACCTTCGATAAACTTGCGATAATAACCTGCCAACCCAAGAAAACTTCGTATTTCCGTAGCAGACTTCGGAGCCTCCCACTGCAACACATCATCAATCTTAGAAGGATCCACAACTATTCCACCACTCGATATCACATGGCCAAGGAAACTTACTTCTTTCAACCAGAACTCATATTTTGGCAGTTTTGCATATAACCTCTTCCCTTTCAACACTTGCAACACTGTACGCAAATGCTCAACATGCTCTTCTTCAGATTTCGAGTATATCAGAATATCATAAATGAAAACCCCAACAAACTTATCCAAATACTCATGAAAAATCCTATTCATATACTCCATGAACACACCTGGTGCATTGGATACACCAATCAGTATCACAGTGTATTCATAGTGACCATACCTCGTCCTGAAAGATTTCTTCGGAATATCATCTGGCTTAACACGAATCTGATGATAACCAGGCCTCAGATCAATCTTGCTAAACACACAAGCGCCCACTAGTTGATCCATCAAATCGTTGATTCTCGGAAGTGGATATTTATTCTTGATAGTCACTTTATTCAACTGCCTGTAATCAACACCCAACCTCATACTACCGTCTTTCTTCTTAACTAACAACACGGGAGCACCCCACGGAGAAACACTCGGTCGAATAAACTTCTTCTCAAGCAATTCTTCCAATTGTTTCTTCAATTCACTTAACTCAGAAGATGACATCCGGTAAGGGGCCATTGACACCGGACTCGTACCTGGTATCAATTCCACCGCAAACTCGACTTCACACTCTGGGGGCAAATCACTTATGTCGTCTGGAAATACCTTTGGGAATTCGCAGACAACAGGTAACTCAACACTTGTAATTTCACGGTCAACTTGCAACGATGCAAACATTGCAAACATCAAGGGTTCGTCTACTAGAAGTTCATCCACTTGCTTAGCAAACAAAAACATCAGTTCACCATTATCACCAAACTCAGGAAATCTCACAGTCTTATTATAACAGTTGATATGAACATAGTTAAACTCCAACCAGTTCATTCCAAGGATAACATCTAGGGATGGCAATGGGGCGGGGCGGGGGCGGGTTTAACTATACCCGCACCCGCCCCCAAACCCAACCGGGGGTAAAAATTTACCGCCCAGACCCGCCCCTAGTGGAGAACGGGTGCACCCGAACCCGCCCCGCCCCCACCCGCAAAAAATTAATTTCTTTTTAATTGCAATAAAAATTAATAATTTAATTTAAAAATTGATTATTTTAATAAATTAATTATTTATTTAATTAAAATTTTAATTAGTAAATGAATATTAACTTGACTAATTTGATTATTTTAATTGCAATAAGGGTATTAGTAATTTAATTAAAAATATAATTAATAAATGAATATTAAAATATGTAAAATAAGAGAATTAAAGTAAAATGTATTATTCGGGGGCGGGTGCGGGTGGGTCTTAATGTCTTCCCGCCCCCGCACTCACACCCGTAATTAAGAACCGGGTTTCCCCCGCACCCAATTAAATCGGGTTTTCCCCGTTAATTTCGGGGCAGGCCCGGGCAGGTCCGGCTTTGTTTGCCATCCCTAATAACATCAATTTTGTGCAAGGGTAAACACACCAAATCCATGGCGAAACTCTTCCCAAAAATGGTTAAAGGACAACCCGAGCACACAAAAGTAGTAGTAACAGAACCATTAGCATGAGTTTCTATCACCATACTACCATTCATATTTGACAATTTCAAGCCCAACCTAGTAGCACATTCAAGCGAAATAAACGAATGGGTAGCACCAGTATCAATAATAGCAACCAACTCAGTATTGTTAATAAAACAAGTACCTCGAATCAAGTTATCCGTCTTAGAGACTTCTGAACCGCTCAAAGCAAACACTATGCCATTAGTCTGAGCAGCAGTAGCAACCTTCTTTGGCTTCTGGCATTGGGTACTGATGTGACCCTGTTCACCACAATTGAAACAAGTCGGGCCCTCATTCTTGCAATCAGTGGCTCGATGACCTCTCTTACCACATCTGTAACATCTCAGCACATTATTATTGCATCCATTAGCACGGTGACCTTGCTCGCCACACCTATAACACTTAACAAAAGTGGGAGCTGCCCCCACTTGTTTTCTTCCCATCTGAAGCCTTCTGCTTCCCATTGTCAGCTGGAGTCACATAAGGTTTTCCTAGAAATTGTCCTTTCTCTTTCTTCTCACTAAGATGTTTGTAGTGAGCCGATCGAGCCCTGTTATCCTCATCATATATCCTACTCTTATCCACCAGCTCAGCATACCTACGAATCTGTTGGTATCCAATGCCATGTTTGATCTCTAGTCTCAGTCCATTCTCAAACTTGAGACATTTAGAAGTCTCAGC
This sequence comes from Lathyrus tuberosus, assembly GCA_022829125.1. Lineage (NCBI taxonomy): Eukaryota > Viridiplantae > Streptophyta > Magnoliopsida > Fabales > Fabaceae > Lathyrus > Lathyrus tuberosus. The sequence continues at coordinate 2,003,564 of JALAZF010000732.1, forward strand.
ATCAACACGGTTGTAATGCGGACAAAACTTCACCAGCGCCTCAAATTTTGCAGCATACTCTGCCACAATCATGCTTCCTTGCTTCAATTCAAGGAACTCTATCTCCTTCTTACCACATACATCCTCAGGGAAATACTTCTCCAAGAATTCTTTCTTGAATACAACCCAAGTTATCTCAGTCCCAACATCCTCCAATCTCTAGTGTGCATTATCCCACCAATCTCCAGCTTCTTTTGATAGCATATGAGTACCAAACTGTACCTGCTGAGCGTCAGTGCATGCCATCACTCGGAAGATCTTCTCAATCACTTTGAGCCACTTCTGTGCACCCTCTAGATCATGAGTGCCCATGAAAGTTGGCGGATTGTTTCTCTGGAACTTTCCCAAAGCATGAAACTCATCAAGAGCCCCTTCATTCTAATTGTTCTGTGCATTCTGGGCCATCATCTGAGCAAGCAATTCCAACGGATCACCGATAACATGATCGTTTCTCCCAGCCATTCTGCACACCATGAATGTGTGGTGCACAACAACATAGTAATCACGACCACGACTAGTCAAATTGCATCATCTTTCATATAAATAACCATCACATTCTTTACATAACATGCATAAACATCAAACATGCATGTAATCCACTTCATTCAACATATTCCTCATCATTTACATCATAGTACGACACATTATCATCATATCATCAACAACTTCATCATACATCATTACATCGTCACAATTCATCGCAAAAAAGTCTAAGTTATACACAGTAAGGTATTAGAAAGATACATCATTCTACTCATTTTATTCTACCCAAATATAGTTCATCGCGTTAGCTTTATAACGCTTCGAACGGTGCGTCAAACAGAGTTCGGAAACTCAAGTTACGACACTTCGAAGATCCTGCCTGCCGCCCCTCGTCTGAGGCTCGCCCGACGAAGCGGTCTGCTCGTCTGGGACTCGCCCGACGAAGCTGAGGAGAATCTCCTTCCCCATACAAATTCCAAGAGTACCCTCTACTCACCATATCCTTCGCTCCTTGTCTCGCCCGGCGCTGCCTGGGCGAAGTTGCTTCGCCAGGCAAATCGAAAGGCTCGCCCGACGAATCGTTCGAAACAACAACCCGCTGTTGCATTTTCTGCACAGTTTCAACCAAATTTTCTTGCGATTTCAAATCAGTACATATCAAAATTCACCATAATTAAGATGTTCTCATATAATTAACAACAATACATTATCACATCATTATGGATATCGATTCATGGTATTTTACATATCAAAATCATCACACTCATCATAACCATCATGTTATCAATTCATCACAAAAACCCCAATCCAACCTACAAACATCTAAACCCCATATCAATCATAATAATAAGGAATCACCCCCTTACCTTAGATTCCTAGCTTTGGTTCCTTCTCTTTGCGTTCTCTACCGAAATCCTCTGGGTTCCTCAATGCCCTAGCTCTTTCTCCTTTCTCTGTCGCTCTTCCAACACGATCGTACAGAATGAACGTACTATGTCCCAATTCTCCCTTTTTGTCTAACTTACCTCTTGGACCCCTAATATGGTCTTCCACCTTTGTCCTCATTTAACCTCTTACAAATGACCACTTTCTTATTATTTCTACTCACTCTATTTTAAATAATAGTAATCTAAATAATATAATCTATATTATTCCACTATTATTAATTCTAAAATAATTCCAACTAATTATTTCAATTCTAAATAATAGCACCCAACACCTTAATCCACGCTATCCCACAACACCGCACATATTCCCAGAATATTCAACACATACAACACACCATAATCAACAATACGTCACATATTCATTCAAGAATTCATAACAATCGCGAATAATTAATTAAATAATTAATTAAGAAATTTGGGGTGTTACATCAAAGGCCTTTAACAGTGCCATAATTGAGGCAAGAGCAAAGTCTATTGTGACTATGCTCGAAGAAATCAGGATATACATTATGGAAAGGTGAGCATCAAATAAGATGAGATTTGGTCACTATCTTGATGATGTTGTTTTTCCTAATATAAGAAAGAGGTATAATATTCTCAACAAGGTTATGGTACATTATTTTGATACATTGTGGTAATTGGTGTGTATTGTTTAATGTTTAGGATTGAGAGAGTTATTGGATACACAAACTTATGGATTGTTAGGTAATTTCACTAATTGTTACTTATATGTAGTTTTTGAAGTAAGGAACATATATGTAATTTCACTGTGTGTTGCCTATAGTTTCAGTGATATGCATTACTCAGATTGTAGAATGTCTACTGGGCATATTTTTGAAGTAAGGCGCATTGAAAATTTCTGGTGATAAATTCTCTGTAAATTTGCAAGACCATGTCTACTCATGCAGGAAATGGTAGCTTATAGGATTGTCATGTGTTCATGCATTATCTTCCATGAAGAGAAGGAACATGAGGTTAGAAGACTATATCCGTGATATTTACAAAAAACACAAATATGAGATGGTATACAAGCATGTTATTTACCTTGTTAATGGGTCAAACCTATGGGAAAGGACAGACTATCCTGATGTTCAACCACCTATATTTAGAAAAATGCCAGGAAAAAAAATGGAACCTGGAGCAAGGAGAAATTGAAGGCACTGATAGAAAAATGAGGATAACATGTTTACATGTTAAGTGCAGTAGGTGTAAAAAAATTGGTCATAACAAGGAAACTTGTAAGTTGCCACCTCTACCAAGCCAGTACCAGTTTATGCATGGCAAGTCTACATAGGGCCAAGAAACACAAGGTACCCAAAGTTAGCCTGCACCAAAGGGTACATAAGGACAAATTGCACCAAGTCAAGTAAGTGGAACCAGTCCTGCATAATCAACTGTAAGAACTCCTGCACAAGTAACTGCAAGAACTTCTTCAACTACAAGAACTTCTGCCCAGGTAACTGGAAAGAGTCGTGTCAAAAAGTTAGGCATAAGGAGACCAACCAGAAGTGTTGGATCACCAGGTCCTAAAACAAGGTTAAGTGCAACAAGGAATTTCTCACCCCTTAGAACTATACTCAGTTCATCTCAACCAAGCAAGAAGACTAAATATATGCCATTAAGAACTCTATTTTGGATGTTTGTTAAGTTAGATTTCTATTGGAACTATGTTATAATGTAATATTATTTTGATGTATTTTGGTACTATGTTGAGTACTCTGTCCTATAATGTAATGATGTTCTGGATGTTTTTAAGTTAGAGGTTTTTAGGTACTCTATTTTGATGTATTTTTTTGGTACTATGTTGAATACTCTGTCCTATATAGGCTTTTTGTGTACCATATGCTACTCTATATACTCTGTCCTTTATGGGCTTGTTAATTAATGAATCAAGTTTAATGATACAACTCATGTTTACAAGTATTCTTTACTAATCATGTTTAATGATATACAAATCAAAACATGTTTACAAGATTGCTTACTGTACATGTTTAAAACCATACCATGTTTACTTAATGTGAATTATTGGTACATGTACATCATAACATGGTTACTTAAGATGAATTACTAGTACAAATCATGTTTACAAATTAAATCAATACAAATCATGTCTACAAATCAAACTAGTACAAACCATGGTTAAAATCAAACTTGTACAGACCATACCATAAACATGTATTAAAAATTTCATTTCATTCATTCATCTAAATTTCCATCAAAGCTTCATTTAATCACACATCTAAAATTACATTATTAAATTGTACATTAATAAACTTAAAGTAGGAAACATAAATTTTTCCAGAAATTCTTCCACTTCATTGTGTTCTTGAGAGCCACTTGAAGGTCTTCTAGCTCCTTCCTTTGTGCATTAGTTTTTCTTTTTTTATCTTCATTTTATTTTGCTAACATTTCCAATCTATTTTTTTTTGCTTCATAATAAATATGTCATTATCACCTTTCACTTCATCATAATACCAATAAAAATAATCACATTCATTTATAGCATGCCCATGCGTGAATATATGAAATGGTTAAACATAAACAGTTAAATAGCAGACATAAGAAACACTTACAAATTCATACCTAATAGTGTGGACATCCCCTAAATTGCTTCCCAAAATTCATAATTGTACTTGCCCTTCTAAGCACAACCAAGTTCCCATAGTAACAGCTAGGACCCCATTGCTTCTTTGAAGATGATGAATAACCCCAGGATTTCGATGTGTTAATCTCTTTTCCACCAATTCTTGAATCATTTGGATATGGGTACGAATTTGAAGCCTTCATCCTATTACTTCGGTTTTTGAACCTCAATTTTAGAGGTTGGGGAAGGACATGAACCCTAATTTCAGAGGAGTTACTGAAGAAGAAGAACCCTAATTTGAGATGAAGTTGCAGAAGAAGAAGAACCCTAATTTGAGATGAGGTTGCAGAAGAAGAAAAACCCTAATTTTAGAGGTTAGGGAAGAACGTTGAACAACAAGAAGAGGAATAGGAATGTTGAAGAATAACATGACCACTACTTTATAGTGTTTAATCTTACGTGGTAGCTGACTAGAACAAATAGTTAGTCAAGCTAACAATGTTTAAGTTAAATGGCTTAGGAGGATAAACTTGAAACAATTAGTAAAGTTGAGGGATCAATATGGTCGTTTTTAAAATTTAGGGACTAAAATGAACCCCGCCCCAAAGATACGAGACAAAAAAGAATATTAAACACAAACACGCACACATGCACACGCACACGCACACGCACACACGTACATGCACACGCATACACACATCACACACACACATACACGTATACACACACACACACAAACACACACAGACACACAGGCATACACATATACGCGCGCACACACACACACATGCACACACACACATACACACTGACACAAACGCAGACATAGACACACAGACACAAACACACACAGAGAGACAAACACACACACACGCACGTACACACACACACACACACACACACACACACACCTCTTCCACATATACGATTGCTTCATAAACCTAACGTGTAGAACTATACATAGTTCAAGTTCAACTCACTTAGTAAACAAACTTAGTTTTTTTTCTCATATTCGGCTCATTTGGTTTATGAAACTAGTTCAACGATTTAATTGTCGAATCAAATTTCGAATTGTGACCGAGTTTGTTCAGTATATTGATAGCCTTAGTCAAAATGTACTTTTATATATATTTTTGCAAATAGATCATTTAAAAAAATTCTTCGCAAAATATTAATTTAAAATTTGATTTTCATTTAGTTTTAATCAATATTTTTTACTTTCGTATATCTTAAATATAATCTATCGTTGTCATTAAGTAATAAAAGAGAAATTTTATTAACTTAAGTAACACTCTTAGTCATTTTATAAAGGGTTAAATATGTTTGCCGTCCTCATAAATATTCCAAATTTCATTTTTAGTCCCTCTAAATATTTCCTTCAAACAATCGTACTCTTAAATTTTTTTTCGTCCCCAAAATTGGTGCCCCATTAAAATGACTTAACGATTGCCTACGTGGAAGGCCAAATGGGATAATATTTGACTTATAGCATAATGACGTGGATTCTTTAGTTAAATAATAGTGATATTATTAATGAAATGTTGACAGAAACCCTAATTTCTCTTTATCCTCTTCTTCGTATCTTTGAATTTTCTTTCTTCACCAGCCGTTTTCGAATCCCCTTTCTTCACCATCCATTTTCTAATCCTTTTTTTCACCAGCTGTATTCGAAATCTATTTCTTCACTCCAATGTCATCTTCCTCAAGGTGCAACAAATCAGGTTATTTGCATTACACAATTGTGAACAACCTTACAGGTTGAAGGTGTGCTTGTAATGCTTGTTTAATATCATACCATTGCAAGAATAGACCTAACAAAGGAAAGCGTTTTTTTGTAGATGCCCATTTTGGCAAAGTGAAAAAACTTGCAGTTTATTCATTTGGGATAAAGACCTAACACAAGGAAATGAGGTATATGAAACTATTGATAAAGATTGGAGCAAAGATGAGAGCATCATGAAGGACACACAAGCTTATGAAATGTTGAAGAGGTTGTATGATTCTTCAATGAAGAAGAACAAGAAAATATAATTGAAGATGAAGTGTGAGGCTTTTTCTGGAAAAATGAAGTCAATATGTCTTGTATTCTTGTTTATGATGAACATGTACTTGTTATTGAAGTGTAAATGTTAATGATTCTATTTAAATTTCAAGTTATTGAAATATTGTACCACTGTTGCTGTAACGAATCTATTGAAATGTTGTTGATGTAATGTTGTTGGAATGTTGAAATGTGATGTTGTTAAAATGTTGTTACAGTTGTTTATGAAATGTTCAAATGTTGTTATGGAATGTTGAAATGTGATGATGTTAAAATAAAATGTTCAAATGTTGTTTATGAAATGTTCAAATATTGTAAATTGGCCATAATTTGCCTTAGTTAAGCCATAATTTTCCTTAGTTAGGCCTAAATTATAACCTGCTATGACAACATGATAACATAGTTTGGCCATAATTTTCCTTAGTTTGACCATAATTTTCCTTAGTTAGGCCATAATGTAACAGGTCTCAATGTAACAACACAACTGTATGATAAACAAAACGCAGTAAATTGACAAAGTATGACATTCATTACAAATGTATTATAGCAACATTACATACGAAGGAATTTGATCCAGTAATTACATTACAAAACAAAATAAGGTAGTAGATACAATCATTACATTACAAAATAAGGTAGTAGACCATTCTATTGAAGTACATTACATTATAAAAAACATATTAAACCACGATACATATGACATGGTGAATATACAACACCATTCAAATATTTTCAAAATATCTTCATATTATCAGTATAGTCTTCATATCACTACTGCTTGGCTTTTGTGTAGACATTCGCATAACACCTAGTGGTTTGAAGGCATTGTTGATACATGCTTTTGGTTTTTTACCAAAGAAAGTCCTAACACCAGCTGACTTTGATGCACTTGGTTTGATAGGTGATTTTTCAATACTTAAAAGTTGAATGTCCAAAAACTCTTCATTACTTAGTTATGCTTCCAATGTATCAGCTTCCAAGTCATAATACTTGTCCAAACCTGTCTGTTGTGTTGGTTGCTCAACATTGTAAGGAGGAACTTCAACATCTGTTTTTTCTTCTTCTTTGTCTTAGCTGCCTCTTTAGTCTTTGTTGTTGTCTTACTAGTGCTGGAATTTATTGACCCCTTAGTCCTCCCATGATATAAGTAAAGACATCGTTAAATGACATAAACCATTTGCACAGAAACACAAACTAAAGTTAGAATATTGCCTTTTTTTGTGCTACTTGACCCCTTAGGCCTCACATTTTCATATGGAACAAGCACAATTTGTTTATTTTTCTTGGAAGTCTTAACATTGTGTCCAAGTTCCAAACAATTTTTTCACCTATGACTGGTATTTGTTCTTTGCCATTTATGTTGGTTTTCCTCATCTGGTTCCCTCATGCATAGTTTCTTAGGCCTGCTTGGGCCACGTTTGAACATGAATGACAATATCATAGGATCGGATGCCCTAGGCCAATTATTTTGCCCATTTAAGGGAGTGATCACTTCACTATAACATTGAACATATGTGTTATTGTGATAGAATTTATGAACATACTTAATAGGGTCATCTACTTTCCTATATATTACAACCGCACCATGTCTACATGGTATCCCCACCAAATCCCAATAATTACATGAGCATGTTTGTTTGGAAAAGTCAACTACAAAACTATCAGTGAAAGTTAGAGTCTTTTATAAAACAACCATTGGTGTAGAAACACCCTTAAAATTACCCATGGCCTGCATAATAATTTAACCAAGGGTAAAAAATTAAGGTCAAATATAGTACAAATACAATATGCAATAAAAGAAGAACAACCCATAACATATGAAGTACAACCATAAAATACGAAGTACAACTCAGAACATACTACATTTAGTAACAACACAAGTAACAAAGTGGGACCACAACCCTTGAATAAACAAAGTGACAAAGTGACAAACCTGGAAGGGTCCACGTGTTGAAAGATTCAAAATAATGGGACCGCAAGATTGAAACTTCAAAGGGACCATTGGACCACAAGCTAAGAACAGAGGTACCACGTGCACACGAACACAGAGAATAGGAGAAAACCAGTTGTAGGGTTTTGAATTGTATTTTGTAAAGTGATAAAGGGATTTTGACAAGTCAAATGTTTTTATTCAACAAAGTATCAACATCCACATTGGCAAATAATGATTTAATTAATCCATATTTACAAATGACATCAGTTCGACATAAGTCACCGTTATTGAAAACTAACGGGAGGGATCACAATGACAAAAAAGTTTATAAAGATCATTTTTTGAAGAAAATAGTTAGAAGGACTAAAAACGAATTTTAAAATATTTATAAGACCAAACATTTATCTAACCATTTTATAAATATAAAAAATTCTAATTCAAATCATTTGAGATTAGAAAATTAAACTCTTAGTATTAAGCTAATGTCTCAAATCTAAGTTGAATATCTAAAAATTGATCTAAATAAGTTGTATTAAATTGAATTGATTGATTTTTTAAAATTTAATCATAAAAAACAAATTGAATTACGCATAAGTTATATTTAATTATGATTTTGGCCTTCCTATTTGATTTGATTCACAAAATTAATTTATATTTTTAAATTATATGTCAGATTTGATTCACAAAATTAATTCATATTTTAAAATTATATCCCATTTTTAAAACGTAAAAACTTTCATATAAAAACTTTTGTCAAAGCTTGAAGAAAACAAATAAACTAAAAAAATGGATAAAACGGTTTTTGGTGAAAAAAAAAGATAGGATACTGTTCGACAAAACAATTTAGATTTAAAATTAAAAGATTAAACTTATAATTTATCTATAAATTTTTTTTTTAATTTTAAAACCTACTTAAAATTCCACTTGCAATCACCTGACTACAAACACTAGATACTTAGATTCTGTTTGGTAGAACTAAGATAGCTTATACCTTATGCTTTTGTTTGGTAAGACATTTTTTAAGTTTATAGCTTATAAATTCATATGGTAATAAAAGATATGTTTGACAACAATATTTTTATCACGAGTTTATAGTTTATTTTACTAACTTATAGCTTATTTTTCAAACGCTATTTAAAATAGCGTTTTTGTTGGGAAACAAGTATGCGTTGTGTGGAAAAACAAGTGTGAGTTTTAAGTCCCATATTGTTTAGAAAAATGAAGGTTAAACATTTTATAAGTAAGAGGACCATAAACCTATTATCTTAAGGGTTTAAGTGAATATGTGGTATCTCTCACTTGTTTGTGTGAGTTCTTGATCTTTATATCACATCCGTGATTTTGAACAATATGAATACTTTCCCTCATGATGACCCATCGGTTTTAACTATAATTTATCATTTTTTGTTTCACTTTTGGCATTATTTTGACTAAAAACCACTATTACCCTTTATAATTTATTTTAATTTAAATAAAACAATTATATATTAAATATCTTTTATGTCATTTTAATTTATTAACTACTTGAACCGTTATTTTTAATAAACACTTCAATTAGCTTATTAGCTATAAGTCATCAACTATAAATTATACGCTATCAGTCATCAATCATCAGTCATAAACTATAAACTATAAGATAGCTCATCAATCAACCGCTATTTTTATCAAACAGAACCTATGGCTGGTAGCGTGTTCCTGATGACTTATAACTGATAAACTAATTTGAGTGTTTGATAAATTATCGGTTACACTAGCTAATAAATATAAAATGACATAAAAGAACATTCTTAATTAAAAAATTAGTGATCCTATTTAATAAATAAATTTTTATTCAATAAAAATAAATGTATTAACAATCAAATGCAAATTTTTTTAAATATAAATATAAAATTAAACATAACACAAAAATATATTAAACACTTATATATAAATTTTGTAATGAAATTTAAATATCTAAAATAATATTATTGTAATTTGATCTTATATTTCAATAAAGTGCATATTTCCTTCTCCTTTTTCTTCTTTCAAAATCCATGATATGCCTACTAATAAATAAATATATTCAATCATTTATTATCATAATTATAAAAATAATGTATTAATAATAAAAACTCAATTAACAAATAATTAAAATAATAACTTAAAAGTAATAAAAAAACAATTCAATGTATTTTATTTTATCAGTGGGTAAAAAAATACCAATCTCATAAATGATTTTTTTTTATTTTATTAAAAAATTGTACATTTAAAAAAAGTTTAAACCAAAATTAAATATTAAAACTAATATGTAATATTTACTAAACTATAATAATACTGAAAAGTATGAGTTGTATATTTGTCAGCAAAAAAGTGTTATAATAATAATTTTTTAGTCCATTATCTTAATCTCAAGTTACATTTTGATTCCTTAATTTAAAAAAATATATATATTGATCACTTAATTTTTCAAAACTTTCTATATTAATTATTTTTATTTAAATAGCCACAAAGTTAACGACTTATTTTTGAATTTTTCCATCGTTAATAAGATAAAAATGAATAATGCAAAACATTTTAAAAAGTTAAGAATTAATATAGACCATTTTTAAATGAAAGGACAAGATGAATCTCAAAAATTAAGATATGAGACTAAATATAATATTAAGTCAATATAAATTAACAATATTTTATCATCTTTATGTACATTACTCAGTTTTGAATTGATTAAGTGTGTATTTTGTTTCGATGTAATAAAAATTAATTTTAAATAAATCAATCATGTAAAATTATTTTAAATACAAAATAATTAATATTTGAATATATTTACATATAAGTAATTCGGAAATAAGATTAAACAAAAAAATATATTTATACTCACAATGGCAAATCTTATGTTTAAGTTTGATTCAATTCTTGTGACAAAATTAATTCTAATCAAGACGAATTGTACACGTTAAAATTGATTTTAAATATTTATAATCAATTTTGAGTATTCTAAATTAAATTAAACATTTCATTATTTTATATTGATAACATAAAAAGTATTTATAAAATTTTAATTATATTTTATCAGGTAAGTATTTTTGATATAAGTATTTCCCAACAAAATAAATAATATAAATTATGAATAATCAATATTTTACTTTTCTTCAATGTATATTTCTTAAATAATGCTATTCTTACCCCCTAATACTTACACGAAACACTGTTAAATATGATGAACAGTGTTTTTTAATTTGTTCATAAATAAAAAAATTTATTTTTAAAATTTTTATAATACAAAAAATTTGTTATTTACTAATTTTATTATTTCATTAATCATAAAAATATAGGTTATTAATTATATATTTTACTTATAATTTATTAATCAAGTGCATTACTTCATTAATCAGTAAATTACATTACATTAATCAAGTTTTGACATTAAAATATAAAATATAATAATTAATCTTTAAACTCTATTAACCAATCATATTTGTTTTATTTCATATATTTCATAATTTAAAATCAGAATTTGGTTAATAGAATATAAAAATTGATTATTATATTTCATATTTTAAAGTTATAATTTGGTTAATATTATGTATTGATCGTACCTGGATCAGATAGTATTTGGTGGCCAACAACGTCTTGTGGACTTCAGCTCCGGTGCGGTTGAAAGACGGCGGGGTTGTACCTGTAAGATACTCTGACGCTCAAGTAAGGCAAATGTCAAGTAAAAGCAAGTACAAGGTTAGAGTGTAAAAGAGTGTGTAACCTGACCCTCTCAAGTGAGAGGGTATTTATAGAGAGCCCCAGCGCGGGGCCAACGGTTACTTGCACTGGGCTGGATTGCCAGACCCAATCCAACTAACTGTCAGGGCTTACGTGGCATAGTGAAGACCAGCACGTGGTCTTCGCCCTGGGGTAACCGTTCCTAGATCTCCGGAATTAGGACAGACCGTTCCACCGGGAGTGGGCGGTTACATGAGAACGTGTCTTCGCGGAAAGGAGTCTTGCGTGTTGGGGAGAGACGCGTCCCCGCGGGGAGGACTCTTATGTACAGAGGGAAATGGCCCCACGTGGAGAAGAGCACCTGAGTGTCGAGGAGGAGTGAGCTCGGATGGGGGATAACGCCTCTGTACGACGCCCTATGATGTGCGCGTGTCCGACGCTGTTGAGGTGGGTCTGTGCCCGACACGGGTCGCTCTAAGGGGTCTTTGTTGGGCCATCCCAGAACGTGGGTTGGGCCTGCTCGATCTAGGGGCAGACCCCTGCCCAGTCCAGAACATGTATTTTATTGATTAATGAAACAGTACATTTAATTAATGAATTATAAGTAAAATATGTGGTTAATAATATATATTTTTATGGTTAATGCAATAATAAAACTGATTAATAATAAACTTTATATATGTGTTATAAAAATAATTTTAAAAATCAAAATATTTTTTTTTATAAATTTTTTATTTGTTTATTAAAAAGATAAAAATACCATTCACAATATAAATACGTTCAACAATATTTATTGTAAGTAATTGATGTAGGAATTGGTGTAGGAATAACCATACTCATATTTTTTTATTCTCATTGATTTAGTTTCTTACATGTATATCAAATCAAATCAAACTTTAATATTACTTTAAAATCATTTATTTTGGTTTGTTGATATGTGTTAAAATATATTCTTATATTTTATCATGTAAATGTTTATGACACTTAAAACTCACACATACAACTAACCGTGAATATTAAGATTCAAACAATAATAATGATGGTGAGTTTAATAATATCGATTTCTGACAAATTAGTTAAGATTTAAATACTATTTTAGAAAAATATATATTTGGCTAAATATGTCAGATCTATATTACAAAAGTTTATGAAATTTAATAGATCAATTTATTTTTACATATCTATTATAAAATGGACCAAATAATATATAAAAAACCGTATAATTTATTTAAAAATATGTAAAATGAATACTTAAATTTTATAATGTAAAATATGTTTTTAAATAAATTTTAAGGGTAGAACTAACTTTATAAAAATATAAATCAAATTAAAAAACTATAACATATTGTAGGCCAAACCCAAACTTTAAAATTTTATTGTAATTAATAAAGTTTAATTTGACTTGATATATTTCCGCTCCAATTAAACTCTTAGCCATTTTATCAGTAATTATTTATGATGTGTGTATTGTCAAAAAAAAAAAAAAAATTATAAAATGTGAATAAACAATATTTCATTTTTGTTCAATGTATATTTCTTTGATTCACTGGTTTAGTTATTTTGTATTATCAACTTAAAAAAACTTTGTAAAATTTTAAATATATTTTATTTTATTATTGATATCTATGTATTGATTGTATAAATATTTTTATGTATCAAATCAAATTAATCTTTAATCTAATTTTTTATATATTAGTTTTTAAAAATAATTTTTATAAATAACATTTTTTTAAATATTAGAAAATTTTTAAATTTATTTTTTTATAAACTAAAAGATTAATTTTGATATCCTATAACATAAATATATATTATTGAAAATTAAAACGTAGTTAAAATTTTAAAAAATTACTTAAATTTGAATTTATTTCAAATAGCTTTTTAGAAAAATTATTTTTGAGATAATTTTTTGAAATATATATATATATATATATATATATATATATAATATTTACAATTTTTAAAACTTTATTTTAAAAAGAAATTTAAATTTCTTCCTGCAAATATATGTAAAACTTTAAAATTATTTTTATAAAAAATCCAAAACAAAGGTGCAAGTTGTAAAGTCATATCTTTCTTTGATTTATTCTCACCTTTATTAAATTCTTAGCCATTTTATCTTGTAAATATTTATGATGTGAGTGTATTTCTAACAAAATTTATAAAAAAATGTAAAAAGAAACACTATTTTGGACTGTTTGTTTCACCTTTAAAAAATAGATTTTTAACTTTATTTTTAAAATTAGATTTTGCAAAACTATTTTTTAAAATATTACAATTTTTTTTATATTGTTTTTTTAAATTAAAAGATTAATTTTAACATTCTATAACATAAACATACATTATTAGAGATCAAAAGATAGTCGATTGCAATTTTTTCAAAAAATTATATTTTAAAAATAATTTTTATAAAAATCTATTTAAAATAACTTTAAAATTAAATGATATTTTTTCTTTTTTGAAATTTTGATATTTCAAAAAAGTTTCAATAAATTGATGAATATCTAAATAGCATTTCAAGAATAATTATTCATACTAAATTTTCATTTAAAACTTTTATTAAAAATGTCTTTGTAAATTTTGTTTACATAAAATTATATTATACTGTAGAATTTTTTTTTTAAAAAAGACAAACAAGCCGGCCCTTTTTCATTGTTCAATGTATATATTTCTTTAATTTCCATTGCTATAGTTATTTTATATTATCAAATTAAAAAAAGTTTGTAAAATTTTAAAAATATTTTAATATGAATTTAATTGGTATGCACTGACAGTGTAAAAATATTTTACACTGTCAACCAATCACCTTCATGCATCCCGTCACATCAGATTGTAAAATTTAAATTAATTGTATGACATGGCAGATTAATATATTCCTATTGGTTGACAGTGTAAAATTATTTTACACTGTCAGTGCATACCAATTAAACTCTTTTAATATTAATATCTATGTATATTTGACTGTATAAGTCTTTTTATGTATCAAATCAAATAATCTTTAATGTTACTATATTTTATATATTACTTTTCAAAAAATACCTTAACAAATATTAATTGCACAGGATTTGTTTTGATATACATCAAAAAAAACTTTACACGTCAGATAAACATATTAAACTAATAAATTGTTAGACTTTATCATGTAAATATTTATGACAAAAGAATATTTAGAAGAATAATTAAAAAAAAAAAGATATTTTTTCTTAAAAAGGAAAAGAAAAATACAGTGAATAATCCTTTCCTTGGGTTAGGATAGAGAGGGTAAGGGCCTGGCGGCGGATCCAGGTACTGAAACTGAGACATAAACATAAACATAAACAGTGAAGTACAATGCATCATATCTTAAATCCAACGGTTAATATCAAACCCATATCAATTAATCCAACGGTTATCACATCAACCGCGTTTACGAAGCCAACCCATGAATCCTTCATCCTCTTATACCCTCCTTGCCGCGCCCTCTTTTCTCTCTCTCTCCTCATTTCTCAGATTCACCCTTTCTCTCTCTAGAAACCGTTCTTTTTCTTCTTTCACTCTCCACCACCGTAACTGTATTCGTTTTTCAGTTAGAGAGAGAGAAAGAGTGAGTTGTGACCGTTAATTCAATTAAGATGCAACCATCGAACGGTTCTGATTCGACGACCACGCAGGCGGAGACAAACAAACCGCCACGTCAACCGACGCCTCAGGCGGTGGCGGTACCGCAACAGTGGGTTCCGATGCAGTATCCGACGGCGATGGTAATGCCGCATCACATGATGCCGCCTCAGCATTACGCTCCGCCGCCTTATGTGCCGTATCATCACCATCAGTATCAGCAGCAACCGTTGCACGTGCCGCATCAGCATGTGAATCATCATCAGCAGCATGGATCCAACGGCGAGAATAAGACTCTCTGGATTGGAGATTTGCTTAACTGGATGGATGAGAATTATCTTCATCGCTGTTTTGCTTCCACCGGCGAGGTCTTTTTCTTTCTCTGAAACGTTGATTATGGTTATAGTTTATAGTTTATTTGTGAAGTTTGTTGTTGATTTCGTTTGTGTATATTTGTTGCATTGTGTTAATTGTTTGCATGCTCGAATTTTTCGTGTTGTAGATTAGTTTCTTTCGGTTACAATTGAATTAAATTTCTGATTGTAGATTAATGGTTATAAATTTGTGTTTGTGAAAAAGATTAACAAGATTGATTAAAAAATTGATGCTCAACAATGTTTTAAAATAACGGTTTCTTCTAATAAATGTGGAGTTTTGTAACATCAAAGTTTTGGTATATAATTTATAAAACTCAGATTTTGAGAATTGATGAAATTGAGATTGCAATTGTAAACCTTGCTACCACCTTATAGATGGAAAATTATACAAATCCAAACTTTTGAGATTTGATATAAATTATGTTCTGTATATATGTTATGTACAGTATTTTACATAAAATCTATGTCAAGTAGTTAAGATATATTAAGAACAATTATCTGTGAAAATAATTTTTCTGAACCCTATATCTAGACGGTCAACATGTTTTTAGTAGGGTATATATGAAAAATATTCTTTCCAATG
This sequence comes from Lathyrus tuberosus, assembly GCA_022829125.1. Taxonomy (NCBI): domain Eukaryota; kingdom Viridiplantae; phylum Streptophyta; class Magnoliopsida; order Fabales; family Fabaceae; genus Lathyrus; species Lathyrus tuberosus. The sequence continues at coordinate 2,019,838 of JALAZF010000732.1, forward strand.
AATGAAATTTGAAGGACCACAGTTTAAGGTGGGAAATAAAGTCATTAATATTTGTGAATTGAAGATTGAAGAATGGAAAGTTAATTGTTCATGTCACCTTTGACCTATCCTATTAATATTGTGTTTGCTTGTTTGGAGATCCATTGCAGATACATTAATTCAAATGTCTTTTCTTTCAGACGGATTTCCAAACATGCATTAAATTGTGATGAATGAAGCTGAAAATAGTTTTGACTTTTCTAGCCAAAACAAATTTGTATTGTGTTTTTTTTTACCTCCACTGTGTTTAAATTGTTATACGAGAACGAAGCATGCTAGGCTCAACTAAGTTTTACTGTATCTTGAGTTGTGACAAATAGAATTCATTCTTTTATTTTATTTTAATTTATTTTCTTCCGTATTCATTAGCTATATGGAAATAGATGAAAACCAAAGCCTAACACAGTTTATTTTCCTTCTTTGGTTTATTATCTGACTTTTAATTCTATGAATTGAAATGTTGCATAATGATGGTAACTTTTGACATTCAATGTCTGATTAGCTATTTGACAATAGATGAAAACCACCAAAGCCTAACGCGTTTTATTTTCCTTCTTTGGTTTATTATCTGGCTTTTAATTCTATGAATTGAAATGTTGCATAATGTTGTTAACGTTTGACATGCACCATTTGATGCATCTCAAAAGAAAATTGATGGGAACTTTCGACATTATGTGTTTGTGTGTATGCATTTCTGAATCTTTTAACAGATCAGATTGTTGCAGAGTAGTTCTGATTCTCTTATATTCTAATTTGTCGAAAATAAACTTGTATTTTTGACAACTTAATTTGTTATGAGTTATGACAGAAGATGTTGCTTTTACCTGTATTTTTCGTATTATTTCAGATATATAATTCTATTAATCTTTTGACTGTTATTTATTTTTTATCTTGCAGATTACCTCCATCAAGGTTATTCGCAATAAGCATAGTGGTATTTCAGAGGGATATGGGTTTGTGGAATTTTTTTCACATGCCACAGCTGAGAAAGTTTTACAGAGTTATGCTGGAATCTTGATGCCAAATGCAGATCAACCTTTCCGTCTGAACTGGGCTACATTTAGCACAGGGGATAAGGGTTCAGATAATGTCACTGATCTTTCTATTTTTGTAGGAGATTTAGCTGCTGATGTTACAGATAGTGCGTTGCATGATATTTTTGCTAGTTCATACCCTTCTGTTAAAGCTGCAAAAGTTGTTTTTGATGCCAATACTGGCCGTTCAAAGGGCTACGGATTCGTCAGGTTTGGAGATGAAAGCGAGAGATCTCAGGCTATGACTCAAATGAATGGGGTTTACTGTTCTAGCAGGCCCATGCGTATTGGTGCTGCAACTCCAAGGAAATCATCTGGCTATCAACAAGGTTTGCCAAATCACATTACTTGTTTCTGATATATGATATTTTATTCTTTTCATTTGGGAAAGAAAAGGAACTGAGCATTATTGCATTATACATTCCATCTAAAGATGTTTCTAGCCACGTATTTTACCTCATTGATTTGTTCTGCTGCAGGTTGTTACAGAAGAACTATGATCTGAACTGCATTTCTTGCTAGTATTAACAGTAATTATAGTCATATGGTTTAGCTTTTGATTTCATTTTAGAAGGGATATTGTCATGTCTTTCTAAATGAATATAATCTTTGAAATGACAATTATCATATCTTTTTCACATGAAAAAATTATGTCATGTCATTTACTGAATGCAAATTAACATTGAATAGTTTCACTAAATAGGAGTAAAGATAGATGAGAAACCTTCTAGTTTATTAATTGCTATTAAGTATTTAATGCATGCTCAAATGTCCATTTGGTCCTGTGTGCTGTGTGATGTTTTTCTTCTAGCTGATTAGGCAAGTAGCTATCTCATGGAAATTCTTGAATTCAAATTCACTCAAGCACTTATTTCCCAACTTGTCTTGGGTTTAGATCCTTTCAAATTGTTTTTGACAAAACATGTCTCATTTTTTAATTTATATTTTGATTGCATGTCCATTTGGTTCGTTGGCGCACTGTGATATTATTTTATAGCTGATTAGGAATGTAGCTATCTCATGGAAATTCTTGAATTCACTCAGGCACTTATTTCCCAACTTGTCTTGGGTTTGGATCCCTTTAAATTGTTTTTGACAAAACATGTCTCATTTTTTAATTTATATTTTGATTGCATGCTAATGGAAGAGTTTGAAATATCTTTTCCAGCTGTGAGTATATTTTGTCCAAGGTTATCAAATTCTGTTTTGAATTGTGAATATCTATTTCTCAAATTTTATAATGAAATGATATAATATACACGATAAATTGTTTTGTCTGTTTCTTTATTTAGGAGGCCAGTCAAATGGCACATCCAGCCAATCTGAGACAGATTCTACCAACACAACTGTGAGTTTTCTGCTCTTATATTATTAGGTTTTTCATTTAGCAACTTGTCGCTCTTATATTATTAGGTTTTTCATTTTAGCAACTTATCGCTCTTATATTATTAGGCTTTTCATTTTAGCAACTTATCGCTCTTATATTATGAGGTTTTTCATCTTAGCAACTTATGATTTATTACTAATTTTCTACACCTAATCGATGATTGATTATAGATATTTGTTGGAGGACTCGACCCTAATGTTACAGATGAAGATCTTAGGCAGACATTCTCTGAGTATGGTGAGATAACCTCTGTTAAGATACCTGTTGGAAAGGGCTGTGGTTTTGTTCAATTTGCAAACAGGTAAAAAGTTTTTAACCATCTCAAATCTTTTCATCGGTATGCTTTTTAATCTCTTCATTAATGTAATCACCACAATCATAATATTTAAACAACCTTTTCAGAAATAATGCTGAAGAGGCTTTGCAGAAGCTTAATGGGACAATGATTGGCAAGCAAACCGTTCGTCTCTCTTGGGGCCGCAATCCTGCAAACAAACAGGCACTCTTTCTCTCCCTCCTTTTCATCTCATTTCCTCATAAACTTCTTTTTAAATGCTAGAGTGAGTAATAGATTGTTTGCAGAATGTCTGTCATAAAATTGAATTTGTGCTGATTTTATCTCAATGATGATAACAGTTTAGGTTTGACTTCGGAAGCTGGCCCGTGCCATATTTTCCATCCCCTATTTATGATGGATATGGATATATGCCTTCTCCTCATCATGATCCAAGCACGTATCCTCTTCCTTATGGGGGTTACCCTATTTATGGAGGTCACCAACAACAAGTAAGCTGATTTGCAGGAGTAGCACTCACAACAAGTTACAGAACAATCACTCTTGAAGGAGCAAACTATTGATACTCATATGTAACTTGTTTTTATCTGTCTGGGAACTTGAGGAATCCCTCCTAATTGTGGAGTGGAGTTGAATTTTGATTACATGAGGTAGAACTGTAGGGATTCAATTAATCGTTATTTTAGACTTATATAGGTAATGGTTATTGAGGAATTTGGAACTTAAAATTATGGCAATAATTATTTTAAGAATGACAGCGTGTGATTGAAATCGTTTGATCCCCACCGTTGACAATTGTTTGCTTTTTAATGACTGCATCAGTTGAATCCTATAAGGGCGTGTTTGTTTTTAAGATTGAAATTACATTTTTGAGAATGTCATACAGAGAATGAATGTTTGGATCAAGTTTGTAGAAATTGTTATACATGTTTTTGGTGAGAATATGGTATTCTCATGGAAAGTTAAAGTATCTATAACTTTTCACTATCAATCAGGTTTAATTTTAAGTAAGTTTTTAGGTACCTATTACTTTGGAAGGGTATCAGTACACCACCCTATTGAGGTATCCTACTGAGGTGACCCAATAATAATGTGACATGTTCTTTTCACATATGCTTCCTAGGTGATTTTGTTTCCTAGAGCTTTTTATATTTAAATCTTATGCTTTAAATCTCAGGTTGGTGTAAAGTTTATTCTTTTTTTGAAGTTTGATATAGTATTCAGTTTAAAATAAAATCGAAAAGGGATTAAACATTGTTTCATATACAAATATAAATTCCACGTAAATTTTGTGGATACAAGGACTAGACTTAAGAGAATGATTAACGAGGAAGTTTTCCTTGAAGGAAAGATGAGATGAGAGTAAGTGTCCTTTGTGGTTGGTAACTTGGAGCCATGTGTCCAGCTCCTCTAACGGTTATAACTGTTAGCCCTTCGTAACCAATCAAATATCCTCCAACCTGCATATCGTAGTAACACTAATCATCTATAAGTAGATTTAATTGTTAGTATCTGGAATTCAGCACATTTTAGTGATAGACACATATGATTATTCATTTCTGTCAACGTGTTTGTCTCAGTACTTCATAGATATATACCGTAATAGTTTTATAGTTTTTTTTTTACCTGTTTTTCATTGTACCATGGACGCCATTCTGTATGTATTGGCAGGTTTAAAGAATTTATCGAAAACCTTGTTGAGGTTATGGGAACACGACCATCTGTATCACCACTGCAAATTCATTAAGCGCATGTTAGTATTAGTTAAACATAAAGTATTCATAATCTTTTATATGAAAGAGCATTTTATACCTGTAAATCCAAATGCTTATTCCACTTGATCTTAACCTATTTATAGTTGGTAGAATACTCGCTGGACTATCGGTCCAATTTAGCACATTACTGAAAAATAAATTAAATGTAATTCAATATCAGACACTAATATATGTCAGACACAAAACACTCATTTGTTCAGATATCTCAATGTACCTGCAAGGTGACCATTTTATGGCTTTAACATGAAGAGCCTCTTGAACTTCAGGTTGATTTAAGTAAGCAATGGTATAATCATCAGAACAAGGATCAAAATTATTTTCTTGTAATGTTCCATTGAAGAATCATTATCATTATCGTTATGTTAATAACATAAATAAATGCTAAATAGTAAGGTACTATATTCAACTTACAGAGTAACTGGTTCCTGTTGCAGATGAATTACAAACTGGAGCATATATGTTGTAATTGTCAATAGTTCCAACCTCATCACTAGCTTTATTTTGATATCCAAAGCATTCATTTGATTCGTTAAAGCTCTTAAAGTGACAATGTTTTTCCATTCCTTTATGAGTTTCATCCGAGTTTAGAGCATGCGTCCAATAATAATCATACATTCCCTTCAAACACAAATTGTCATCTATCCAACCGTTCCCAACCTGCGCCATGAATATTTATGAAATGTGACTTACTCTAACGTAACCGATTAAAATTAAATAGAACAATCTCAATAAATTTTTCTTACTGCAATCCCCTTCAAATTGATCGGTTTGTGATTTTTATTTTTCTTATTTTTCAAGAGAATTAGATCAGCTAGCTGAGGGATATAATGGCCTGCATAACTTTCTCCAGTTATGAAAAAATCGCGCGTTTTATATTGTGGAAATCTCTCGAGCCAATTTCGAAGAAAAATGTATGAATCTATGGATGTTTTTTTGTCACCAACGGTATAATCTAATGTATTATTTGAGTAAGAAAATCCAACTCCAGCCGGAGACTCTAAGAATAGAACATTTGCCACTGCAAATTATCGAAACAACAATTTTTTATTAACGACTAAAAATATATTTAACCCCTTAACCGAATGATAATTATGGATATTTTACCTTTGTTCCATGCATGTTTATTAAGGGAAAGTGTTTTTGCATCATTGTTGACTCTAAAAGGTCCTATTTCTTGCATGGCTCCATACCCAAATGAAGAACATCCAGGTCCTGTATAATCAATTTAATAACATTCATTAAATTTGTCACGATTAAAACGTGGCTAAACATAACTCATTTATCTAAATTAAACTGTAATTAAATAAAATATTTATTTATTCGATCATGATTAAACTGTGACTAATTTATAAATAGTATTCGAAAACTTCATATACAAATAAGAATATTTCAATGCATGCAAATTGAGTAACGAAATACACCCTCCGGTCACTATTATAAGCAAATTTAACTTTTTGTAGTACATTTGACTATTAATGTATCTAGTCCACATAAAGACTAGATACATTAGTAGTCAAATGTACCACAAAAAGTTAAATTTGCTTATAATAGTGATCAGAGGGTGTATAACTTGTAGCTATAATCAAATTTGGTGGGAGACATAACTCATGGCTTAGCTTTCGTCTTGAAATTCCACTAGCGTATACTGCCAATGTTGGCGTGCAACGATTGATTTGAAATCAATTAATTATCTTATCATATAGTAACAAGAAATTGATTATTTTGAAAATTGATTATGAATACAAAATTAGAAGAATACAAAATTAAACATTGATATTTTTGTGTTACTATTCAACAATATCTTTCATATGCATCAATATAAAATATAAGTAAAAGTCAAATTCGATTAATTCAATTATAAATCAAATATATTTGACTATTTACTTATATTAAAGATTATGTAAATTAAATTATAAAACCCATAAAATTGTGAAATTTATGTCTGATAGCACTTGCATGCGATCGACATCGTGATTTTACGAGCAGTTAAAATAAATATATATATATATACTCCCTCCGTTCCATATTATAAGCAAATTTTACTTTTTAGATACATTGAATAATTAATGTATCTGGTCTATATATAAACCAGATACATTAATTATTCAATGTATCTAAAAAGTAAAATTTTTTATAATATGAAACGGAGGGAGTATATATATATATATATATATATATATATTGATTTACCTCCATTAAGCCATAGAACAAGAGGTTTTGTTGAAGAATTTAAAGATGATTCCACAAAGTAATAGAAAAGTTTTCTATTCTCTTTTGTATCCACACTTATATAACCAGCATATTGATCAAAATCCACCCCTTTTGGCTGGCCAGGCAAAGCCTTCACTTTATCAGCTTCCTTCAACTTTAATTGTTGTTCAACACCATGTTCATATGAAACATATTCATCACTAAAATCAATTAAATAATAAGCTTCTTCATGTGAAGAAACATCCTTTTGTTGAGACCTCTTTGATTGAATAAGCTTATGGAGGTATTCACTTTGTTGGTTAGCTTTGCATGAAATAGCAAAGTGGCACACTATCAAAAGCAAAGACCATAAAAGTGATTTTTGTGACAAAATTGAGAACATCTTTTTGTTGTAGTGGATGAGTGTGTTTTCTATAAAAACCTCTCAAATTTTGTGTTATATATACACTTAGATTTTTGCTAAATTCATAAAGTACTAATGGATATTAATTTTTTGTTTTATTAAAATTTAAATTGGAAAATTCAAATTCATACGTTTTTCTTTTTTTGGACAATAATTCAAACGGCTTTCTATTTGTATATATGAATTGATTGTAATGTATATCCATGCACCTCTATGAGAAAAATTGCAAAAAGTTAATTGCATAGAATATAAATTTGAATCTAGACGTGATGTTAGTTATTATGCAGCCTATATACATTAAAGGTAGCAAAACAATTTTTTGATTAATGTATTTTAATTAAATACTAGTCACTATTTTAAATAAAATTATTTATTTATTTATTGAAGAATTGTTGTATCTAATTTGTATAATATAGATACGCTAATTGTTTAATGATGAATCATGTATGGTTATAAGTATGATGTCTCACATCTATATTGCGTAGAAGAAATTTGGTCTACTAGATAACCACGTAGGAAGTATGAAGGGTGGAGGACGATATCTAATAGAATCAGTATGTGCTCTCTAATTAGACACACTAAAGTAGGCGGACTTATGCTGATACATGAAACTCTTAAAGTTCTTAATTACTAGTTATCTTGACTTTTTTAGAAAATTAATCCATGAATTCTTGACAAGCAAGCATCGCAATGTATCAACCACGAGCTTGTTCAATATGCATCAGGGACACTCTGAATCATTGCAGAAATATCTTGCACACTTCAACAAGGAGACAATCAAGAATCAATCCTAACCAAGAGATGTTCATAAGGGAATTTTAGAATGGGATGAAAGTAAGGCTTCAATGGAAGAAATAATGGCAAGGGGAAATGTTATGACAAAGGAGAAAAGAGAAATGTGAAAAGAGAGTCAGAGGTGCAAAGGAACGCAACAATAGGGCATCTAAGTAGAGGTTGATACCGTTATGGCGGACCTAGCCGGACCTCAGAAAGAAGACACTAATTGAATGTCACTATCACTAGGAGATCCACTCCTAAATTACCACTAGATGAATTCTCGTAACTACTGAAAAAATTCATATCTACAAACTTCCAATCCACTTTCCTCGTACTCTGTTTCTATCTTTTCAAGTACTGAGTCCACAACTCTCACATCTCAGCATCATTTCAGGGCTCTATGACCTCTCCTAGATGAATCACATTCTCGAATAAACACCAATAAGGAGGATATAAAAAACACAAAGGAAATAGAAGGTTACCTGATGTTGTGAGTGGTTGTTGGAGATGCAAGATAGATAAGGGAGAAAAATACAAGAGATACTTGGTGCAAAAATAATAGATGAAGCGAAGAGGTGAGGGAAATGAAAAACTGTAAAGCCCATTTAAAGGAGTGAGTAGTAGCAAAAAGAAGAACAATATTTATTGATATCCTCCCATGGATGCAGGAAGTATGTATATGTCATGATTTAGTGTTATTCCCAAAGGATTTTGCAATCATCAAAACACGTGTAAATGGAATAGTCATGCAACCAACATTAACCAATCACGATAAAAAATGAGTATAAACTCACACAAGAATGATTGCTTGTTAAGGAACGTCGAATAATGGATAAATCGTCTTAAGAAAAGCATTTCTCCCCTGCGCAGCTCATGCTTAAGGGGTTGTGTACATGTCAGGTCTATCGGTATATCTCAAGAAAGCATTTCACCCATATACGACTCATACTTGAGGGACTATGTACATGTTCAATCTATTGAACTAGTTCATCGAGAATGGGTCAGGTTAATTCTTCTATAAGACCTTAGTTGGATTGTGGCAAGTGATGAGCTAGGTCGATCATGCCGACCCAAAACTAATACGGACGGAATATCTGGATTAAAGATACGAGGAATAACACATTTATGACTAATTAAGAGAATTGTGACTTAGGATAAGACAATCAAACGCGATTACTAATTACCATTATGAGATCACGGTAATCATACACAAACACCTTAAATGGTCTCTCATGGATCTCGAGCAAAGGATGAGTCAGAACTACTATATAAATAAATGATCACAAAGGGAAAAAGATATACACAATTCACAAAGCATCTGACTACGACTTTACTGGCCCTAATGTGCTTATCATGGCCACAGACTTTTCTCGCGATTGCGAAATCATGAACATTCAATTTAAAACAGATTTCTTAAAAATGGTGGAAGTTTGTGAAAGAGACAAAAGAATTAGGGTTACCTGAGAAAGATTATATCTAGCAAATCATCTCAGACAATATTTAAAAAACACCTGTATTGTTTTGACGCATAGGACAAAAAACTTTGCAACCCACACATTGGTAAAAAAAAACCATATCCAAAAAAATAAAGGCTTAAATGCACTTTTGACCCCCCTAGTTTGGGTTTTTACCACTTTTGATCCCCCTATTACAAAACCTGTGTTTTTGGTCCCTTTAGTTTGATGCGCCTGGCATTTTGTTGGTCCCCCTTCCAAATATGCTGATCTGGCTTTAAATTGGCTGATGTGGCTGGTTAAATGTTATGCCATGTCATTTAAATTCTATTTGTTACTAATTATAATTGAAAAAAACTAATTAAATGACTAATTACCTCCTAGTTTCAATTCATTTAACCCTAGTTTCAATTCATTTCTCCAATTCACCTGTACACGAACACTGCTCTTTGTTCTTTGTGTTTTCACTCCATTCCAGCAAGTCAAAGGAAGATGACGAAGGAAGCAACGCGCGAAGGGGTCAACTACTGCGTAAGGTACGTAATGTGTTCCTTTTAGGGTTTTGTGGTCCCTTGTATCAGTTTATTGCTTTGTGGTCCCTTGTATCCGGTTAGGGTTTTGTGGTCCCTTTTCTTGTTTTCTGGTCATTTGTTTATGATTACTAAGTATTGGGTTTTGCAATGTTTCGTTGTTGTCGTGGTAGTGCGTGTGGTCCCTGATCTTTCTGCATTTTCTAATGTTATTCACATCGTGTGGGACCCTAAAGTGGTTAATGGTTTTTTTTGTCAGGCCAACTAAGAACAATAAGGTCAGGTTGAGAATCCATCATAGGGGACAGTTGGTTGATTATCCTGTTAAATGGTACGTGAATAGGTTAGTGACTGAGATGAATTGGAGTTGGGATGTAGATTACATGTCATATATGGAGATAGAGGATATGATAAGGTCTGAGGGTTATGTGAATATCAAGTGTCTATGGTATTGGAACCCAGGTTTTAGCCTTTCTCGTGGTCTTAGACCTTTGAACAATGACAATGATGTGGTGCAGTTTGCAAAAGATGTTGTAGGATATGATGTTGTTGATGTTTATGTGGAGCATAGTGTGGGGATACCAGATATCATTGAGGATAGTGAAGCTAATGTAAACATTGAGGATGATGAGGAAGATGAAATACAATGTACAGGGTTTAAGAGTTCACAAGCAGATAATGTTGCCACTGAATGTAATGTTGCACCAGAAGTTAAGGCTACTGAATGTAATGTTGCACCAGAAGTTAAGGCTACTGAAGGTAATGCTACTGAAGGTAATGTTGCACAAGAAGTTAAGGCTACTGAAGGTAATGCTACTGAAGGTAATGTTGCACCAGAAGTTAATGCTACTGAAGGTAATGATGCCCCAAAAGTTAATGCTGCTGAAGGTAATTCCACTGAAGGTAATGCTACTGAAGTAAATGCTGAAGAGGTTAATGATAGTATGGATGATGACTATGTTGCTAGTAGTGAAAGTAGTGAAGAGGAGAGTGATTACAATTATAGTGATGATTCAGGTGTTAGTGAGGTCAACTGGACTAAGGTTTTGCCACAAGAGACATTAGGTGAGGGTGGAAGCTGTCAAAAACATGTAGACAAGGTTGACATTGTACATGATGAGAGTGAGGACTCTGACCATTTGTATACACCCCCTGGAAGTGATGATGATGAGGAGGGTACTAAGTTTCCCACATTTAAGACTGGTGAGGGGATGGCATTTCAGCTTGGCATGATGTTCACCAACAAAGAAGCCATTAGGGATGCAATCAAGGAGTATGGTATGGAGAATCAAAAGAATGTTTTCATTAAGAAAAATGATGCTAAAAGAGTTGTGGTGAGATGCACAGATGGATGTAAGTTTTACTTGAGATTTAGTAAACGAATGGGGAACCAATTTTGGCAAGTAGTAAGTTTGATTGAAGAGCATACTTGTCCTAGAACTGCTAGAAACAGAAGTGCAAAGACCAAGTGGCTTGCTAAAAGGTTTGCCAACACTCTTAGGCATAGCCCCAATATGAAACCAGTTAGTCTCATAGCTGAAGCAGTTGATAAATGGGGAGTGAAATTATCAGTGGACCAAGCATATAGGGCCAAGAGGAAAGCAATGGAGCTAGTTCAAGGGGCTGGTATTGATCAATTTTCACATTTGAGATCTTATGGGAATGAAATATTGAAATCTAATCCTAACAGTACAGTGGTGATTCAATGTGGTGAAAGTAATGGCAGTCATGTTTTTGAGAGAATTTATGTGTGTCTGGAAGCAAGCAAAGCAGCTTTTGCAAAGACATGTAGGCCACTAATTGGGTTAGATGCATGCTTTCTAAAAGGAGACTATGGTGGACAATTGATGTCAGCAGTTGGGAGGGATGGAAACAATCAAATATTTCCTATAGCATATGCTGTAGTTGAAGCTGAAACAAAGGAGACTTGGGAATGGTTTTTAGATCTTCTACTGCATGACTTAGAGGTTTACAATCAGAGGGCATACTCATTTATATCAGACCAACAAAAGGTACAGTTTTATGTTTTACAATCAGATTTGGATTTTGTGCATTATGTTTGACTATTACTTGATCAATTTCCATTTTCACTTTTAGGGACTTGTTCCAGCTGTTCTAGGAATTAGTGCCAATGTTGAATGCAGACTATGTGTTAAACATCTATATGGCAATTGGAAGAAGAGACATGCTGGATTAGAATTCAAACAAGTGTTGTGGGCAGCTGCAAGGGCAACAACAATTCCTGCTTGGGAGAAGGCAATGCTGCAAATGAAAGCAATGAAGGAAGAGGCATGGAAGGATATGATGGAAGTGCCTGCTAACCAATGGAGTAGGTCACACTTCAGCACTTACTCAAAGTGTGATTTACAAGTCAATAACATGTGTGAAGCATTCAATAGGGCAATCCTTGAGCATAGGGACAAGCCAATTATCACCCTATTGGAGGGCATCAAACACTACATCACCAAGAGAATTACAAGTCAAAAGGAGCTGCTTCAAAATTACACTGGATCCATATGCCCTAAAATTCAACTCATACTTGAAAAAAATAAGAAACAAGCACAAGGCTGGAGTCCTACATGGCATGGTGATGATGACTTAGCCATTTTTGGTGTCAGCAATGGGAATGAAGCTTATTGTGTTGATTTGAAGAAACAAACTTGTTCATGTAGGAAATGGGAATTGAGTGGAATACCTTGCTGCCATGTAATTGCATGCATATGGAACATAAAGAAACACCCTGAGGATTATGTTGCAATATATTATAGGTTTGCCCATCTAACATTGTAGTTTGTATAGACTTACCCTCACATTTAACTGAATTTTGAATTTTTTGGCAGGAAAGCAACTTTTATGGAAACTTACTCTCACATTGTGTTTCCAACCAATGGACCACAATTGTGGCCTGTGACTGATGTGGGTAAAGTGGAACCACCTGTTATGAGGAGAGCAATAGGAAGGCCAAAAAAACAGAGAAACAAGACCAATGATGAGCCAAGAAATCCTCACATTCTCCAAAGGAAGTTCTCAACTGTGACATGTGCCAAGTGTGGTGCAATGGGGCATAACAAAAGAAGCTGCAAGGGAAAAAGGGCTGCAGATAGGGCTATCCCAAAGGGTGGGAACAAACCAAAGAAGCCTAAGAAGGTTAAGGCTACCCCAAAGGAAAAACAAACTGAGATTGGTCAAAGTCCACAAGCACCTCAACCAACTCAAGAGTAGTCTCCTATAGGTTTTAGATGTCATTTTGATGTAGGTTATTTTGATGTAATGCTATCAAGCTATTGGTGTAATTTTGATGTTATTTTGGAGTATTGGTGTAATACTGTCAAGCTGCCAGGCAGTCTTAGTTATTTTGGCATATATTTTGATGTTGTTTTGTTGGTTTGAATTGGTGTAATGCAGACAAGTTAATGGTTTGATCAATATATAAGTATTTCAAGTAATTTGGTGTAATGCAGACAAGTTAAGGTTTGTGTAATTATGCTGTCAAAATGCTGTCAAGGTGCATACATTATAAGTATCACTGTTAAGGTTTGGTTTGTGTAATTATGCTGCCAAAATGCTGTCAAGGTGCATACATTATAAGTATCACTGTTAAGGTTTGGTTTGTGTAACACTGCTGTCAAAATGCTGTCATTATAAGGATCACTGTTAAGGTTTGGTTTGTGTAATGCTGCTGTCAAAATGTTGTCAAAGTGCATACATTATAAGTATCACTGTTAAGGTTTGGATTGTGTAATGCTGCTGTCAAAATGCTGTCAAAGTGCATACATTATAAGTATCACTGTTAAGGTTTGGATTGTGTAATGCTGCTGTCAAAGTGCATACATTATAAGGTTTGGTTTACAACATTAGAAGCTGCATAAATTACAACATAAACTACAACCAGAATTAGTGCACATGCTCATATATGTGGAATACTATTTAAGCTGCATAAATTACAACATAAATTACAACCAGAATTCTAAACATTGCAATTCTTTTCATTTCAACAATCAACACACATTACATCTCAAAATTCTCAGCCTTGCATTTCATTACATCTCAACCAACCAAAATACAATTACATTTCTACCTAATCTACTTCATCATTGTTGTTCCAACAAAGGCAAAAAAAACTACAAATAACAACATCCAGTTAATCTTCAATTGTTTCTTCATGATCTTCATCTTCATCCTCAATTCCTCCTCCTTTGCTTTGTGTGTGTTAACAATGTCTTTCTCCTCATTCAACTTCATTAACAGTGATGATATTATCTCTTTTTCCCTAGGAGGCATTTCTTCATCCAACCAAACAAAGTGAGAACATTTCTTGTATCCTTGTACTTTATACATCCCACATCCATAGAAACGACGACCCGGGTTCGCATCCGTCTATGCCGTCATCAACGGAGCATCAAGTCCACACTTGCAAACATGCCTTGAATGATTTGATGACCCACTTCCATGGATACATCCAGATTCACATTCACGAGGCATAGAAACGAAGACTACCAACCTGGTTTGTTGGCAAGTGAAGTGAAGAAGAAGATTATGAACTGAGAAGAAGATGATGAACTGGGAAGAATATGCGTAGTGAGAAGAAAGAGGAATATAAATCCCTAATTTATAAATAATCTTCATAACATAATTAGGTAATTAGTCATTTAATTAGTTTTTTTCAATTATAATTAGTAACAAATAGAATTTAAATGACATGGCATAACATTTAACCAGCCACATCAGCCAATTTAAAGCCAGATCAGCATATTTGGAAGGGGGACCAACAAAATGCCAGGCGCATCAAACTAAAGGGACCAAAACCTGTGTTTTTGGTCCCTTTAGTTTGATGCGCCTGGCATTTTGTTGGTCCCCCTTCCAAATATGCTGATCTGGCTTTAAATTGGCTGATGTGGCTGGTTAAATGTTATGCCATGTCATTTAAATTCTATTTGTTACTAATTATAATTGAAAAAAACTAATTAAATGACTAATTACCTAATTATGTTATGAAGATTATTTATAAATTAGGGATTTATATTCCTCTTTCTTCTCACTACGCATATTCTTCCCAGTTCATCATCTTCTTCTCAGTTCATAATCTTCTTCTTCACTTCACTTGCCAACAAACCAGGTTGGTAGTCTTCATTTCTATGCCTCGTGAATGTGAATCTGGATGTAGCCATGGAAGTGGGTCATCAAATCGTTCAAGGCATGTTTGCAAGTGTGGACTTGATGCTCCGTTGATGACGGCATGGACGGATGCGAACCCGGGTCGTCGTTTCTATGGATGTGGGATGTATAAAGTACAAGGATACAATAAATGTTCTCACTTTGTTTGGTTGGATGAAGAAATGCCTCCTAGGGCAAAAGAGATAATATCATCACTGTTAATGAAGTTGAATGAGGAGAAAGACATTGTTAACACACACAAAGCAAAGGAGGAGGAATTGAGGATGAAGATGAAGATCATGAAGAAATAATTGAAGATTAACTGGATGTTGTTATTTGTAGTTTTTTTTGCCTTTGTTGGAACAACAATGATGAAGTAGATTAGGTAGAAATGTAATTGTATTTTGGTTGGTTGAGATGTAATGAAATGCAAGGCTGAGAATTTTGAGATGTAATGTGTGTTGATTGTTGAAATGAAAAGAATTGCAATGTTTAGAATTCTGGTTGTAATTTATGTTGTAATTTATGCAGCTTAAATAGTATTCCACATATATGAGCATGTGCACTAATTCTGGTTGTAGTTTATGTTGTAATTTATGCAGCTTCTAATGTTGTAAACCAAACCTTATAATGTATGCACTTTGACAGCAGCATTACACAATCCAAACCTTAACAGTGATACTTATAATGTATGCACTTTGACAGCATTTTGACAGCAGCATTACACAATCCAAACCTTAACAGTGATACTTATAATGTATGCACTTTGACAACATTTTGACAGCAGCATTACACAAACCAAACCTTAACAGTGATCCTTATAATGTATGCACTTTGACAGCATTTTGACAGCAGTGTTACACAAACCAAACCTTAACAGTGATACTTATAATGTATGCACCTTGACAGCATTTTGGCAGCATAATTACATAAACCAAACCTTAACAGTGATACTTATAATGTATGCACCTTGACAGCATTTTGACAGCATAATTACACAAACCTTAACTTGTCTGCATTACACCAAATTACTTGAAATACTTATATATTGATCAAACCATTAACTTGTCTGCATTACACTAATTCAAACCAACAAAACAACATCAAAATATATGCCAAAATAACTAAGACTGCCTGGCAGCTTGACAGTATTACACCAATACTCCAAAATAACATCAAAATTACACCAATAGCTTGATAGCATTACATCAAAATAACCTACATCAAAATGACATCTAAAACCTATAGGAGACTACTCTTGAGTTGGTTGAGGTGCTTGTGGACTTTGACCAATCTCAGTTTGTTTTTCCTTTGGGGTAGCCTTAACCTTCTTAGGCTTCTTTGGTTTGTTCCCACCCTTTGGGATAGCCCTATCTGCAGCCCTTTTTCCCTTGCAGCTTCTTTTGTTATGCCCCATTGCACCACACTTGGCACATGTCACAGTTGAGAACTTCCTTTGGAGAATGTGAGGATTTCTTGGCTCATCATTGGTCTTGTTTCTCTGTTTTTTTGGCCTTCCTATTGCTCTCCTCATAACAGGTGGTTCCACTTTACCCACATCAGTCACAGGCCACAATTGTGGTCCATTGGTTGGAAACACAATGTGAGAGTAAGTTTCCATAAAAGTTGCTTTCCTGCCAAAAAATTCAAAATTCAGTTAAATGTGAGGGTAAGTCTATACAAACTACAATGTTAGATGGGCAAACCTATAATATGTTGCAACATAATCCTCGGGGTGTTTCTTTATGTTCCATATGCATGCAATTACATGGCAGCAAGGTATTCCACTCAATTCCCATTTCCTACATGAACAAGTTTGTTTCTTCAAATCAACACAATAAGCTTCATTCCCATTGCTGACACCAAAAATGGCTAAGTCATCATCACCATGCCATGTAGGACTCCAGCCTTGTGCTTGTTTCTTATTTTTTTCAAGTATGAGTTGAATTTTAGGGCATATGGATCCAGTGTAATTTTGAAGCAGCTCATTTTGACTTGTAATTCTCTTGGTGATGTAGTGTTTGATGCCCTCCAATAGGGTGATAATTGGCTTGTCCCTATGCTCAAGGATTGCCCTATTGAATGCTTCACACATGTTATTGACTTGTAAATCACACTTTGAGTAAGTGCTGAAGTGTGACCTACTCCATTGGTTAGCAGGCACTTCCATCATATCCTTCCATGCCTCTTCCTTCATTGCTTTCATTTGCAGCATTGCCTTCTCCCAAGCAGGAATTGTTGTTGCCCTTGCAGCTGCCCACAACACTTGTTTGAATTCTAATCCAGCATGTCTCTTCTTCCAATTGCCATATAGATGTTTAACACATAGTCTGCATTCAACATTGGCACTAATTCCTAGAACAGCTGGGACAAGTCCCTAAAAGTGAAAATGGAAATTGATCAAGTAATAGTCAAACATAATGCACAAAATCCAAATCTGATTGTAAAACATAAAACTGTACCTTTTGTTGGTCTGATATAAATGAGTATGCCCTCTGATTGTAAACCTCTAAGTCATGCAGTAGAAGATCTAAAAACCATTCCCAAGTCTCCTTTGTTTCAGCTTCAACTACAGCATATGCTATAGGAAATATTTGATTGTTTCCATCCCTCCCAACTGCTGACATCAATTGTCCACCATAGTCTCCTTTTAGAAAGCATGCATCTAACCCAATTAGTGGCCTACATGTCTTTGCAAAAGCTGCTTTGCTTGCTTCCAGACACACATAAATTCTCTCAAAAACATGACTGCCATTACTTTCACCACATTGAATCACCACTGTACTGTTAGGATTAGATTTCAATATTTCATTCCCATAAGATCTCAAATGTGAAAATTGATCAATACCAGCCCCTTGAACTAGCTCCATTGCTTTCCTCTTGGCCCTATATGCTTGGTCCACTGATAATTTCACTCCCCATTTATCAACTGCTTCAGCTATGAGACCAACTGGTTTCATATTGGGGCTATGCCTAAGAGTGTTGGCAAACCTTTTAGCAAGCCACTTGGTCTTTGCACTTCTGTTTCTAGCAGTTCTAGGACAAGTATGCTCTTCAATCAAACTTACTACTTGCCAAAATTGGTTCCCCATTCGTTTACTAAATCTCAAGTAAAACTTACATCCATCTGTGCATCTCACCACAACTCTTTTAGCATCATTTTTCTTAATGAAAACATTCTTTTGATTCTCCATACCATACTCCTTGATTGCATCCCTAATGGCTTCTTTGTTGGTGAACATCATGCCAAGCTGAAATGCCATCCCCTCACCAGTCTTAAATGTGGGAAACTTAGTACCCTACCTCATCATCATCACTTCCAGGGGGGTGTATACAAATGGTCAGAGTCCTCACTCTCATCATGTACAATGTCAACCTTGTCTACATGTTTTTGACAGCTTCCACCCTCACCTAATGTCTCATTGTGGCAAAACCTTAGTCCAGTTGACCTCACTAACACCTGAATCATCACTATAATTGTAATCACTCTCCTCTTCACTACTTTCACTACTAGCAACATAGTCATCATCCATACTATCATTAACCTCTTCAGCATTTACTTCAGTAGCATTACCTTCAGTGGAATTACCTTCAGCAGCATTAACTTTTGGGGCATCATTACCTTCAGTAGCATTAACTTCTGGTGCAACATTACCTTCAGTAGCATTACCTTCAGTAGCCTTAACTTCTTGTGCAACATTACCTTCAGTAGCATTACCTTCAGTAGCCTTAACTTCTGGTGCAACATTACATTCAGTAGCCTTAACTTCTGGTGCAACATTACATTCAGTGGCAACATTATCTGCTTGTGAACTCTTAAACCCTGTACATTGTATTTCATCTTCCTCATCATCCTCAATGTTTACATTAGCTTCACTATCCTCAATGATATCTGGTATCCCCACACTATGCTCCACATAAACATCAACAACATCATATCCTACAACATCTTTTGCAAACTGCACCACATCATTGTCATTGTTCAAAGGTCTAAGACCACGAGAAAAGCTAAAACCTGGGTTCCAATACCATAGACACTTGATATTCACATAACCCTCAGACCTTATCATATCCTCTATCTCCATATATGACATGTAATCTACATCCCAACTCCAATTCATCTCAGTCACTAACCCATTCACGTACCATTTAACAGGATAATCAACCAACTGTCCCCTATGATGGATTCTCAACCTGACCTTATTGTTCTTAGTTGGCCTGACAAAAAAAACCATTAACCACTTTAGGGTCCCACACGATGTGAATAACATTAGAAAATGCAGAAAGATCAGGGACCACACGCACTACCACGACAACAACGAAACATTGCAAAACCCAATACTTAGTAATCATAAACAAATGACCAGAAAACAAGAAAAGGGACCACAAAACCCTAACCGGATACAAGGGACCACAAAGCAATAAACTGATACAAGGGACCACAAAACCCTAAAAGGAACACATTACGTACCTTACGCAGTAGTTGACCCCTTCGCGCGTTGCTTCCTTCGTCATCTTCCTTTGACTTGCTGGAATGGAGTGAAAACACAAAGAACAAAGAGCAGTGTTCGTGTACAGGTGAATTGGAGAAATGAATTGAAACTAGGGTTAAATGAATTGAAACTAGGAGGTAATTAGTCATTTAATTAGTTTTTTTCAATTATAATTAGTAACAAATAGAATTTAAATGACATGGCATAACATTTAACCAGCCACATCAGCCAATTTAAAGCCAGATCAGCATATTTGGAAGGGGGACCAACAAAATGCCAGGTGCATCAAACTAAATGGACCAAAAACACAGGTTTTGTAATAGGGGGATCAAAAGTGGTAAAAACCCAAACTAGGGGGGTCAAAAGTGCATTTAAGCCTTTTAATTTACTAAAATTTATATATTTGGAAGAAAAGATGTACTGCATCTCTTGTCACTAGGAGTCATTGTTGTTGCAATTGCTGTTGAAAATCAAATATATTGTTTGGCAGTGGTTTAAAGGGGCAAGAAACCCACACAAGGTGAAGCTCATGTACTTATCATGGCCATGGAGTTTTCTCACGATTACGAAATCATGAACACTCAATTTGAATCTGATTTCTTGAGAATGGTGGAGGCATGTGAAGGATACAAAAGAATTAGGGTTGCCTGGAAAATATTATAACAAGAAAATCATCTTAGACAATGTTTTAAAAGCATTGGACTAGCATTGGATGAGATGACATGATCTTTTCCTGCTTAACTAGAGTTTCAGGTTCAAAATCAGCTTTAAGAATGAGCCAACGTTAAATTTATTGATGGAGAGTGTTGATCCCTATTTTGGCCCTCCCTATATCGAAGGATTTGTCTTTGCAATTGTGTGTAAATGCTATATAAATTATACTCAAAAGGAGAATTAATATTTATCTATTTATTACTTTTAGGAATTTTGGCAATGCTTTCTATTATAAAATGATGAAAAGAGTAATTCAACGGGTTGATTTTATTAATGATTCAAAAGGAAAATTAAAAAAAAAATCTTTATTTAGTAAAATTTATATATGTGGAAGAATAGATGTACTGCATCTCTTGTCACTAGGAGTCGTTGTTGTAGCAATTGTTGTTGAAAGACAAATATATTGTTTGGTGGTGGTTTAAAGTTACAAATTCATCTTTTCATTTTAAGTTAAATTTTATTGGACTAACGCTTCGATTTGTCTTAGTTTCTTTAGAAAAAATGATTGATTTATAAGTATCAATAGTTTATTTACATTAGTATCACTCAAAGGGAAAACATGTCTTCCCCATAATTTAAAGAACGATCAGTATTCCACTACTTATATGTTTTTTATTAGAGAATACAAGAAACCATCTCTATGGATTTCTAGCCCAACCTCAATGAGTCTTTTATTAATATCCCAACCTCATAAGTGGGAAGATAATTCACTAAACCTAGAGCGAAACATACAAAGTATCTAATAATCCTTACTTGAGAAGGCTCTCTCTCTCTCTCTCTCTCTCTCTCTCTCTCTCTCTCTCTCTAATATTATACTTTAACAAGTAAAATTTACGCCCACTGTGGAACTGTATAAAAACTAACCTAGGCGTCACCTACATTCTAATCAAAGATTGAACGAACCATTATCTTTAAGATGGTACAAACACGAGGCGTCACGTCCGTCGGTAACAATTCTGGCAATGATCACCAGGCCATAATGGAAATGCAAGCTGATATGGAAGAATTATTCCACCGCAATCAAGCTTTGGAAGAAAACGTCATCAACCTTCAACATCGACAACATGAGGTCGTCCTCCCTTAAGAAATCGAAATCTTGGAGCCCTAGCCTCTTTCTAAAAAAATTTGGGGTCCCCCTTGATAAAAAATTTCAAACCTTCTCGCTAATAAAGTTTCACGGGAGGAGCAACTCTCAGGAGCACGTCCCCACCATTAACACCCAGATGGCTATTATTGTAAGTGTGGAATGCACCTAGGGGGGATGAATTAGGTACTTTAAAATTTTCTGATTTTTAGACTCAAGTGTGGTTATTTTTCTGTTTTGATTTTAAGTGATGAGAGCGATAAAGTGCAGAAAAGTAAAGAACACACGATGTATCATGGTCCCCTCACATTTCGAGAGTACTACAGACCCCTTACGTAGTAAGAGATTTTACTATCTGTTAGAACTTTGTACAAGTCTTATCCTGGACTTCTAGACACAAGCTTCTAACTAATCTCTAAGGCAACAACACCTTATGATCAACCAAGTTGAAATGAGAACAAACCTCTCTAATTCAACTCTCTTACTTCCAACAATTCTGGACAACAAGGAATACAAAATAATTCTAGAAAATAATAAGAAGTTTGAGATTTGATGAATGTATATATCAATTCCTAGAATTGATCTTCTATATTGTTGAAAGCATATAAGGTGGTGAAAGTCTTTTATCGTCACCACAGGGATTGTAATGATATCACTTGCCGTTCTATAGTTCAAAGAGTTTTAAGTAGGGTTTTCAAAAGTTGTTTGTTTGGTATCATAAGTTGTCACAAGTTTTAGTAAGAAAGAGTAAATTCTATAGAGATGTTTGTTTAACAAGATATATCAAGAATAGATTTCATCAACCTAACTTGCATATATTCTCTTAATCAAGCATGTAAACTTGTTTCTGATTAATATAATCACGTAGCCTCTCAATACCGTTTATGTCTAAAGCAGTTTCGTGAGTATTATTGTATCTATCACTAGATGATGTCTCATGCTAACAATCAATACAATAATATTTAAGATTGATACAAAGCAAATATCAACTCACAAATCTATGTCTAGAGTTTGTTCATTGATAGATGAATATCTTAGATCAAGTTTTATAAAATCTATGTCTAGAGTGATTCAAAACAAATGTATATCATAAAGAACAAAGATATTCACCATATATTAATCATCAACTTGTTCACATACAAAAGATTAAAGAAAATACATACAAGATCAAGGAAGACTACATCTACCCTTGATACAAAGGATTTAGCTACCCATCACCATGGTAGCTTGCTTCACAAGGAATGATAGAAGATGAATGTGCATCCACGATGAAGAATCGATAATGGATGCGAATCCAGCTTCTATCTGATAAAAATCACTTCTTGATGAAGAAATGAAGAACTTAGGGGTTTTGAGCTCAAGGGAAATATTTTCTCTAAGAGTTTCTAAGAATGTGAACGAATGAATCCAAATAAAGCAAATAAAGTACATAAATATCTTTCCCATTTTGTACTAGCTTGCACAACGAGCTCCCTTTTTAGGCACTCCAAGTGCCTCTGAACAGTTAAACCGCCCCAGAGAAATATCTGAGCTCGCATTGCAAGCTATCTCGCCCAGTCCTCATACTGCGTCCGTTGAGGTCAAAAGCTACTGCCCTATTTTTTTTCAGCTCGCTTTCACTTCATCTTTGTGCTCGCATTGCGAGCTCGCTTTCCTTTCGCTGGTAGCTCGCACAGCGGCCCCCTGGCATCAACTTCTATTCTTTAGCTTCCTTGTCCATTCTTTTGTGTCTTTTTCCACTATAATCAAGCCTAATTCCTACACAATAACACACAAATAAAGGAATCCAAAGGTATATGCAATTATATTGAAGATTCGCACAAATTCATGAAATAATTCAATTGAAACACAATTAAAGAGTTGAAAAATGCCAAGAAAGATGATCAAAATTAAGTCATATTTAACATTCAACATATATCAAATAGAAAATTCTCAAAATGTTATACAAGTGCTCAAGGAATTATAGATTTGAAACTTTTTAGAGATGCAATGAAAATGTATGCAGAAGTTTCAACAAAAGTTTGTATGGCAAGACACTTGATTTGAAAATGAGAGAGTGAGTAAATTGAATTACAATGAGAGAGGTCGAGATTCAAAATCTGATATGTAATGTATTTATAGTACCTCAAGACATTTCTGAAAGTGTATGAATGCATGAAAGATTTCCATGCTTGAGGGATGCAATCAAAAATTCGTTAGAGTCAGATTTTGAATGAACCACTGCCACTGCTTCAATGGTAACCGGTTACTAAAAAGGGCGTAACCGATTACACTTGAAGCGGTGTTAAAAATTTTGAAAAAATCGTGTGTGTCCCCAATAATTTCTTCTTGAGAGTTCCGCTAATAAAATATTTTGAGATTTTAAGGATATGCCCACAAACCTTATTACAACAGGTGAGAGGTTTTACATAGGCAGATCCCCCAAAGCAAACAAAGTTTTGAAGGATGAGATCACGAACCCAACATGTATTTTGACCGGATCATAGCAAGAACCAAACATAGATTTTACCAGGATAATCTCCAAAACCAAAGAGAGATTTTACCTGGATAATCTCAAGAACCAAACAAAAACAATGAAACAAGACAATGACACTCTTTATGAAGAAAAATTAAGTATGAACACCAGTACAACCAAACTCTCTCAAGTATTTTCACTCACAAGGCACTAAGGCAACTTTAGTGAAATAATAGAAAAAAAGTAGAAAGTGAGAAAAACGAGATTCAAAGTGAATTCTGGTGTTTTGGAATGAGGAAAATCCGTTTATTTATTGGAGAAAAATTTGTCTTAAAAGGGAAACTGATCCATGAGCTTTTTAATGCATCTAATGAATTAAGCCCTAGGGTTAATTGATTAAATAGGCCAAATATGGATAATTTTCAAATATGTCGTCACTCCTAAAGGTTTAACCAATCTAGTAACCAACTAGGTACGTGCATAAAACATTTTTAGTTAATTTTATAAAATGAGAAAGGCCTAAAATTTTTGATTATGTGTGAGAGTTGCCTTTGTATCTTAGGAGATACTATTATGCTTTTACATTATAGTGATCACATAGACATAGGACTGAATGAGCTTTAACACTTTCTCTTTCACAACCTTGAAGCTTCAAGATCCCTTCCTTGATTCATCATATTCATCACTTCATATGGGACTTGAATTCTTCTAACTGACGAGGCTTAACCATAAATCCTTAGTGACACCATCATATGAGGCATATTTGCAAGTTCTCTACTATTGGAAGGCTCAATCACGTTTCTCATCTCGTATAACTCCCTAATGATCGCCATTTTGGAAAAATGGAGGGTGACGATAAATAAGAAAATGTTATACCTATGAGCGAGGAAGGAAGATGAAGTGAGATTGAGAAGGGTTGAGTACAACTTGTCCTACTACATGGGAAATATTAAGATATCGTGGATGGAAAATAAATTGAAGTTCCCCTCTTATAGGATCAGGAACCTAGGTTACATAGCAATGATTATCTCTACCTAGATGTGCTCCAACAATTGCAAGAAGAAACTCCATACATCTCCCCTCCTGACATGTGTGAAGGAACCAAGTGTTCTCCGGAGACTTGTGTTCCCAAGACAGAACCATCATGAGAAACATTTAATGTTGCAAATGCTTCCCCAAGTGACACTTGAGAGACTCTCCCCCAAGTTGCACTTGAGGGATCCACCCAAAGTTTTTATTGAGGGAATCTCCCAAGCTTCACTTGAAGGACCCACCCCAAGTTTCGCTTGAGGGACTCTCCCAAGCTTCACATGAGGGACTTACGAAAAATTTGAGATCACAATACGTTTAAATTAAATCATTTCTCTATTTTTAAGCCCTCGTGCTTGAGGGTTTTGGGCAATTTTATTGGGTCTAAAAGGGAACGATTAATGATAAAACGACTCGAACTAAGTGGAGTAATGTCGCACCAGTGACCAAAGTAGATTTCATCACCTAAAATGTACAATATATCACCTCTCATGAACTGAAATCCACTATCTTTCTCATTTATCACACGTGACCTATAAGGTTTCTAGGGAATAACGGTTTGGAAGTATCAGTCAAAGGGAAAAATGTCTCCCCCACGATTTTAGGGGGGGGGGGGGTCGGTCTTCCTTTACTCCCACTTTTCTGATCAGAAAACAAGGGAAAATGTTTCTCTGACTTTCTAGCTCAGTCTTAAGAAGTCAATATAATTATCTAAACCTTAAAATTAAAAAGATCCTTGACTAATCCCAAAGAGAAATGCACATAATCTCATAATCTCAGTGTGAGCAGACTTTATAATTTAGTAAGTACAATATATATATATATATATATATATATATATATATATATATATATATATATATATATATATATATATATATATATATATATATATATATATATATATATATATATTGTTCTGTGACGGCCAAAAGCCCGAAGACCCACTACTCCAAGTCGGCCAAAGGTCCAATAACACGAGGTCCAATTATTCTACCTGCTCCATCAAGCCCAAGGTATTAATACCTTCATAAAGGATTCTTAAGTAGATAATTTCTAATGTCCACCTCCATTACGGTTATCTTGAACCCTAACTGACTTGGGCATTGGAGTTCTAACCATGTAGATATCCCCATAGGTCCATCGTATATGAGATAAAAAACACTGATTCAAGATCGACATCGATAAACTATATCGATTCAAGTCCTGCATGATCCAATGAGCATCGTAATCACAATCTTCAATCCATGGTGTCGCATCGTAAAATCACTTACGAAGTTCCATCTCACCGTAGCTTCCGTAATCTCTTCCATTTCTGGTTCTGCAATAGAACATTATACTCTTATTATTCTAATTTTTGTATTGTCCCCTCTTTAGGGCACTAAAAACATGAATGCACGTATCACCGAACCAGGAAATAACCAGTGCAGTTGACGCATGACTTTGAATTCTAGGGGTGATGTTAGAGACGCTTTGTACGCCTGACTAAAGAAGTCATCCCCCTCAACGCCGAACGCACCATTGAAGTCCAAGGGTCCTGTGGGAAACAATTTGTATGTCCGACCCAAGCAATTAAAAACCCTTAGTGCCTTGCGCACCTACAGATTCTGAGGATGTTTTCGGAGATACTTTTCCCGTCCGACCCAAGCAATCAAAACCCCTCAGCACAAACTGCATCTTCAAAGTCCAGGGGTGCTTTTGGAGACTCTTTGCACGTCCGACTACAAAAATCAATTCCCCATAGTGCCAGTGTGTGCCTTCAGAATCTAGACGAGTTGTCGGAGACATTTCATACCTTTGACTATTATAATTAATTTCCCCAGGGGTGCTATCGAAGACGCTTTGTACTTTCGGATACAACATTAAAATACCCTTGTCAAAGAAATACACGATTTTTCGCGTAGCTGGCGTACCCCTTTATGATCTAGCCAATCTAAGGTCGAGAGTGTTGGATCCTGGAGACGTCCACCTAAAACCGAGCTTTTACCTTGGGGGCAGGGACGTGGATCCTCTACCATAGCCGGGTACAATACTCTATGACACGGAGTGTAGTTAAAAAAAGCATGGGTGTATCTAGCCGGTTTCATGTCCATTGTTTGTAAGTACAATTCTAAACATAACCAAACTCAACCGGACTCATTCCTTATCCGTGCAAAACATGATTAAGGAATGGCCACATCTAGTTGGTTCTACACGAAATATTTATAGGTACATTTGAAGGCATAAATTCTCGGAGCCAAGATCATATTTCACCGGCTCTAATATGATATACGTACATACCAAGTTATACAAATACTTCTTCCACGCAAGCACACTCAAATAACATATACACCCGATTGACTAGGAATTCCGCCAAAACAACGCGTACATCTTAACGAGATAGAACCAGAAACGGCTTCACAAAAGACTTAAGGTCATTTATACTTTAATAAAATATTATTTAGTTCTCTCTATAGCGAATATATTATGAAAACTGGAGGGATCAAAAGCAAGCCCCAGGTCTCCTCGGATCTCATTCGAACAATGACAACGGTTGAAAAGAGCATAATGCAAAATAAAAAAAACACAAGCACGCGAAAGGTAAAAATATAAATAAAATTAAACGTTGTTTACAAACCGAGGCTCGAAGGCCCGACAAAAATCTTACAAGAGCATATAGAAATAAGAAGAAGGAAAACAAAAGGTCTTCAAACATCCGCACCCGACTCCGAAGCGCCAGAACCACGTTTGACAACCTCTATATGAACCTCCAGGAAAGGATTAAGCTAATCAGCGGTGACATTAAGGCCTAGAAATAACTCTCTCTCCTGCTCCAACATTTGATTATAAACCCTACATACAGTGTCCACAACCCGTTGAAGGAATTCCTGAGATCTCTGTCGTGCAACAACCACCTTCTCCTCAAGGATTTTCAAAGCATTGATATGGTCATCCTTCTTCTGTTGAAGAACTTTCTGACCCGCTTCGAATACTTGATATGCCTCATCCACTTCCTCATAAGAATTCTTCTGACCTTCCTCTGCATCATCCAGAGAAGCCATCAATTTTTTTATTTGAGTAGCCAAAGTAGGCAGACGACCGTACCGATCTACCTCTTCTTGCAAAGAGTTAACAAACTCAACTTTTGCTTGCAGGATAGCCAACTTATTTTTAGCTTCGGCATTGCCCTGCTCAAGGACCTCACATTTCTCCCTCAACTCATTATGCTCCCTCAAAAGGTTTCCAGAGCCAAGTACATCCTCCTGGCTAGCAGCTACAATTAAGACCTGGGATCCAGCCCTGAACAAGGTACGTGAAGCATCTGCAAAAAAACTTTGCCATTCAGTTGCTGATAAGCTCCAGATAAATTCCAAGTGCTCATTAGCCACATCAACAACAAAATCCTCTGAGGGGCTTGGAACCCAGGACGGAAGAATGGCATGAATTCAGAAGAAAGAAGTAATAGCCTTCTGCTTGGCACCCTCCAACAAGTGAGTCCGCTTAGAATAAAATTCTACAACAGGAGTCAACTGACTGTCACCCCTAGTTCTCTTAACAGGAGAAGGAGATGGTGAAGACGCATGAATAGAAAAACCATCCTCTATAGTATCTAGCCATTCCACCTCAGTAGTTGGAGAGTAGTCGTCATTACCACTAGGGTCGTCACTACAGCCGACACCTGGACCTCAGAAATATGAGTAGTAGCAACAATAGGAGTCATCGACATAAAGACATACAATCCGGTAGTGAGACTCTGGTCCTAGGAAAATGCAAAAGACTTATTCAACTGCTTCATATTATCTGCAAGACATGGGTAACACTATAAAAAAAGGTGCCATGGGCCCCTTTCCTCACCAAAGAGTTTTTTCCTATCAACACGACCGGGGGAACGAATAATGATGAAGGTATCTATTCGCATTTTCTTTTGCTAAAAAGAGAGTACTTTGTCGGGACTAAATCCTTCTTTATACCCGAGGCTCTGATACTAGGCATATAAATCATCTTTCATCTTTACCTTTTCGGGAGACAAATGAGTTAACCCGGAATGGTAAAAAGGGTTTGGCCATTGAAAATTCACTATAGACCAATACTTCTGAAATCCTTTTTTGCAAGAACGGTCACATCCTACCGGGGCTAAAGATGAACAGAAGGTCAAATGTGCCTCAAAGGTGACAGGTTTCACCAACATGAAACGCTCCAGGAAATTACCCCAATTAGAGGCAAAATGGACGAACCAAGGTTCTTGAGGGCGAAGGGAGATCAATCCTTAATCCTAGGCATTATCCTGAGAACTGCGAGCCACAAAAAAAGGTTGAAAAAGAGCCCTAAAGAAGGTTTCTAAGATTTATACTCGGTACAAAGTTGGAACACCCTTAGGAAACCCCACACTCCAGGATAAAACTATGAGGGGAAAACCTTCAAATGGTCTATGACGGCCACCTCAAAATAATAGAAGGGCAAACATATCCTTAACCCGGTGAAGAGGTATTCATACAAAGAAACTGATCAAGCCTCAAAATAGTTGCATATCCTCTCATCCAAGCCTCCTGGGAGAATCAACCAATCCGAGGGGTTGCCAACCTTGATGCCAGTACTTGTGACAACCTCAACATTGTTCAAAATGGAAGGAGCCCCAACTATTTCAGTGGCTACCCAATTATATTTGTTGGCGTTAGTCAGCTCAACTAATTGAAGGCCCTTAGAGGCTAGTACGTGAGCTCTATGATGATCATCGGGGTTGATCTAGGATACATCATCGACTTCCCCAAGCACTCTAAGTGACGAGCAATTTCAACATTGCTAGGTTCCTAATCAGTCACCCCGATATGTTTTAACAAAGATGCTGATGATTTCCCTCTTTCGACATGCAGCTTCTATTTCTTCCCTAGTAAAGACAGGAGGAAGCATCAATTTCTCGACAAGGTTTTCACCTCTACCCAGTTTCCTCGGATGGAGAGCCTCTGAAAAATCTATAGAAGGAGTCCCATCTGAAAGAGATTCTCCAAACGACCCTTTCATTTATGAATCATCACTCCAAGGAACGATTTCCGATTTAAAATCCCATTGATGAAGGAAAAGAATTATGATTCAGACTCCATTCCCCTTCTCGAAGTAGAAGAAACACTACCATCCGAATCACTCTCGATGATGATATGGTTATCATTCATAGTAGAGAAAATACAGTAAAATACTGGAATGAAAAAGCTGAAAGGGAGAAAGGTACATCTAAATGTAAGTTTGAATGTGATAAAGCAAGGAGAGGATCGAAGAGTCGAAGCTTTAAAGCTTTAAAAGCTTTGAATGTGTAACAACAGTTACTTTTGAAGAAAATTCTCTCAGGGAAGAGGAAAAGACTTGATGGGACAATGGAAATTTAATCTAAAAGTGGGTGAAAAATTTACCCCCACTCTCTCCCTTTATCCTTATATAAGCAAAGGCAATCGAACAAATCATATTGAAAGCAAGAAGCAAGTGTAGATAAATGGTCAGATTTCATCTTGGGAACTCCCCCAAACTCAAGTACACTCGAGTGCATTGTAAGCTATGTCAGGCCACTTCGCACCTTTTCAAGTCACACAACAAGCAAAAAATGACGAAACACTTCAATGATGAGACTGCATTTAATACTTACACTCCCCACTATACTTTGACTAAACCAAAGCAACACTTGACAACCGACGCCTGGACAACCATTTTCAAGAGCCAACCAAAACTACTAAAAGACTCCCCCCGACACCCAAAATGCCTAACGAGTCTTAGGGGAAACCGTTCCATCAAGCCCAAGATATAAATACCTTTATAAAGGATTTTGAGGTACACAACTTCTAATCTCCACTTCCATTACAATTATCTTGAACCCGAATTGACTTGGGCGTTGAAGGGATAACCATGTAGGTACCCCCTAGGTCTGCCGCATCGGAGATAACAAACACTGATTCAAGATCGACATCGATCAACAATATCGATTCAAGACCTGCATTCTCGATCCAAGGAGCATCGTGATCACAACATTGAATCCACGATGTTGCATCGCAAAAGCAGTCACGAAGCTCTGTCTCACTGTAGCTTCTGCAATATCCTCCATTTCTGATTCCATAACGGGACACATACACACACACACACACACGCACGCACGCACACACACACACACACATACATATTAGCTTATTTAAATTATCTTACTAATATATTACAATTACATTATAAAGATTCAATTTTCAATTTTATTTCATGCTTTGATATGTGTTCGACTTGCCCTTAAACTTCCCATATCTTACTAAAATCTATAAATGTATTGATTTATACCACACAAATATATTATATATTGAATTTCAATGTAAAGATTTTTAGTGTTGTGATTCTAGGTTTTGACCTTAGCAGTTTTATTAGAAAGGACGCCGTCCTTTTTAAAGGATAACATATTTTGGCGAGTATTTTTTTATAGTAAAAGTGTTCAGAACATGGATGTAAAGTTTGACATAAGCACTTGACCGAAAGCAATTTTTGATTGTTTGCAAGCAGTACATATTCAAGATTTTCTCCTTGCTATCCCTATTGATGGTCTATGCCAACATATGTCCTCGGTAGAGTACCGTACCATCATTAAATACCAACTTATGATCCCCTTATTTCCTGTTGATGAGGTTTGCCCTATTTGTCGCAAGGCGTTCTTGGATACATTTGGGGAACACACCATTCATCGAAAGGAGTTTCCATGATTCAAATACCGACATGACTTTGTTAGGGATGCCTTATTTGATAGATTTCAGAGTGCAGAGGGTATTTGTGAAGAAAGAATCACTTGTGAATTTCTTAAATGACCACAGAAAAGGAGATCAACACTTAGGCGAGCAAATGTTCTGGTGTTCGGATGGGTAAGAGAAAAACATGCATGTGTAGACTTGACTGTGGTTTTTTCACTGATGGGACTGAGGACTAGAGGTTTTACGATGGGACAGACAACTCTCAAAGCTGCTTCAAGTAAAGTGACCAAGCATGAGAAAACACGTTTTGATAATCAACATGCTTTCATACTAATTTCCTTTGACAATTTTGGTTTTCTAGCACCATAAACAATTGATCTTTTATAGAGAGTGCAAAGGCTCATTCACAACAATGTTGTGTCTTCTAAGATAATAAATGTAATTTTTAAGAGGATTGATTTTGCCTTTTAAAAAATGATAGCGGCGGAACTTGTGGAACTTGTTCTCTGGTTCCCTGCTTTTTATGTGTAATATTAATTATATATTGAATAATTTATTATTATTACTATCACTATTAATATCAAAAACCGTTTCCTCTTTAAAAGAAATGATGCCGTGTCAATTATAAACAAAATATATAATGTCATGCTGAAAATATTATAGAAGTTTTTTTCTTTCTTTCTTTCAAACAAATCAATTTCTTTAAAATAAATTCAAAATATTGACATGAAACCTATACCACAATTTTAAAGTTTTGCATTACACTTCACGAATGAAGGTGCCGTGACTTATTTATTCATTCTATTGTGGTCGCATCGCATTACGAAAATAGTGTTGTTAATACTATTTCTCATAATCTTTATCTTTCTAAACGTGGACACTCCTTGTGTATTTCCTATGATAAAGCTCTTTGAATTGAATTATTCCATTTTCTTAGCTACTATTATGTTGCAAATGTTAAATGGAAGAATGGAAATACTTTATAAATGCTTATGCTTTGATGATGTGTGTATCTACAACAAGATGTGGTCAATATGGATGTTACATGCTTAAAGATTTATAAAGAAAGATTCAATTATTAATAGTGTCGTGTCAATTTGGATCGAGAAAAGCCATTGTCCAAACACAACTTGCCGCTTAAGAACAATTAACATTCTATGATTATGATTTTCTTTTCCCTACTCCTTTATTTTAAAATTGTCATGTTAATTATTTATTTATAAATTCAATTTTATGGTCTTTTATTTAACAATTTTTAGATTTTTTTACAATATATTTAAAATAAAAATTTAATTTTTACAATAATATTTAATAACAATGTAAAGGTTTAAAACTTTTTGTCCAGTATGTTGTATAACTAGAGGTTCATTTTGATCTTATATCTTTAAAATTGATAATTTGAGTCCCTCTACTTTTGGAAATGTATTAAGTTAGTCATTTTCATTCAAACGTTAGTACCAATGTTAATTCTTGCTGTTTTACAATTTTGAAAATTTGTCACTGAAGAAATTATCGGGTTGAGTTGCAGACTATGTTGCTTTCTTTAAAACATTTTGCGACATTGATCAAAGTTGTACAAAATAGTCACTCAACCACATGGCGTTTCCAGGATAAAACAACACAGTTGTATATTATACGATTACTACTTGCACGGTAGATTATCATTCTAGAAATACACTCTCTTATAGTAAAAATAACATTGAATATGGTATAAGTATCACTCATAGTATTTGGTATAAAACACTCGTTATAATTTCTCAAACGAGGAGAAATTTAAATAATTCTCCAAAGAGAATTCAATAATAGTCATTTGACCACTCAAAAATAATTTCTCAAATAAAGAGAAATTCAAATAATTCTCCAAAGAAGATCCAAAAATTAATAATTATAATGTCTCAACTCAAACGAGGAGAAATTAAAATAATTCTTCAAAAAAAATTTAAGAAAATACTCGGAAAGTTCAACGAGTAGAAAGAAAGGAGGAGAACTTGGCGCTTCGATAATTCGAAAGACACGGAGTTATGAGAGTGAATAAGGAAAAACCCAATAGAAGTATTTGGCGTGTTTTGGAATGAAATAAGTGATTTTCTTATATAATGAGGAAGTCTAACCAAGATATCTAATCTAAGCAATGTGAGACTAAGGATTATTTTCAACTAACACACAAACACAAATATTTTTTCTAACAATGTGGGACTTAAGGAACTTTTTCAAATTCATCTCCCTATTTATTGACTTGTTTCAACAATCCCTCACTTGAATTTTAAAAAATATTTTGAAGTAACGTCAAACATTTCTAAGACTGTGCATAAATAGAGGTTCTACAACTTGAACCTTTGCGTAGCAAGTAGGATTTCGATTCAAGAAGAGTGACACAATTATCTTGAACTCTATCTCAAACATCAAACCCGTACATAACCTTTTCTTAAGGTATATTCTAGTACGCATGTGCTTTAATTTCCATGCACGTCTATTCCGATTTAGTGAAGGCTCTAGGAATTATGCCTCAAAATTCCACAGGAACCTGCCTAAGTTCTACAATCACAAAAGTATTTTCCATCAAGAGTACTCTTGTAGCTAGGTACTCCCTCATACAAAGTATAGATCTCATTAAGAGTTTCTTTAATCTCATCCTCTTTTCGCTTATGGATTCATGCTTCTCTTATTTATACTAGAATGATCACCTCATATTACTCACAACTTGTTATTACCCATTGAACCTATTTCTTGGGAACTCTAGTCTATTAGGTCAGGTTACCATCACGAGCAACTAATTTCTCTATAGGCATTAGTCCCATCTTCTTGGATGTATCATGGAATTTCTCTCTAGGTAATCCTTTCGTTAAAGGACCTACTAAATTTTCATCAATGCGTACATGATCCACTCTTACAACTCCTTTAGAGATACAATCTCTAACTTTGACGTGCTTTCTTCTTATGTGACGTCTTTTACCATTATAATAACGATTCTTAATTTTTGCAATAGCCGTGGTACTATCGCAGTGGATCAACTCAACTGAAATATGTTTCTCCCATAAAGAGATCTCAACTAATAAGCATATTAACTAATTCGTTTCTTCACTAGCAATTGCTAATGCTATAATCTCAGACTCCATTGTGGGTTGAGCCAAGATAGTATGTTTCTTTGATTTCCAAGATACAACTCCTCAAACTATACTAAATATATTTCTATTAGTTGCTTTGGAATCACTTGATATAATATTCAAATCTGCATCAATGTACCCTTCAAGTACATTAGGAAATCTCTAATAATGTAAACTGAGATTCATGGTTCTTCTAAAGTACCGCATAACTCACTCAATAGATTTCCAATGCTCATTACTCGATCTACTAGTAAACTTGCACAACAATCCAACAACATATGCAATGTCAAGTCTAGTACAATTAGTGGCATACCTAAGACTGTCAATGATGCTCGCATATTCTGTTTGTCTGAAACTATCACCAATGTTCTTAAACAGTTTTACACTTGGATCATATGGCGTGCAAGCAGGTTTACAATTAAAGTAGTTATATTTCTTTAAGATCTTCTCTACATAATGAGATTGATCCAAAAAAATTCTTTTTTTTTGGATCTTGTGATCTTGATATCTCATCATTAATAGCCTTTTGCCACAAATCTGCATCTAGAGATGACAAGACTTCTTAAAGATTTGTTGGATATTCTTCTACTGTATAGGCCGCATAATCGGGCCCACATTATTTAGCAATTATTACTCTTTTACTTCGTCGGAGTTCTGTTTCTAAGTTATTGTTTCTTTCAGTGCTTCTTATCACATTAATGTGATTCAATTCAGTGCCCCCGTCATTTCTTGATTTGACACAAAATTTGTCTTCATAGAATTCGACATCATTTGATTCTATGATCAGTTTTGCATTTGGAACATAATATTTATATGCCTTACTGTTTACTGCATACTTAATGAATACACATTCATAGGCTCTACTATTGAGTTTAACTCACTTCGGATCCAGAATTCTGACATAAACCAAATAACCCAAAGTTCTAAAGTAAGAAAATTTTGGTTGTCTTTTCTTCAATATCTCATAAGGAGAGATCTTATTTTTAGACTTGGAAACTCTATTAAGGACATAGCAAACAATCAATAAAAATTTTCCCCACCAGTGAGATGCAACACTAGAATTTAACATAATAACGACAAATAGTTCAGTAAGAGTTATATCATTTCTTTATGCTTTAACATTCATTTTAGGAGAATAGTGTAGTTTTTTTCATGTACAATTTCATATTGTTTATAAAATTTATTAAATAATCTGGAATCATATTCAGTTCCCATATTACTAGGAAGTGTCTTAATCTTCTTACTAAATTGCTTTTCAATTTCATTCACAAAAGTCTTAAGCATATCAATTTCACAAAAAATATCATTTTTAGTGATTGTGAACAAATCTACCCCAATAATTGTGAACAAATCTACCCCAATAGAGTGACTAAACTCTTCCTTATTAAAAAGAAAATGAGAAACAAGATTCTTTATAATATTAGAAGTATACATGACATCCTTCAAGATTAAAGTCTTTTCAGAGGTGGACATTAGCTCCAATTTTCCAATATCGGCAACATTAGTGGTGTAGGCAACTCTCAACAACACTTTCTTATTCATGTATGTTTGAACATTGCACGATCATAACAGACATAATGAGAGGAGTCAATGTTTATCCATTAACCATCAGATTCACTGATCATGTTAATTTCTGTGATCAAAGAAATAAATTATTCATCAGTTAGGTTAACATATGCATTAAGAGAAACACAAGGTTTAAGCCTAATCTTACAATTCTTAATCATATGACCTTGTTTTCCATGATTGAAGCAAGATAAAACACCCATGTCATTTCTTTGCGGTGGTGGTTATTTCATATCAATTGGAGTAATTTGGGCCCTTGAAGGGTACTCATTCTTAATTCATCTCACAACATTGCATATCTGATTCTTTAATCATTTTCCAAATGGCTTCAAAACTACACCGGATTTATTTTTTCTGTTTGAAAGAACCAAGATTTTTTCCTTTTGATCTCATATGTGAGTTTCTTCTTCAACTCAAAGGCGAATAATCAAACTCTCAATTAAAAAAATTCTTTTATTTTGTGGCAAATCAAAATTTTTAAAACTATCAAACTAAGGGGTAGTTTGTGTTCGCTGGTGAATTTGGCGAACAATCTCTAGTTTCCTAATTTATAAAAATTAGTTTACTAACAAGACCAACCAAACAAATCCTAGGACAAAGTGCTTTTGAGAATGTGTTTGATTTTGAAAAGTAATGTATTCGTTCTATGTTTCTAAGATTTCCTATTATTTCGACTAATAGAACAAAACATGGTAATGGCGAAAAAGTAATTGAAACAAACTTAAACTAAAACAAAGTAAATTTCTGAAGTGAAAGATAACTTGAATATAAAGAACTGAAGGAAACTTAAATTTTTATTGAAATGCATAAAGGTAAACTGGTGTTTCCCACACATACATTTTCCAGAACACTCGTTTCTCTCGCGCGGTTACTTTGAGTATTTGCGGTAATTTGTACAAAGTTTGGAACACCCCGAATCTAACATCAAGACCCCCTATTTATATACAAACGAAATAACTACCCATAACAGCTATCTCTTCTAATGGCGACAAATGTCATTCTGCATGTATTTGCCTTCTAGATGCGTTCCACGCGTCCCATTTCCAAATGAAAACTCCCTCCAGAAATTTGAAATTCAAAACAACCGTCGAATGGTCCGAAACCTTCTCTCGTCGAAATTAGCTTCCTAACTCGGAAAAATCTGCCAATGTTTCTTTTAAGTACCATGCTCTTTCGACTTGAATCTTTTCGCCAAAACTTTCTAATTGCGATATCTGGTCGAATTACATTGTCGAATTTTTCCTTTTCTTTCTGAACCATTTCCCTGGCGTCGAAATTAGCCACCTACAAATTGCCCCCCAAAAAATGCATTTTCGACTGAGGGAGAAAAACCATTTTTTGCTAGTACAGTTCGACGCCATAGAGCATTCGACTAGTGACTGTTCATATGATTTAGACATTAGAAATGTCAGAATCATCATCACGCTTTTCCCAAAACGTCATTTCAACCCACGTTTTTTAGATCTTCATCATTCCTAATCTAACCCCTATCACATCGTGGGTCAAACCCTAACTGCCACCGTCAGCACTATCCACTTTACACTCTCCACGTGTCCCAAAACTTTCCCACTACTTTTCCCACTTCAATTCCAGAATATCAACCGCTTCCACTTTCACCACTTATATATAAGCTAAAGACCTCATTTTTTCCACCTTTTATGTTCGTTCTTTCCAAAAAGCTCTTTTCAAAACTTCATCTTCCTCATTTATCTCCACTTCTCTGCAACCAACAATGGCGTCCTCCGCTGCTCAAAAGGTCACCGGTAAAGATCCTCGGAAGTCCAACAGTTTAGCACCGGTGGAAAGGATCCTTGGTCCCAGGGTGGTGGGAAACCAAGAGTATGTTCCAGAACCTCCCAATGAAGAAGAAAAGCGCTCCATTTACCAATCCCAGGTACTTATTCCCATCTTAATTTCTGGAAAGTCTCATGCCATGTTAGGACCGTTACCTGACTTAAAATTAGATCCCGTTAAGGTACGGGAATTTTTTCCAACCTACCATCGCTATAAACCCATAGCAAATGGTGTTAAACCTAGGACGGATAAGGAGAAGATTATTGATGAAAAATCCAAAGTCGATGGCCAAGGGACCCCTTCTGACGAAGTAATAAACCTAGAATACATGAATAACTTTAGAATTTTTAGATCCTGCCCTCTGTCGAAGGATCCTTCTGATTATTTGGCTTGGTTGGAAAAGATAGAAAAGGTTAAGAGCAATGATTGGAAAACCATGGGCATTTACGATCTCATTCAATTGTCGAAAGTAGGGCCAGGATATTGCCCTTCCATGCTTCTGGCTTCTCTCTATTTCTGGGATAGTACTTACAACAATTTCCACATTCCCTGTGGGATGATTACTCCTACGCTTTTCGACATAGCCGCTATCACTGGCTTAAGCCCCTTAGGAGTCGACTATGATCCCAACTTGCTTGCTGATGATTCAATAGGTTTCGACACCAACAAGGCCACCTTTACAGCCTATATTGCCAACTACCATGACAAGGAAACCAAGGAAGTCTCCGACCAAGAGCATGTAGCCTTCCTGGCCCTTTGGCTGTCGAGGTGTGTTTTTTGCTCCAGATCTCTTCAGGTGGCGAAGCGCTATATTACCAAAGTGAATCAGCTTCATGCTGGGCACTGGCTATGTTTTAGCGAAATGATTCTAGCAAATCTATACGAATCCCTTGGCGAAGGAGTCACCATCTTGAAGAACATCAAGGAAAAGAAGACTTTGTTGTTATCAGGGCCTTTTTGGCTTTTACAATTGTGGCTCAATGCCACTTTCGAAGCCTCTCTTCCTAACAAACCAACTGTGAACCCAGCTGTTCTAGGGGACAGGCGAGTCGAAGGTCTTCGTTTGGCGCAGCTGACACCCCAGGACGAAGGTCTGAGCCTCCGACAAACCTTTACTAGCTACGTTATGATGTTTGCTAAACGTTATAGTTTTACACCCAACATGGCTCCTTTTGCTGAGAGGAAGGTTGGACCGTCATGGTTCATTAGAAAACTCCCCTTGGAATCGAAATCTCTGGAGGACAAATTCCTCAACGTCTGGGAATCTTTCCTTACTCCAAGACTTCTAGTTTCCAAACTTGGCCCTTCAAAACTCAAAGTTTCCCTTGTCAACTATCAGCCCAACCTGGTTTCTCGACAGTTTGGGTTGATACAGATAATACCAAAACCTCTTTTTTCCAGGAAAGGTTCTCTGATTCATTACAACATGACCCACACTGAAGATGAATGCTCTGAGCTGTTGGCGAAGTATTCTAACCTGGTCGAAATCTAACCAGTGGTCTTTCGACCTAGCTTCCTCTGCACTCAAGAGTTTGATGAATGGTGGAGGGCTTACTATGAGTCTCAAATGTTTAACGTGGATTCTTTTACCACTCAACTGACTAGAGCCTTTGCCCTTGTGCAGGACAGGACCAAGAAAGGTACTTCTCGACACATCAAAGAAATCCAAGCTTTCCAGAAATACTTTGAAACTGCCTACAGGCCTGATGATCTTAGTCGAACCATACGCGAAGCAGCAGTTACTTTGAAACAAAAGTTTACAGAAAAACTTGATGAGTTAAAACTACCTTCGTATGTTCGACCAGAACAACGTTATGAGGTAGCTTTTAAACTTTATCGCCCAAAATTTCCCCCTCTACCATCTGCTGAATTTGGGGTGGCTCTCAGCCCTCCATTCCCAGATTGGTTCATTTGTGGGGAGTCTCTAAAAGTTCTTCGCCAAGATAACCAAAAACGTGCCAAGCGAGTGGTTCCGACTAAGTACACCCTGGTCAATTTCAAAGGCCACCTTCATATTGGCATAGAACACGTTCGCGTGGAAACTCCTATATATGAAGGTGTGGAAAATGGGAAGCAGTTCAATCTCACTTTTTATTTATTCGAATGTATGTTATTTTATGCCTGACTCTTTTCTTCTTCTCTTCTCTAGCTATCAAGATTCCAATCAAGAAACCTGCCACAGGCGAAGCAACCACTGCAGGAGATGCAGAGCCTCAGAAAGATACTGCCAAGACACCTTTGGCGAAGGTATCAATTTACTTTCTTTTAGTTCACCAAATGTTTTATTTTCTTGAACTAACTAATGAAATTTTCTTGATCCACAGGGCAGTCGAAAACCCCCATCAATGCCAAAGAAAAGGAAAGCAAAAGAAGTCCCAGCTTCTGACACTGATGATGGTGATGAGTCACCTGATCAAGTAAAACCCACCAAAAAGAAGAAGAAAATAACCAAACCTCTCCCACAGAAACCTCCCACTCCCAGAGTTTTAGAAAAAACTTTATCAAAAAATCCAAGCGAAGAAACCACTCCTGCTCCAACAGACAGCGCAAGCTCTAGCTTGAAGACCAAAATTCCACAGGTACGATTTTCCTCTTCCTTTCGATCCTCAAAGGCTGTTGACTTGTGTTACCTTCTTTTGATCTGTTTACCTTTTAGGTAGCTGTCGATATTCATGGACATCCCATGGTCCAAGTTCTCCCCAAGACCAGCAGTGATCCCACTTATAATCCAGCCAGCGCCTCCAAATCCTCTCCTACGAATTCAGCGAAGGAATCAGCTACTGAAGCAAATCAACCCACTGCTATTTCTTCACGAATTCCAAAGGTAGTGGAAGAAGAAACTGGTCCTGAAACTGAAGACTTAGTCGAAACTGGTGGGGATACTGTGACGCCCACTGCAATGGCTGCTACAAGAAATGAACCTGAATACCAATCTCCCCCCCACTCAGGATTTGATGTCGAAGAGAAAGATTAAGAGGGTGCAACTGATGCTGAAGAGGAATAAGAAAAAGAAGACGAAAAACCGCCAACCCCCGCCGCAGATACTGACGAAGAGACAGAAAACGTCGAAAAAGGCCTCGGCAAAACGAATAAAGTTGCTTCGACCGGGACGACTTCGACCCAACTCTCCCATGAGGAGCTAGAAAATATAAAGGTATAAAGACCCTTCGAATACCTAAAGACCATGCTCAGTTCCCGCTACAATTTCGCTGACACTACCATCAGTAGTTCGACCACCTCAGGGACTACTTCTGATGCCAAATCAATGGACGAATCGTTGGCCAACATTCGACAGAAGGTTCTTGATATTGACTTATTTCAAATTCTGGAGAATGACTCTTCTGCTCAATTCGACCTGAAGAAAATCCTAAAGCAAGTCAACGTCCCGGAGGCTCCTCCTGAAGTCACTGATGTGGTGTTGGACCTTACTACCTTGATAGATCTTGTGGTAACTGACTTCAACCGACTTCGAGAGTATTCCAAAAAGCTTAAAAACAAAACAGAAACCCAACTTGCTGAGTGGAAAGCTGCGTCGAATTCGTCCAACAAAGTAACGGAATTGGAGCAAGTGTCTGAGCAAAATAAGCAGGAAGCAGCTTTGTGTGGTGAAAATATCCTCAAATGGAAGAAGCAAATTGCTGCTCTTCAAAGCAAAATTTCGCAGGAGGAAAAACGTCAAGCAGAACTGCAGCAGAATGATCAGGAGGAAATTTGCAAAGAGCTTGAAGTTGGTGTTCATCATGTTGACAGGGCCCGTAAGCTAGGTGAGGAGATTGAGGAGATTTTGAAAAGCAAGACGCTTTGTGAGCGACGTCTTCAAATCCAGAGGTCGAAATTTGAGAAGCTGAAAGCATCTTTTCCTGTTTAAATACTTGTAATTTTTGTTTGGCTTTTTTAAAGCCCTTTTGTAATGACAATGGATCTATATTATTTGGCGAGAAGATTTTTAATCCGCCATATTGCTTTTTCTTCACAATTACTCGACTGTTATTTTAATTTCTTGTAATGTGGGCCTATATTTCTTCAAATATTTCCCGTTTATTTTTAATATACGCTTATCTTTATCCACTTCCTCGACTTCATATGCGCCATTGGAAAATACTTGTATGATTTGAAAAGGTCCTTCCCACTTAGGGGACCATTTTCCCATAAGTCTGTCTTTTCGATCCATGGGGAGAATTACTTTCCAAACTAACTCACCAACTAGGAAAGTTTTACATTTTACTTTCTTATTGTAGAACTTTTCGACTCTTTCCTTTTGCCTTTTCAATAAATCCAACGCATTTAATCTTTCTTCGTCCAAATCAACTAACTCGTCCATCATCATAATCCAATATGTGTCTGATGGAATTTCATGATGCCTCTGAATTCGAATCGACTGTAAATAAACCTCAACTGGTAAAACTGCATCATGTCCATATGTCAATCTAAATGGAGTAGTATTTATTGCTTCTTTAGGGGATGTTCGACAAGCCCATAAGATTTGATCCAACGTCTTATGCCAATTCTTAGGCATTGTCCCCACGTGCTTTTTAATTAAACTTATCACCACCTTATTCGCTGCTTCGACTTGTCCATTTGCTTGAGCGTAATAAGGCGTCGAAGTAAGAAGCTTGAATCCCATCTCTTTTGCAAATGTTTGCATATTCTTCCCAGTAAACACAGACCCTTGATCTGTTGTTATTGTCTCAGGTATCCCATACCTATAGATGATATGCTTTCGAATGAATTCTATGACTGCTTCTTGATCAACATTTACCAAAGGTATGGCTTCTATCCATTTTGTGAAATAATCTATTCCAACCAAAATGTATCTTTGGCCTTTCGACGATGATGGTCGAATTTCTCCAATTAAATCCAAAGCCCAACCCCTAAATGGCCAAGGCTTCATAATCGAATGTAACTCACTTGCAGGAATATGTGGTATCCCTGCGTGTACTTGAAATTCCTGGCATCCTTTTGAAAATTCGACACAATCCTTCAACATTGTTGGCCAATACATCCCTTGTCGAAATAATAACCATTTCATTTTATGGTCTGCTTGATGAGCACCACATGTTCCCCTGTGCACATTCGACAATGCTATAAAAGCTTCATCTTCGCCCAAACATTTTAACAAAATTCCCTCTGAAGTCTTTTTAAATAACTCATTTCCAAAAAGCACGTAACTTAACGCCCTGTACTTAACTTTCCTTTCGACTTTCTGATTAGGGTCTCGTAAATAATCCTTGATGGGCTTTCTTCAATCTTCGACTCTTGAGTCGTCTATATTAAATATCTCGAAACTTTCTTCGTCACCATATCCTAACTTTATTGTCTCCAAATCTGATGGGGACAACTTAGTTGATACAACTCTTCCTTTTACTTCAATGGCCTTTTCCAATTTTTCTTTCGACACTTTATAAC
This sequence comes from Lathyrus tuberosus, assembly GCA_022829125.1. Lineage (NCBI taxonomy): Eukaryota > Viridiplantae > Streptophyta > Magnoliopsida > Fabales > Fabaceae > Lathyrus > Lathyrus tuberosus. The sequence continues at coordinate 2,063,225 of JALAZF010000732.1, forward strand.
CGGATGCGAGTTGTGCCAAATCATTCGCCACCTGATTTTCCATTCGAGGAATATGTCTGATAGTTACACTGTCGAATTTCTTCAAAAGCCTGTTAGCTATTACGAAGTACATGATTAAATTTTCTTTAACACACTTGTACTCCTTGGTCACTTGTTTTATTACCAACTCAGAGTCTCCCATTATTTCGACTCTAGTTGCCCCCAATTCCAATAAAATTTCAAGTCCAGTTATCAAAGCTTCATATTCTGCTTCATTGTTCGAACATAAGCCTTCGACTTTGTACTTGAATTTTGTTGGAATTCTGTTAGGAGAAATAACCAATAGCCCAATGCCAATTCCATTCTTATGGCTGGAACCGTCGAAATATAATTTCCATGGCTCTATTTCGACATATCCAACATAATCTTCATTTATGGAGTGGTCAGCTATAAAGTCAGCCACCACTTGTCCCTTAACAGCTTTTAACGGCAAATACATTAAGGAATATTCAGTCAATGCTAAAGCCCATTTCCCAATTCGACTATGTAAAATTGATTTTGATAACATATGCTTTATTACGTCAAAATGAGAGGAAATATGTACATCGACTGGCTTTATGTAGTGCTTTAACTTCATACACGAAAAGTAAACACACAAACATAACTTTTCTATCACACTATACCTAGTTTCGGAATCATTTAAGACTCTACTGAGGTAGTAGATGGCTCTTTCGACGCCATTCTCATCCTCTTGACATAACATACTTCCTAATGTCTTATCTGATGCCGCTATATACAACCTCATACTTTTACTTCTACAAGGAGACATCAAGATTGGGGGATGGGTCAAGTATTCCTTGATTTTGTCGAATGCCTCTTGCTGGTCTTGCCCCCATATGAAATCTTCCTTCTTCAGTCGAAGTAGAGGAGAGAAGGCTTGCGTTTTTCCACTAAGGTTGGAGATGAACCTTCTAAGAAAGTTGATCTTCCCAAGCAGAGACTGCAACTCCTTCTTTGTCGATGGCGCTTTCGCCTCCATTATTGCTTTGGCCTTGTTTTCATTGATTTCGATCCCCTTCTTGTAGACCACAAAGCCAAGGAAATCTCCCGCCTGCACACCAAAAGCACATTTGAGAGGGTTCATTTTTAAACCAAACTTCCTCATCCTTTCGAATGATTGTCGAAGATGGTCAATATGATTTTCGCCTGAAACAGACTTAATTACAATGTCATCTATATAGATCTGCATAAAAGTTTCGATAAAATCATGAAAAATAGAATTCATGGCTCGCTGATAAGTTGCCCCAACATTTTTTAAACCAAAAGGCATTACCACCCATTCTTAGGTGCCTATGGCTCCGGGAAAACTAAATGCCGTCTTAGGGACATCTTCTTCAGCAATAAAAATTTGATTATAGCCAGAGTATCCATCTAACATACTCAGATACTCATGGCCTTCAGCAGAATCTATAAGCATTTCTGCTATTGGCATAGGATATTCGTCCTTAGGGGTAGCTGAATTCAAATCTCGAAAGTCAATGCATACCTTTAATTTGCCATTTTTCTTTATTACAGGAACAATATTTACAATCCATTCGACGTACCTTGTTGTGCGGATGAACTTACATTTCAAAAGTCTTTCGACCTCTTCTTTAATCTTCGACAAAATTTCTGGGGCGAAGCGTCTGAGAGTTTGCTTTACAGGCTTCTTTCCCGCCATTATTGGCAACTTCAATTCGACCAAACTCCTGTCGATACCAGGCATTTCGTCGTAGTCCCACGCGAAACAATCTTTAAATTCTTTCAGCAGTTGGACTATTTCGACCTTTAACTGAGGGTCCATCTTGGCACTTATGTAGGTTGGCCTTCTTTCTGCCCCCAGTCCTAAATCGACTTCTTCTAATGGATCCTGCGCCACCATCTTCATATCAGTCGAAGCTGGATCCTTTTCAAACCCCAAGGGTTCGTCATCATAAATGGCGTCTAGCTTTTGATGTTGCCATTCGCCAATCTCTGTGTGGAACAGATCTTCTTCAACGTCCCTTCTAGGACATTGTTTGTTGAAATCTTTTTTATTGGCTTCGACAGCCATATACTTTACTTCGGCTTCTAGAGCCGCTTTGAGCTTATTTTCGGCTACATAAGCCGTAATCCTTTCGAGCGCTGATGATTCACTCATCATCACCAAACTCGCTTCCCCAGCCCGTTGGCTCTATATGTGCAGCCCCAAAGATGTAGTTTGCTTCGTCGACCGCTTCTATATCCCACTGGAAACCATATGTGGGGTGGAGATACAGCGAACAAAACACATTATCAGTAGCGTTCAGGTCGAAATTTGTTGGACTGCATGGAGCTATGTGGGCCAAGTGTTTGTCGAAACTACATCGATCCACATGGTTTACCTCAGCCATGAAATAGCTTTGATCCGCCTCTATGTTTTCGATGATACCATCAGATCGCCAAATAGCTATGCGCTGATGCATCGACGAGGGCACAACACCTACTCCATGGATCCATTCTCTACCCAGAAGTAAGTTGTAATTAGCCTTCGAGGCTATGACCATGAACATCGTTGGTCTGGTTATTGTTCCAACCGTTAAATCGACTTGGATAACGCCCAAAGTGGTTCCTACTTTGCCTTCATAATTTGATAGTACCATGTTGTGGGGTTTTGTGTCGGAATCATCTTTCCCAATTTTCTTCAACATGTAATGGGGCATTAAATTAACTGCAGCCCCTCCATCCACCAGTATTTTGTTTACTCCTACATTCTCCACCTTCCCCTTTATGAATAGGGGTTTGAGGTCGCCACGCATGGAGTCATCTGACCTTTCGAAAAAGGCATTTTGCTCTTCGACACAGCCGTTATTCATGATATAGTAACACACTTGCCTGTGTCCTATAACTTCACTTTCCACAACATCCTCCTCTTCTTCGACCTCCATGATTTGGTCGTATTCTTTTGGAAGGACCGAGACCACGTTGCACACAATGTCGAGAGATGCATCTGATTCGGACCTGAAATCATCCGTCATTTCGTCATCTTCCCCCACTTTCTCCTTGGATTGTACTGGCTCAATTGCATTACACGAATTAATGCTGTAAGATACTCCTTGTTGATTCGCTACTTCAGTATTGCTACTCGACTCTGGTTTGCTTCTTTCGACGACTACTTCCTCAGCATCTTCCTTCTCCGCCCTTTTTTGTCTTTGGAAACGCCTCCATTGGGACCTCAACATGGGATTCTTGCCTTTATAATTTTCTGAGGGATAAGGCCTTGGTTTTGGCCTTTCACCTTCCTTGTTGCCAGCCATAGACGAACCCCTCTGAACTTCAAAATTTCTCCACTTTCTCTGTCCCTGGGCTTCCCTTATTGGTTGAACCCATTTGTCATTAGGAGCTTTGTTGATGGGTTTGAAGGTATTTGGGTACCTTCGTCCAAACCTTTGCTGATTCTGATCACTTTACCTTGGGTCGAACCTCTCCGTTCTCGCCGGTGGAACTGCCCCCCAGTTTCCTTTCCTTTTAGCTTTTTCGATTCCCTCCAGGTTGTTTGCTGCCTTCTTGTCGAATACGGCACTACAGCGGGGGCACAGCATAACCTCGGACCTTTTCTTCTGACACCTTTGGAGGAACTGAATCAGATTCTCTTCTTCCTTAGGGTACGCCACTTTTTGATATTCTTCTCTACGGCGTTTTTCTTCAGTCTGCATTGGAGCTTTCTGGGATACTTCGACCATATTAACGTTGGCTGATTGACTATCTCCAATACTTAACTTGTTCATTTTCAAAGTGAGTCCCTCCTCAATCTCATGTTTTTTCTTAGCCAGGTCGAAATCCCCTTCTGGCTTATTAATGTTATGTTGGCAGCAAAAACCCACACATTTCTCTCTGGGATCCTCTGCTGTTCTTCGTAAAATCCCATAAATAGTTTGTTTTGCAGGACCATCAGTAGTCTTTGCATTCATCTCAGCAACATCTTCTCCAATCTCAGTACTAGCCTTGTTGGCTTGGTCAATAGCAACACTAAACTTCATGTTATCTCCATTAAGGCCCTCAGTAGCCTTATTCTTGTCTTCGACAAAGCTTTCAGTAGCTTCGTCATTCTTCACAATGCTGAGACCCTCAGTAGTCTCCTATTTGTTCACATTGTTGAGGTCTTCAGTGGCCTCTTTGCTGACGCAATTCTTTAAGCTTCCTTCGTCAAGGTATTGAGTAACCTTGATCATCACTGGTTCATTGACGAAATCTTCAGATATTTCCTCCACATCACTTTCGACTGTAGGGATCTCAGTGATTTCTACCATGTTCACATTTGCGTCGAAACCTTCAGTGGCTTCTATCATCTCAAAGCTGCAGTCAGAACCCTCTTCGACCTCCACCATGTTCACAATGGATGGTTCAGCGTAGTGGGCTTCGACCATCTGCATCGGATTTGAGTCAACCTTCATTGGTGGCTTCGACTTGTCGCCGAGCTTCAACCTTCCATCACGAATGGCATTTTGCACCAGATCCCTGAAAAGGAAACATTGAGATGTTTTATGACCTAAAAAATTATGGTACTTACAAAAACCTCTCTTTTTCTGTTGTTCTATGGGAGGCACTTTGGTGCCAGGTGGCACTATCATTTGGCCATCTTTAACCAGCAAGTCAAATATTTCGTCACACTTAGTGACGTCGAATGTATAGGTCCTTTTAGGAAACTTATCATTCTTCTCAGGTTCGACTGGGTTTTTTCCGTTCGACGGAGCCAATACTTTACAGGAGTATGGCGGACCCTGTTTCAATTCTGCTAAGTCAACTTCTTGTTCGTCGAAACTAAACGATTCGCTCTCGTCATCATCATCTTTTTGACATACGCCTACATATGCCACTCTTTCTTTCTTATTTTTAGTTGCTCTGGCCTTTTCGGCTTTTAAACATTCGACCTGCCTCACCCTGTCCGCCAATTGTGCCATATCCCTCAGATATTGGGTGTCTAACTTCTTCCTAATTGAATAGTCTAGACCACCTGCTGCCATTCGACTAACTCGTGCTCAGGCATTTGCGTAAAACATCTCGCCTTAAGTAGCCTGAACCTATTTAAATAATCATCGATTGACTCAGAGAATTTTCTTTTAACACTAGCCAATTCCTTCAAACTTATTTTTGTTTGTCCCATGTAAAATTGTTCATGGAACAGTCTTTCTAACTGGACCCACGTGTGGATCGAATTCCCAGGAAAAAATGTGAACCATGTGAAGGCATTTTTCGTCAAAGAACTTGGAAAATATTTCATTTTTAAATTTTCATTGCGTGCAATTTCTCCTGCTTCGATCAAGTAACGGGCCACGTGTTCGACAGTGGATTCGCTAGTGTCCCCTGAAAATTTGGTAAACTTGGGAACCTTCCACCTTGGGGGTAATTCCTCTTGCAAAATATATTCAGACAACGGTGATGTATAACTGGGCCTTTGCAGCCCCACATTCACACCATTTCTGGCCATAATCCTTTCGACCATGGCTGCTAAGTTGTTTTCGGCTGGCATGTTGTTATTGCGTAATTGTTGCACAACATTATCAGCGTCTTGGTCTCTATGGACTAACACCCTTCTAGGCTCTTGTTGGACGGGAATTTCAATATGAGGCTGTTCGACCACTACCTCTTGGTTTCTAGGATTTCCTTGAGGCACATTCGCCGGCCTTTGGTTTATTGTGGGCTCCTCTTCGTCAACCACCCTGGGATTCTGAACTATTTGTTCCCTTGGTTGGGTTTGAGGGACACCAAAGAAGTCAGCAATGCGCGTCATTTGCGCTGCTAATAATTGGTTCGTTTGGGTGGTGTTTTGGATTAAAGGATTAAACACGGCCCCCATTTGTTGTGTTAACATCTGCACCATGTCATGGTTACTTTCGTCCATTTGTTGCCTAATGACTTGTGCAGAATTATTAGTGATTGCAGGCATATAATTTTGGTATCCCGTTGACACAGGCTGACCTATTCTGCCTATGTGGTTCGCACCAGACCCTGATCCTTGCAGGGGCGAAGTAACATTCATCAAAGGATCAGAATATAATGACGACGAATTGTGCAAACTTGCCATCACCGTTGTTGGCATTCCATAAGGCTGTTCCCTATTATGTGGAGGCATTGAAAAATTCGTCACAAATGGCCTATGAACACCCCCTAACGGAGGGGGAGTCATCTGAGGCATTTGGGGTCCCACTGTAGAAATACTGGGCGCGTTTTGGGATGCCGAAAACGCTGGAATTGACCCCGTTGATGATGGTATTGCTTCTGACACAGAAACTGACGCCGTAGTGTCTCCTGTCGAAGGAATAGTCGTTGGGTTAACATTTTGATTATTAGGCGCGCTTTGATTCGCCATTTTTCTTGTTCTTGTTCTTTTTGGTCTTTCTTCGTTGTTCACGGCTAACTTGCCACTCCTTAGAATCATACAACGAAATAAAACTTTTTCTTCTAAGAATTTGCTATAAGAACAAAGGATAAACTAAACAAATGAATGCACTAGGTCCCACTGGGCGTGCCAATTTGTTCGCTGGTGAATTTGGCGAACAATCTCTGGTTTCCTAATTTATAAAAATTAGTTTACTAACAGGACCAACCAAACAAATCCTAGGACAAAGTGCTTTTGAGAATGTGTTTGATTTTGAAAAGTAATGTATTCGTTCTATGTTTCTAAGATTTCCTATTATTTCGACTAATAGAACAAAACATGGTAATGGCGAAAAAGTAATTCAAACAAACTTAAACTAAAACAAAGTAAATTTCTGAAGTGAAAGATAACTTGAATATAAAGAACTGAAGGAAACTTAAATTTTTATTGAAATTCATAAAGGTAAACTGGTGTTTCCCACACATACATTTTCCAGAACACTCGTTTCTCTCGCGCGGTTACTTTAAGTATTTGCGGTAATTTGTACAAAGTTTGGAACACCCCGAATCTAACATCAAAACCCCCTATTTATATACAAACGAAATAACTACCCATAACAGCTATCTCTTCTAATGGCGACAAATGTCATTCTGCATGTATTTGCCTTCTAGATGCGTTCCACGCGTCCCATTTCCAAATGAAAACTCCCTCCAGAAATTTGAAATTCAAAACAACCGTCGAATGGTCCGAAACCTTCTCTCGTCGAAATTAGCTTCCTAACTCGGAAAAATCTGCCAATGTTTCTTTTAAGTACCATGCTCTTTCGACTTGAATCTTTTCGCCAAAACTTTCTAATTGCAATATCTGGTCGAATTACATTGTCGAATTTTTCCTTTTCTTTCTGAACCATTTCCCTGGCGTCGAAATTAGCCACCTACAGTTTGTCAATAATAAAAGCAATTTGAAATTGTTAATACAAAGACACACTTTTAGTGATGATCTCATAAGAAATATTTTGAAGTTCATGACATTAAGCCTCCACAGACCTTTCATTTATACCATCCGATGCTTGAGGTAGCAACTAACAACATACTTCTTTGATTCACCTTCATGTCATATTTCTTTTTCAGAGTCTCCCAAACCTGTTTTGTAGTATCGCAACTACTGTAATAATCATATAGATCTTCTGCATGTCCATTCAAAATATGATTTTGTAGAAATAATCATTCTCTTTCCATGAGGTGATTTCTTTCATGAGCTGTAAATTGTTCACTTTAACCTGTGCACCAGATTCAACTTCAACACTATTAAGTGTTCCTTCTAAATCCACAGATTTATTATTTATAGTTTGTTCGGTTGATCCAAAAGGATCAATAGGAATTTCCTAGTCAAAACTTTGACAACCTTTTTCAGGGTTAAGAAAAAATACATCTTTTGTTGTCAGTGCTTGAAATGACTTCCCTCAAATTTGAACAGTTTGTCAAAAGACAATAGCCGCAAAATTACCTATAATTTATTCGGTAGCCATGACAGTTTTATAAACGTCTTAAAATTGTTGTTTTGCGATTTTGAAAAATTTCCACTGAAGAAATTATCGGGTCGATTTGCAGACTAAGTCTCTCTCTTTAAGATGTTTTGCAACACTGGTCAAAGTTGTGCAAAATAGTCACTCAACCACAATGCCTCAAGGATAAAACAACTCAGTTCTATAATGTACGATTACTAATTCCACGTTAGATAATCGATATAGAAATACACCATACGAAGGTGCAAAGGTCGTTTGAATATGATTTAAATACCACTCATAACATCTGATACAAAAACCATTCGTAATAATTTCTCAAATGAGGAGAAATTTAAATAATTCTCCAAAGAGAGTTTAATAATGGTCATTTGACCACTCAACATAATTTCTCAAACAAAGAGAAATTTAAATAATTCTCTAAAGATAATAAAAAATTAATACTTATAATTTATCAAATCAAACGAGGAGAAATTAAAAAATATTTCTTTAAAGAGAATTCAAGAAAATATTCGAAAAATTAAACGAGAAGAAAAAAAAAGTGAGAAGTTGGCGTTTTGACAATTCGAAAGACAATGAGTTATGAAAGTGAGGAAACAAAAACTCATTAGAAGTTTTTGGTGTATTTTGGAATGAAACAAATAATTTTCTTATATAATGAAAAAGGCTAGCCAAGATATCTAATTTAAGCAATATGGGAGTAAGAAATAAATTCAACTAACACCCAAACACACTTATTTTTTCGAAGGAAGTTTTTCAAATTCTTCTCCCTATTAAAATATTGACATGTTCCAACCATTCTTGTTGATGAGTAACATTAATTTTTGAACCTGATATAGTGATAAAAAAATTGCCACTAAAAATGTGTTATGGGTTTTGAATATCTTCTTCATCATATATCCATATAACCCAAAATTTTAAAACCTAGAGAAAAGCCAGAAACACAAATTCATCAACCCAAGAATGCATATTCATAAAAATCGCTTCATTCCTCAAATTATTTCACCTCTAGAAACACATACTCATCAACCACTCTAGAAACACATACTCATCAACCAAAAAATACATTTATCAAACTCAGTTAATTTATCAAAGTCTTTCACCTTTAAAGACACGCATTCGTCAACCAAGATGTCTGCATCAATACCCCTTACGAACTAAATGTCCAAGAACAATTTCTTTTTTTAACCATAAGATATCATTTTCCCTAGTTCAAGTTAACTTTTACCCATCCATGAAAATTGCCATATGACCTCGATGTGTACTCCCATATCCCAATCAAACATGATTCCAATCCGTGAGCATTCCTTAACACAATGATCTGTTATATTAAGCACGCAACAAGAATCCACAATGAAGTAACTATTCATAAGGTTAGACAATATTGTTAGTGCGTAAGGTACTTTTAGTGAGGAGAGAAAGAGAGAATAAGAAAATAAGAATTTGTATTATTTAATTATGTAAATATTGATACAAGTTAGGTCTATTTATATACAACCCTAATTGGGCTTGGGCTAACACAATTTGGATTATATCTAAATATTAAATCTAATCAAATCTAATCATATCAAATCAAATCTAATTTAATATTTCAACACACCCCCATAATCCAAGTCGTCGAACCTACGCTAGTCGATCTGAACTATTCCTAATTTCTTTCTCAAATTCAGGAATCTGTAGATCTTCAATCCTTTGGTGAAAATATCAGTCAACTGTGCTTCACTTGAGCAGTGTCTAACTTCAAGTTCACCTCGATTTACCTTTTCCCTTAAGAAGTGAAATCTGGTTTCGATATGCTTACTCCCTCCATGTAGAACTGGATTCTTCGCCAGATTTATTGCTGACTTGTTGTCGATTTGCAGCACAAGTGGTTTCTTCACTTCGACCTCCATTTCGTCAAATACTGATCTGATCCAAATTGCTTGACATGCAGCATATGATCCTGCTATATATTCAGCTTCACACGATGACAATGCCACCACATATTGCTTCTTCGAACACCATGAGATTGGGGCACAAAATACTTGAAAGAAATAGCCAGTTGTACTTCTTCGATCTTCCTTATCTCCACACCAATCTGCATCTGAAAAGCAATTAACTATTGCTCCTTTACCTTCAGAATCTCGTCGAAATATAATTCCAAAATCTGTTGTTCCTTTTAAGTATCTTAGAATTCTTCTTGCAGCTTTCATGTGTGACACTCTTGGTTCGCTCATGAATCTGCTCACTAATCCGACTGCGAAACCTATATCAGGTCGACTATTGCACACATATCTCAGAGATCCAACTATTTGTTTGAACAAAGTTACATCAACTTTGTCTTCCTCTCCATGCTTCTCTAACTTCAAGTTTGGTTCGACAAGTGAGGATGCAGGATTCGAATCATCCATTCTGAATCCCTTGAGTATCTCTTTGACATACTTTCTTTGATGTAGCACCATACCTTGTTTCGACATATGAAATTTACGCTTTTAGTGAGGAGAGAAAGAGAGAATAAGAAAATAAGAATTTATATTATTTAATTATGTAAATAATGATACAAGTTAGGTCTATTTATATACAACCCTAATTGGGCTTGGACTAACACAACTTAAATTATATCTAAATATTAAATCTAATCAAATCTAATCATATCAAATCAAATCTAATTTAATATTTCAACAAATATAAATTCAATCTTTTCATCCCCTATATTAAGATTAAGTCTACCATATTTAACGTCTATAACCGTTCCTCGGAAAGGTCTCTTTAAACAAATTGAAACTTGAGAGTCCACCTCCATTTTCATTACGACAAATCAGTGGGTATAAACAATTGACATATCCTTATAGGAATATCCTATAAGATTCATATCGAGTATTTGATAGACTGCTCATATAATTATAAAGAGATGTTTTTAGATTTAAACTCATCAATATCATAATTTTTACAATTCGACACACTAGTATTTTTAAATCTCCATCCATTTCAAAATCTCTTGAAAATTGCTTATGGCATTTGCTTAATCAATTAAAGAAACTTCCCCATAAAAGCTTTTGTATATTTTTGTGATTTCATTAACATTCATGTTTGTATTTTTTATTTGGGATATGTTATTTGGAATCCATTTGTCTTGATTGAATAATCCACTTATTGCAGAAAACACACAACAAAAGTTAAAAAGTAAAATTTTTTAAGGTTTAATTGAAACCAAAAAAATGAAGGGTAAGAAATGTGTTTTCCACAAAGAAATTTGATTTTTTGAAAAATTTAAAAACGAAAAAATTGGTCACTAAAAATGACATTCTAGTTGGTACATGTGTTGGCATCCACATTAGTGTCCATATAGACTATCTCATTGACTATGACTAAAATACTTGAGAGGGCCAGGTAACTGTTAGCTCCTAATTTCGACGCTACATGATTTCAAACAATTTGACTTTAAAAAAGTTATTCTTTAAAATAATAAAGCTAAAAAAAGAAGGCTTCGACTAGAAGGCCTTCGACCATGTTTGTGCAATGCCTGAGTCGAAGAGAATGATGTTAGGACTTCAAATATTACTAAGTCCAAGGAGTCAATTCGACACGGTGAAGTGGCTATGGATAATGCGCTGCAGTTACAACTGAATAGTGGAGGGAAGTTCCACTATTTGAATTTGAAAAGAGGACAGGTGGCGAAGATCCAGATCGTGAAGACATGCGAAGTGCCAAGTGGCGTAATCTAAGAATAAAGCCGTCAAAGGGTGGTTACATTAGAGTATTATAAATAGGTTAGTCTTAGAGTTAGAATAGTGTGAAAAAATCATATTTGTACAAGTAACTCTATATTCACACAAAGTATCCAGTGTGTCGAGAAACCAGTGAAGTGAGAATGTACGTGATTGTAATCACCATCATCCTTTATTGCAATGCAATTTACTTTGAAGTTTCTGTTTTAGATTCTTTACTTTGAAATCTTTTTCACAAACTTTTACCTTTCAAGTCGTTTGCATTAAAAGCCTTTACTTTCAAGCATTTACCTTCTTGCATTTTAAGATCTTTATGCATTTCTTTCCAGCATTTATCTCCAGTTTTTCTTTATTAAACTTTTACATTCAACCCTTTTCTCTTTCTTTTCTTTGATGTATTGTTCGACTTAGTTATTTCTTTAATCTTTATCGCTTTCCTTTACACTTCAAACACCTTTTTTTATTTATGTGCATTGTCGAAAGGTATACTTTACCAAATTGTGAAATATTCTAAATACACATACAACACATGTCCTAGGATCAATCTGATCGATCCTGTAAGTTACTAGAACTTTATTGTTTTAGAAGATCAGCGGTTGTTTACCAATTTTCAAGGTAAACAAATTGGCACGCCCAGTGGGACAGTTTTCAACTTTTAAATAACCGCCAAAAGGAAGTTTTATAACTGCCTTCTTAAGTATTTTTTCATTGGTCGAGATTGTGGCAAACTATTGTATGCACTTGAGAAGTGGAAAGGTAGCCAATTTAAACGAATATAGACCAAAGAGAAGAAACGTGAGGAGAATGGCATCTGGCCAAGGAAATTTGAATCCCAGTTCTGCTGGGACCAATACCTAGCCAAGCAATTCAAGTGTTCAGAACAGCACCATCAATCCTCAAGAATTACCAAGAAGTACTGTGGCGCCAACTCCAGTTCCTTCGACAGGAGGGACAACAACGTTAACCATGGTGACAGAGCCAGCGTCTTCGACAGCGGGACCAGGGGTGACATACGTGAGGCCTTACACTCAGCCAGTCTTGGAATACATTGGCCCATCAATGACAAATCCTCAGACTCCGCCAGGAGGAGGTTCGACATACAGGCAGTTTCCTCCCCCAGGATTTTCACAGTCTTTTCCTAGGAACCCAATCTATGGCATGCCAACGGCAATGATGCAGAATCTGCGTACTGCACCCCCAGTATATTCAGAAAATATGATATCTTCCCCTTTGCTGGAGTCAGGTTCTGGAATTAACATGGGTCGAAACAGCCAGTCCATAGGTTTGGGATATTCTGCTCAAGGGCTCAACTTAACAAATGAGTCTGCAGCATATTTGAGGCAACAGATGGATGAGAGCAACATGCAAATGGTACATACTTTGTCTCAAACGATGGGAGAAATTTTCCAGCCATTGATCCAGAATACTACTCAAACCAATCAAATGATGACAACCCATATGGCACGAATAGCAAAGTTTATGGGAGTGCCAGCTCCTGTTCAACACCAAAATCAGGGAGTCGAGATGAGGGAGAATGCTCAACAAGTTAACCCAGTGAATCCAGGGTTGGTCGAACCACCTAGGGAGGAGCCTCCTAGAAATCAAATACCAATACTTGAAGAGGAGGAACCAAGGATGGTGCTAGTGAACAGAAATCAAGACGCTGATCGTGTGGTGAATCAGGTTCGACGCAACAATGTAGCAGTAGAGAACAATTTGGCAGCCTTGGTCGAAAGAATAATGGCTCGGAATGGCCTGAATATGGGTTTTTCCAGGCCAAATTTTACTTCGCCTATAGCAGACTATATACTTCAAGCTGAATTGCCTCCCAGGACAAAAGTACCAAAGCTTACTAAGTTCTCAGGAGATACTACAGAATCTACCGTCGAACATGTGGCGCGCTACCTGATCGAAGCTAGTGAGATTGCGAATGATGAGAGTCTGAGGGTGAAGTATTTCCCTAGTTCCCTCACTAAAAATGCATTCACATGGTTCACTACGTTACCATCTGGTTCGATTTGTAATTGGACCCAGTTAGAACATTTGTTCCATGAGCAATTTTACATGGGTCAGACGAAAATTAGTTTGAAAGAATTGGCTAGTGTGAAACGAAAGTTCAATGAGCCAATAGATGATTACTTGAATAGGTTTCGACTACTCAAGGCTAGATGTTTTACACAAGTGCCTGAGCATGAGCTTGTCGAAATAGCCGCTGGTGGCCTTAATTACTCTATCAGGAAAAAACTGGACACCCAATATTTAAGGGATATGGCCCAGTTGGCTGACAGAGTTCGACAGCTAGAGCGTCTCAAAGATGAGAAAGCTAGGGTGAATAAGAACAAGAAGGTAGCTTACATCGAATACCAGGAGGGCATCGAAGAACTGTATGATGAGTCCGTTAGGTTCGACGAAAATGAAATAGACCTTGCCGAACTTAAGAAGGGCCCTCCTTATTCATGTAAATTATTAGTCCCTTCGAATGGAAAAAATCCTGTCGAATCTGAAAAGAGCGATAGGTTTCCAAAGAAAACATATACTTTCGACATCACTAAATGTGATGAAATTTTTTATTTGTTAGTTAAGGATGGTCAAATATTAGTGCCTCCTGGTGCTAAAATACCACCTTTAGAGCAAAGAAAAAAGAGAGGTTTTTGTAAATACCATAATTACTTGGGTCATAAGACGTCTCAATGTTTTCTTTTCAGGGATTTGGTGCAGAATGCTATTCAGGAGGGAAGGCTCAAATTTGGGGAGAAGACTAAGACTCAGATGAAGATTGATACCAACCCCCTTGAAGTAGCTGAAGCAAACTATGCAGAGCATGAGGAGGTCAACATGGTCGAACTGGTTGAATTGTCTGACAGCAGTTCGGATAGTGTTAGCACCAACGAAGCTCTTAGCAGAAATGCCACAGTGGTGGAGGTTACTGAGGACCTTGCCAATGATGTTGTGTTTATCAGAGAGGCTGAAGAAATGGATGGCTATCAGCTTGAGCATTTGATATGTATGGCTGCTGAACATTACTTTAGTACCTCTTCTGAAGTTCATAGGTTCGACACTGAAATTACAATCGAGACCCATGCTGAAGTTGAAGCACCAAAATTGCAGATGGTGACAAGAGAGATTGCTGATCATTTTAGACATATGGACGAGGCTGCTGAAAGCCTTGATATTGACTTCTCTAAGATGCGTTTAAAAGATGAAGTCAACGTGAACATGGTCGAAGTTACTGACAGACAGGCCATAGATATTGATGAACAAGAGGACTGCGACAAACTGGCTTATCCCAGAGTGGATGAGACCATCATTGATTTTCTCCACAGGTGCCAGGGGAAGAACTCTGAAGTCATGTTGTGCCCTCGATGCAGTGCTATGTTCGACAAAGAAGCTGCTCATGGCCTCCAAGTGGGAAAAGAGGCCAAATCTGGACGTGAGAGGAGAGCTGCTCAAAAGCCAGGGTGTTTCGACCCAAGGAAAGCTACTCAGAGACAATATGGCCCAAGGCCACAAATTCCAAGGGCCAAGCAAGCTACTTTCAAACCCAGCGGCGAAGTACCAACTATGAGGTGGGTTAAACCCTTCGAAGCAGCGGGAAAAGGGAAGTAAGGATGGAAGAGTTTCGACATGGCTAGAGGTTCTTCAATTGAGTATAGGAAAGAATTTAAGTCCTCCAACAAAGCTGCCTATGTGTCTGAGAATTACAAAGGAAAAAATCCCATGTCTAGGTCCCAGTGGAGGAGAGAACAGAGGCGAAGGAAGGCTCTAAGAGAAGCTCAGGCTAAAGATTCGACGGAGACTAGCACTAATGTTCTGCTAGCTAGCAACAAAGGTGTTGGCATGAGAATAACAAACCAGCTGCCAGTGGGTCAAAAGTTGTTTACTTCCAAGAAGGAAGAAGCTGAGAAATTTGCGGTTGAGGCAGTTGAAGACGAAGCGTCGACCCACAATTTTGATTCAGACTCTGATGCTTCTTTGAACATCATTATCAACATAGTGTCAGTAATGCCAAGGGAGTATGACAGAGTAACTGAAGTGGAGAATTTGGATGCCAACACTAAGGCAGAAATGGCAGCACACCAACCTGTGTGCTATTATGTAATGAACAACGACTGTGTCGAAGAACATAATGCTTTCTTTGAGCGACCAACTGAGGCCATGAAGGGACACTTGAAGCTTCTGTATATTATAGGGAAAGTAGAGAACGTGGCTGTCAATAAGATCTTGGTGAATTGTGGGGCTACTGTCAATTTAATGCCACATTTTCTGCTAAGTAAAATTGGTAAATTCGACACTGATCTTAAACCCCACAACATGGTCCTCTCCAACTATGAAGGGAAGATTGGGACCACTCTAGGTGTCTTACAGGTTGACTTGACTGTGGGTACAGTGGCAAGACCCACCTTGTTCATGGTGGTCGAAAGCAAAGCTAACTACAACCTTTTGCTAGGAAGGGAATGGATCCATGGCATTGGGGCAGTACCTTCATCAATGCACCAACGAATCACAATCTGGAAGCCTGATGGAATAGTAGAAAACATTGAAGCTGATCAAGGCTACTTTAAGGTGCCTGTTAATCATGTTGATGGTTCTGAGTTTGACAAAAATTTGGCGCATATTGTGCCTTGTGTAACGCCCCGATTCCGATTATTCCCATTTTGTTGAGTCTTTTATTTAAATTGAGTGATAAATTATTTTAATTGTGAAATTGGTGTGTTAATATGCTATGTTGACATGTTACGATATTTTACCGTTTTTGAGAGTTTTCGGGGAAATTAGAATGAGGGTATTCTGGACATTTCTCAATTAATGATAAGTTAGAAATTTAGTGGAAATAGAATTATGTGAGAAATTTAGTAAAATTGGTAGAAAAGTGATTAAGTGTAGAATTATGTGAGAAAATGAATTAATTGAATTTGAGTAGAAAATAAGAAAAGAAAATGAGAAAAAAGAAAGTAGGAAAAGAAATAGAAAAGAAAAAGAGATAAGAAGAAGAAATAGGAGAGAAAGAGAAAGCAAAGAGAAATAGAGAGAAAAAGGAGAGAAAGAAAGAGGAAGAAGAGAAAAGAGAAGAAAACTTAGAAAAACCTAGAAAACCATCAAGAACAATCATCTAGCAAGCTTGGAATCCGGGTAAGGGTGTGAAATCTTATTACCTCATCAATGTATATCATTATGTATGATTGTGTTGTTGTTGTTGTTGATTTTTATGAGTTTTTCTATAAACCCTAAATGTAGAAAATGTTGTGAATGATGATCAAAACATGATTTTGTATGCATAAATGTGTTGTTGATGTTGTTTGAGGTTTGGGTACTGATATGGATGTTATCTATTGGTGTAAAAATGAGTTTGGAGGGATTTTGGGTCATAAAATTCTTGTTTTTCTGCTGTTACGCGATGGTTAATCGATTAACCAAATGCGTTAACCGATTAACAGTGTAAGTTTTTAGAAAAATATTATTTTCAAAAACCCATAACTTTTGATCCGTAAGTCGGTTTTGGTCCCCGTTCGAAGCGTTGGATAGCTATTGAGCTGTAGTTTCTTATGGTGAGGAGTTTGGGGCTGTTAGCCGATTAAATAAGTCAAAAAGTCGGGAATAGTGTTATTTAGCGACTTTTACCGTTTTGAATGTGTGTTTTGGATGTGAATCATATAATAGTGCATTGATGTGAATGTATATAGATTGTATGTGATTGTATGAGATGAATGCATGAATATATTGTGAATATGTATGCATTTCAAGAATGTCTTGAGTCATTTTGTATGTGAAGCATAATGATGTACATTCTTGTGTTGAGTGATTCTAATGAGAATCCGTTGTAACGTCGTGTGCCTATGTGAGGTGTGAGCGATGATTACAAACGATTGTGTGCCTAGGTGAGGTGTGAGCAATCAGATTGTGTGCCTATGTGAGGTGTGAGCAATCCATAAACATTGTGTGCCTATGTGAGGTGTGAGCAATGGGTGAACATCGTAGGCCCGACGGGGAGTTATATTGGTAACGAGCGATGGTTCCAATAAGTTCCTGAGTGAACTTGAGATGATTGAGTCGGTACCGCATTGCATTTGCATAGATTCGTGATTCGGTCTCTATGATTTACATTTATCATCTTTATAATTGTGCATTGATGAATAAACATGAATATGTATGTTTATGTGGAATGATAAGAATTGTGAAAGTATGCATGATGAATATGCTTGGTTTTGTATATATATACATTGTGATGTATATGAGTGTGTTGTGATGAATTGTGGTGAGAATGTAGAATATGTGTATTTTTATGCTAAGATATATAATTATATGCATTGTTATTATGATAATATTTCTCACCCTTCTGCTGTTTTATGATGCTCTATGAGTCATTGCAGAGTAGGTATGCTGGTGGTCTTTTTGTGAAGCGTGTCTTCATTCTTTTGGTCGGTCGGCTCTGATATGTAGCACCGGGTAGCTAGGATGATTATGATTCTTTTGTGATACATTTGTACATGTATCTTGTTAATGAATGTTTATGTAAACATGAATTATGTTGGTGGATAATACTTGATGATATATATATATATATATATATATATATATATATGTTTGATGTTATTCAATGTTTAGATTTTCCGCTTTTATTCTAAATATTGAGATGTGGGTGTAAGGACTAAGTTCCTCTGTTGCAAAGTTACCCCACTGTTGCATATCAATTGTTGAGCAGGTGTTGAATGTTTTAATTTCATGTATAATGTGACATACCTCTTTTATACTATGTTTATAATTATACTCTGACGGAATTTTTAATATGTGCCTAAATGATTATGTGATTATTTGGGGGTATAGAAAGGGGGTGTTACAATAAGTGGTATCAGAGCCAGTGTTGAGTCAGTTGTGTCTGTCTTGTTGTTGTGATGGTTGAACTGTTGTTTAACCTTGTTGTCATTTTTGGGAATGATCAGAATATGGCTGGTAGAAACGACAATGCGATGGTTGCTGCTTTGGAAGCAATGGCTAGGGCGGTTCAAGGTGCGTCGAACGTGAATGCTAATGACGAGTTCAGGAAGAATCAACCACCGGTCTTCGAAGGAAGATTTGATCCCGATGGTGCTCAAATTTGGTTGAAAGAGATTGAAAGGATCTTCAGAGTCATGGGCTGTGCGGAAGAGAATAAGGTGAGGCTTGGGTCTCACAAGCTGAAGGAAGAAGCCAACGATTGGTGGGTCGGTATGCGTCAAGTTCTTGAGGTGGATGATGAAGAGTTAACTTGGGATTTATTTCGTACTGAGTTCTTGAGGAAGTATTACCCTGAAAGTGTGAAAGGGAAGAAGGAGATGGAGTTCCTTGAACTGAAACAAGGTAGTATGTCCGTGGTGGACTATACTGCTAAGTTTGTGGAGTTGGTTCAATTCCATCCTCACTATGCTGCAATTACTGCTGAGTTCTCAAAGTGTATTAAGTATGAGAACGGTTTGCGTCCCGAGATTAAACAAGTTGTGGGATATCAAAGGATAAGAAGGTTTACGGATTTGACAGAATGTTGTAGAATCTTCGAGGAAGATAGCAAGGCTCGTTCTACACATTACAAAAGTTTGAATGGGAGGAAGGGAAAGCAACAAGCTAGAAGTGGACCTTATGTGACACCTGTTGATAAGGGCAAGCATAGGGGAAACTTTGAGAAGAGATCTGGAGGAGGAGGTTCCGGTTTCGTTAAGTGTTACAAGTGTGGTGAAATGGGTCATAAATCATTTGAGTGTGGGAAGACCGTGGTGAAATGTTCTAACTGTGGAGGCCTTGGGCATGCTACTACCGATTGTAGAAGGAATATGGTGAAGTGCTATAATTATGGAGAAGTGGGTCACATTAGTACTAAGTGTACTAAGCCGAAACAAGCTCAAGCGGGCAGAAAGGTGTTTGCATTACCGAGGACGGACACTACTAGTGTAGACCGTTTGATTAAAGGTACATGCTTTATTAATAGTACGCCTTTAGTTGCTATTATTGATACGGGAGCGACTCATTCATTCATTTCTCATGAGTGCGCTAAGCGTTTGAATTTGTTTATGACTTCTTGGGGTGGTGAGTTGGTTATTGAGACTCCTGCTTCAGGGTCGGTAACTACGTCTTTGGTGTGTGTAAGTTGTCCTTTGACCATGTATGGTAAAGACTTCATTATGGATTTAGTGTGTTTGCCGTTGGAGGGATTGGACGTAATCTTGGGTATGAACTGGTTGCAATTTAATCGAGTCCATATAGATTGCTATCACAAGTTAGTGAGGTTTCCTTCTTTGGAAGATGATGAAGATGAGAGTTTCTTATCCACTAAAGAGTTGAAGAAACTTTTAGCAGACGAAGCTCAATTGTTCGGTTTGTTTGCATCATTGTCGGTGGAGAGTAAAGTTGAGCTCGATGTGTTCCCAGTGGTGTGTGATTTTCCAGAAGTGTTTCCGGAGGATATTACGGATGTACCGCCGGAAAGAGAAGTTGAGTTTTCTATTGATCTAGTTCCGGGTACTAGACCAGTTTCGATGGCACCGTATCGTATGTCGGCATCGGAGTTGGTAGAATTGAAGAAGCAATTGAATGACTTGTTGGACAAGAGATTTGTAAGACCAAGTGTTTCTCCTTGGGGTGCTCCGGTATTGTTGGTAAAGAAGAAGGATGGAAGTATGCGGTTATGCATTGATTATCGACAATTGAACAAGGTGACAATTAAGAACAAGTATCCGCTTCCAAGGATCGATGATTTGATGGACCAATTGGTTGGTGCGCGTGTTTTTAGCAAGATTGATTTGAGATCGGGATATCACCAGATTCGTGTGAAAGGAGAGGATATTCAAAAGACGGCCTTTAGGACACGGTATGGCCATTACGAATATTCTGTGATGCCATTCGGGGTTTCTAATGCGCCGGGTGTGTTTATGGAATACATGAATCATATTTTTCATGAACAGTTAGATCGTTTTGTGGTTGTGTTCATCGACGATATTTTGATTTACTCTAAGTCTCAAGAGGAGCATGAAGAGCATTTGAGGATTGTGTTACAAATTTTGAAAGAGAAACAATTGTATGCTAAGTTGTCGAAATGTGAATTTTGGTTGTCGGAAGTAAGTTTTCTTGGACATGTTATTTCCGGTAGTGGTATTAGTGTTGATCCATCCAAGATTGATGCGGTGATGCAATGGGAGGCTCCTAGATCGGTTACGGAGATTCGAAGCTTTTTAGGCTTGGCGGGTTATTATCGGAGGTTTATTGAGGGATTTTCGAAGTTGGCATTTCCGTTAACGCAATTGACTTGTAAAGGAAAGGCTTTCATTTGGGATATTCATTGTGAAGAGAGTTTCAATGAGCTAAAAAGAAGGTTGACAACGACTCCGATCTTGATTTTGCCAAATCCGACGGAACCATTTGTTGTGTATTGTGATGCTTCATTGGCTGGTTTAGGTGGTGTTTTGATGCAAGATGGAAAAGTTGTGGCTTATGCTTCAAGACAATTGAGAGTGCATGAAAAGAATTATCCTACACATGACTTGGAGTTAGCGGCCGTGGTGTTTGTTTTGAAAATTTGGAGGCACTATCTTTATGGTGCAAGATTTGAAGTTTTTAGTGATCACAAGAGCTTGAAATATTTATTTGATAAAAAAGAATTGAACATGAGACAAAGAAGGTGGTTAGAGCTTTTGAAGGATTATGATTTTGGTTTGAATTACCATCCGGGTAGGGCAAACGTGGTGGTCGATGCTTTGAGTCGGAAGTCGTTACATATGTCCGCATTGATGATGAGAGAATGGGAACTTTTGGAGAATTTTAGAGACTTGAGTTTGGTTTGTGAAATGACGCCGAGAAGTGTGAGACTTGGTATGCTACATGTTACGAATGATTTTCTTGCAACCGTATGTGAAAAGCAAAAGTTGGATTTGAAGTTCGTTGATTTGATGATGAATGAGAATGAGGATTTCAAGGTTGATAATTTTGGAGTTTTGAGATTCCGTGGTCGTATTTGTATTCCCGATGATGCGGAGTTGAAAAAGATGATATTGGAAGAAGGACACCGAAGTAACTTAAGTATTCATCCGGGAGCGAATAAAATGTATCAAGATTTGAAGAAAATCTTTTGGTGGTCCGGATTAAAGAGGGATGTGGCTCAATTTGTGTATGCGTGCTTAACTTGTCAAAAGTCTAAGGTGGAACATCAAAAGCCTAGTGGATTGATGCAACCGTTGGACATTCCGGAGTGGAAATGGGATAGTATATCGATGGATTTTGTTACGGGATTGCCGAATACGCAAAGAGGTCATAATGCTATTTGGGTAATCGTTGATAGGCTTACTAAATCTGCTCACTTCATTCCAATTGATATTAGTTATCCTTTGGAGAAGTTAGCCGAGATTTATGTTCTTGCGGTTGTGAAGTTACATGGAGTTCCTAAGAGTATTGTATCGGATAGAGATCCTAGATTCACATCGAGGTTTTGGGAGAGTTTACAAAAGGCTTTGGGTTCTAAGCTAAGATTGAGTTCGGCTTATCATCTGTAAACGGATGGTCAAACCGAGAGGACAATTCAATCGTTGGAGGATTTATTGTGTGCTTGTGTGCTCGAGCAAGGTGGTGCTTGGGATAGTTATTTGGCGTTGATTGAGTTCACCTACAATAATAGTTTTCATTCAAGTATAAGTATGGCACCATTTGAGGCTTTGTATGGTCGGAGATGTCGAACACCTTTGTGTTGGCATGAAACCGGTGAGAGGACGATAGTTGGAACGAAGATGGTACAACAAACGACGGAGAAAGTGAAGTTTATTCGTGAGAAGATGAAAGCTTCTCAAAGTAGACAAAAGAGCTATCATGACAAGAGAAGGAAAGATCTTGAGTTTCAAGAAGGCGACCATGTGTTTTTTAGAGTTACGCCGGTTACGGGTGTGGGTCGTGCTTTGAAGTCGAAGAAGTTGACTTCTCGTTTTATTGGTCCGTATCAGATTTCTGCACGAGTTGGTGTTGTGGCTTACCGTGTGGCGTTGCCTCCGAATCTTTCGAATTTGCATGATGTATTCCATGTTTCGCAACTTCGGAAGTATGTTCCGGATCCGTCACATGTTATTCCTATGGACGAGGTTGAAGTGAGAGATAACCTTACAGTTGAAGCTTTACCGATTAGGATTTTGGACCGTGAACTTAAGAAGCTAAGAGGCAAGGATATTGCGCTGGTGAAAGTAGCGTGGGGAGGCGCTGCGGAAGGCAATATGACTTGGGGACTAGAGAGCAGGATGCGAGAGTCGTATCCGGAGTTGTTTGAATCAGGTAATATTTTCGAGGACGAAAATTTCTAAAGTGGGGGAGAGTTGTAACGCCCCGATTCCGATTATTCCCATTTTGTTGAGTCTTTTATTTAAATTGAGTGATAAATTATTTTATTTGTGAAATTGGTGTGTTAATATGCTATGTTGACATGTTATGATATTTTACCGTTTTTGAGAGTTTTTGGGGAAATTAGAATGGAGGGTATTCTGGACATTTCTCAATTAATGATAAGTTAGAAATTTAGTGGAAATAGAATTATGTGAGAAATTTAGTAAAATTGGTAGAAAAGTGATTAAGTGTAGAATTATGTGAGAAAATGAATTAATTGAATTTGAGTAGAAAATAAGAAAAGAAAATGAGAAAAAAGAAAGTAGGAAAAGAAATAGAAAAGAAAAAGAGATAAGAAGAAGAAATAGGAGAGAAAGAGAAAGCAAAGAGAAATAGAGAGAAAAAGGAGAGAAAGAAAGAGGAAGAAGAGAAAAGAGAAGAAAACTTGGAAAAACCTAGAAAACCATCAAGAACAATCATCTAGCAAGCTTGAAATCCGGGTAAGGATGTGAAATCTTATTACCTCATCAATGTATATCATTATGTATGATTGTGTTGTTGTTGTTGTTGTTGATTTTTATGAGTTTTTGTATAAACCCTAAATGTAGAAAATGTTGTGAATGATGATCAAAACATGATTTTGTATGCATAAATGTGTTGTTGATGTTGTTTGAGGTTTGGGTACTGATATGGATGTTATCTATTGGTGTAAAAATGAGTTTGGAGGGATTTTGGGTCATAAAATTCTTGTTTTTCTGCTGTTACGCGATGGTTAATCGATTAACCAAATGCGTTAACCGATTAACAGTGTAAGTTTTCAGAAAAATATTATTTTCAAAAACCCATAACTTTTGATCCGTAAGTCGGTTTTGGTCCCCGTTCGAAGCGTTGGATAGCTATTGAGCTGTAGTTTCTTATGGTGAGGAGTTTGGGGCTGTTAGCCGATTAAATAAGTCGGAAAGTCGGGAATAGTGTTATTTAGCGACTTTTACCGTTTTGAATGTGTGTTTTGGATGTGAATCATATAATAGTGCATTGATGTGAATGTATATAGATTGTATGTGATTGTATGAGATGAATGCATGAATATATTGTGAATATGTATGCATTTCAAGAATGTCTTGAGTCATTTTGTATGTGAAGCATAATGATGTACATTCTTGTGTTGAGTGATTCTAATGAGAATCCGTTGTAACGTCGTGTGCCTATGTGAGGTGTGAGCGATGATTACAAATGATTGTGTGCCTAGGTGAGGTGTGAGCAATCAGATTGTGTGCCTATGTGAGGTGTGAGCAATCCATAAACATTGTGTGCCTATGTGAGGTGTGAGCAATGGGTGAACATCGTAGGCCCGACGGGGAGTTATATTGGTAACGAGCGATGGTTCCAATAAGTTCCTGAGTGAACTTGAGATGATTGAGTCGGTACCCGCATTGCATTTGCATAGAGTCGTGAGTCGGTCTCTATGATTTACATTTATCATCTTTATAATTGTGCATTGATGAATAAACATGAATATGTATGTTTATGTGGAATGATAAGAATTGTGAAAGTATGCATGATGAATATGCTTGGTTTTGTATATATATACATTGTGATGTATATGAGTGTGTTGTGATGAATTGTGGTGAGAATGTAGAATATGTGTATTTTTATGCTAAGATATATAATTATATGCATTGTTATTATGATAATATTTCTCACCCTTCTGCTGTTTTATGATGCTCTATGAGGCATTGCAGAGTAGGTATGCTGGTGGTCTTTTTGTGAAGCGTGTCTTCATTCTTTTGGTCAGTCGGCTCTGATATGTAGCACCGGGTAGCTAGGATGATTATGATTCTTTTGTGATACATTTGTACATGTATCTTGTTGATGAATGTTTATGTAAACATGAATTATGTTGGTGGATAATACTTGATGAGATATATATATATATATATATATATATATATATATATATATATATATATATATATATATATATATATATATATATATATATATGTTTGATGTTATTCAATGTTTAGATTTTCCGCTTTTATTCTAAATATTGAGATGTGGCTGTAAGGACTAAGTTCCTCTGTTGCAAAGTTACCCCACTGTTGCATATCAATTGTTGAGCAGGTGTTGAATGTTTTAATTTCATGTATAATGTGACATACCTCTTTTATACTATGTTTATAATTATACTCTGACGGAATTTTTAATATGTGCCTAAATGATTATGTGATTATTTGGGGGTATAGAAAGGGGGTGTTACACCTTGTACTCCAACAGAATTCGATCTCTCCCCAGATGACCACGCATTCTGCTCATTACACTTGCACCCACTGGAGGGGTTTCGATGGGACAAAGAAGTCGTAAGAGAAGAAGGCAATGTCCCATACTATGGGCTGCATGAGGTTGACCCCACAGGCTGGGGGAGTGAATTCGGTAACAATGACTGAATTTGACGCATTACAAAGAATTTTGGCCTATGTGGTCGAATCTAAGTTACAAGCGGCTTTAGAGGCTGCACGCAACCACATGGCTGTCGAAGCCAAAACTCAAATTTGTGAAGTAGGCCCTGGTAAGGACTTGGAACCTGAGCCATCTGTTGGGCCTCAAATTGAAGACCAAGACCAAAGGCTTGATGCTGTATATGATAATGAGCCTTTAGGTTTTGAAAAGGATCCACTGTCGGATAATATTAAAATGCTGGCGCAGGATCCTTTGGAAGAAATTGACCTGGGTGAAGGGGGAGTAAAAAGGCCTACTTATATTAGCGCTAATCTCGACCCACTACTCAAAGTCGAAATAGTCCAACTATTGAAGGAATTCAAGGATTGCTTCGCTTGGGACTATGATGAAATGCTTGGTTTGAGGAGAGAACTTGTTGAACATAAGTTATCAATCATACCTGGGAAAAAGCCAGTCAAGCAAAATCCAAGACGGTTTGCCCCAACAATCCTTTCCAAGATCAAAGAGGAAATTGAGAGGCTACTTAGATGCAAGTTCATCCGTACAACTAGGTATGTCAAATGGCTAGCTAATATTGTACCAGTCATTAAAAAGAATGGTTCTTTAAGGGTTTGTATAGATTTTAGAGATCTAAATTTTGCAACCCCTAAAGACGAATATTCTATGCCTGTGGCAGAAATGCTGATTGATTCTGCTGTAGGACATGAATATTTGAGCATGTTGGATGGTTATTCTGGTTATAACCAAATATTCATTGCTGAGGAAGATGTCCCAAAAAGTGCTTTTCGATGTCCAGGGGCATTAGACACTTATGAATGGGTAGTGATGCCTTTCGGTCTAAAAAATGCCGGGGCAACTTACTAGAGAGCAATTAATTCGATCTTTCATGATTTTATTGAGACTTTTATGCAAATATATATTGATGATATTGTTGTTAAGTCCTTTTCAGGAAAAGATCATATAAGCCATCTTCGACATTCCTTTGAAAGGATGATAAAGCATGGTCTAAAAATGAATCCTCTCAAATGTGCTTTTTGTGTGCAGGCAGGGGATTTCTTAGGTTTTGTGGTCCACAAGAAGGGGATCGAAATTAACCAGAATAAAACCAAAGCCATTATGGAAGCCAAAGCGCCATCAACAAATAAGGAATTGCAGTCTCTCTTGGGCAAAATAAACTTCTTGAGGAGGTTTATATGTAACTTAAGTGGGAAAACGCAAGCCTTTTCACCATTGCTTCGAGCTAGCAAGGATGGGTTCGACTGGGGGCAAGATCAGCAGGAAGCCTTTGATAAGATCAAGGAGTACCTGAGTCACCCCCCCCATTCTCTCACCACCTCGTGGAAATAAGTGTATGAGATTATACATAGCTACGTTAGATAGAACTTTAGGGAGCATGTTAGCTCAAGAGGATGATGATGGTGTCGAAAGAGCCGTTTATTACCTTAGTAGAGTTTTAAATGATGCAGAAACTAGATATAGCATGATTGAAAAATTATGTTTATGTTTGTATTACTCTTGTACCAAATTGAAGTATTATATAAAACCAGTTGATGTTTATGTTTCTTCTCGTTATGACGTTATTAAACATATGTTGTCCAAACCTATTTTACATAGTCGAATTAGAAAATGGGCATTAACATTAACTGAATATTCTTTAACTTATAAGCCTTTAAAAGCTGTTAAAGGACAAATAGTGGCAGACTTCATAGCTGACCATCCTACAAATGAGACCCCCCTGAACTATCTTGATGTGGAACCTTGGAAGTTATATTTCGACGGGTCAAACCACAAAGATGGGACAGGCATAGGAGTACTTGTTATTTCTCCTAATAAAATTCCAACAACACTTAAGTATAAAATTGAAGGCCGTTGTTCTAACAACGAAGCTGAATATGAAGCTTTAATTGCTGGACTTGAAGTATTGTTGGAATTGGGGGCAACTCATGTCGAAATAATGGGAGATTCAGAACTGGTCATAAAATAAGTGACCAAAGAGTACAAGTGCATAAAAGAAAACTTGATTATGTACTTTGTAGTTGTGAATCGACTGTTGAAAAAGTTCGACGCAGTTAGTTTTTGACACATCCCTAGGCTGGAAAACCAGGTAGCTAATGACTTGGCTCAGATTGCATCAGGGTATAAAGTTGCGAAAGACAAATTACAAGATGCAATCGAAGTCGAAGTCAGAGGAAGGGTGGTGTCAGTAGGATTAACCCCATCAGATTTGGAAGAAACTAAGCTTGGATATGTTGATGAAGACAATTTCGCAATTCTGGCAGTTGATAGTATAACTGACAAGGATTGGAGGAAACCTATAATGGATTACCTGAAAAATCCAATAGCTTCGACAGAAAGGAAAATCAAGTATCAAGATTTAAGTTATGTCTTGTTGGGTAATGAATTTTTCAAAAAAACTCCTGAGGGAGTATTGCTTAAGTGCCTCAGTGAGGCAGAAGCGTACTTAGCCCTTTTGACTGTCCATAGTGGGGCATGTGGGGCACATCAGGTAGGTAATAAAATGAAATGGTTGTTGTTTCGACAAGGCATGTATTGGCCTACCATGTTAAAAGATTGTATGGAATTTGCTAAGGGTTTTTAGGAATGTCAAGTTCATGCTGGCATTCAACATGTCCCTGCGAGTGAATTACACTCTATAGTGAAACCTTGGCCTTTTAGAGGATGGGCTTTGGATTTGGTTGGAGAGATTCGACTAGCCTCATCTAAAAATCATAATTACATTTTGGTAGGTATTGATTATTTTACCAAATGGGTAGAGGCTATCCCATTACCAAATGTTGATCAAGAATATGTGATTGAATTTATCCAGAAGCACATCATTTATAGGTTTGGAATCCCAGTGACAATTACAACAGACCAAGGATCAGTTTTCACTAGTCGAAAAATGCAAGAGTTTTCTAAAGAAATGGGATTCAAGCTTGTAACATCCACACCTTATTATGCTCAAGCTAATGGCCAAGTCGAAGCAGTAAATAAAGTAGTTATTGGGTTGATAAAAAAGCATGTGGGGAAAAAGCCAAGAAATTGGCACGGGACATTGGACCAAATATTCTAGGCATGTCGAACGTCCCCTAAAGAGGCAACTAATACTACCCCCGTTTCGACTGACTTTTGGTCATGATGCAGTTCTGCCTGTGGAAATTTATCTTCAATCAATAAGGATTCAAAGGCATCATGAGATTCCATCTGAGTCTTATTGGAATATGATGCTTGATGAATTAGTAGACTTAGATGAAGAAAGGCTCCATGCATTAGAGTTGCTGAAAAGGCAAAAGAAAAGGGTGGAGAAGTCTTATAACAAAAAGGTCAAGATTAAAACCTTTTCAGTTGGAGACCTAGTGTGGAAAGTGATCTTACCTATGGATCGAAAGACCAGAACTTTAGGGAAGTGGCCTCCTAAGTGGGAAGGTCCTTTTCAAATTATTAAGGCGTTTAGTCATAATGCTTATGAGATTCAAGAGATGGAGGGTGATCTAAGAGTCTTAAGGGTAAATGGGAAATATTTGAAAAAATATAAGCCTATTTTACAAGAAATTCATATTAAAACGTAAGTTTCATTCAGACTACAAAAGCCAAAATAGGCCATGTGGGGCCAAAATGGCATACAGAAAACAACAATTACAATAACATAAAACCCAGGAGAAAGATCATTCATAGTCCCTCCAATTAATAGAGTTGAGGAAGGCAACATAATCTTCGTCAGCTTCATCATCAGAGTTTTGTGCTTTGGAATGTTCTTTCTTGGGGACCCTCATCTTGGTTTCTCTCTTCTTAGCGCGAGATGTTGCTCCAGTTGAAGTGTTATTGAGGGCAGTAGTTGTTGCCTCAACTTTCTTTGTCTCTCCAGCCACCTTCTTGGTCATTGCCTTCTTTGAAGTACTCATGCTTGCTGTGGTAGGTGCAAAATATCCCAAGAGGGAAGAAGATTTTATAGAGGTAAGGCTTTGTAGGGATTGGCCAGTCAACGATGGAAATACGTGAAATGACCCTTGGGAATAGACCCTAGGGTTGCGCTATTAATATTCCTTTATGAAATAGAAACTTGTGCCGTTGGAACACTAAGCTGTTAAAAGCTGCGCTATTTTCATGATTTCTAAGAAAAGAGGAAGAATACTTTAACTACTCAGTTAGCAAAGTTTGAGAGAAAATTTTGCAAGTCGAAGAGTTAGTAGCAAACAGAAGAATTTAGATAAAGGCCATAGGGCATTAAGTTTGTCTGTACATAGGGCCTTAAAAGGGCTGTAAAAACATGACGAACAAAAAGTGGAGCTACAAACAAGAAATCATATGACAATCAGAAAGGGAGCTTCGACTTCAACTCAAGGAAGTTGACCTTGTAATTCTGAAGGCGATTCTCACATAGAGCTTTGTTGAGTTTGGCTGCTGAAAGTTCTTTTTCAAGCGTTTGGGCCTTGTCAAGGAAGTCTATGGTGCGCTTCAACTCTCTGGCCATTTCAGTATCGTCGAACTCTCCCAGCTCAAGGTTGCGCTTTTCAGCCTTAGAAATCTTGTTCTGCAGCTCTTCAATTTGTTGTTTCCAGTCATCAATGTTCTTTTGGTTCGACTCCACTTCTGCCTGTCTTTTCTGTTGTTCAGTCTCTAGACTTTCGACCATAGCTTCTGATGCATGCGCTTCATCCCAAGCCGAAGCTTCCAATCCAGTTGTGATTTCAATGTTGTCTTGGATCTTGGGAAGGAGTTTGAAGTCCTCAGACATTTGATTCACTAAAGCAGTTAGCTCCAACAGGAATTCAGAAACATCTTTGCTAAGGGTCGAAAGGTCCCGTTTCTGAAGGCTGTCTTTCAGAAAGAGAGGAGCAGTTTGGTCTGAAAGTAAGACATTGTGGATATCTCCCTTAAAGAATTTATCCTTAATTTTTTGAAGGATAGGGCTGGCGAAATCATCTAAAGCTAGACCCCTAGAGCTGGTCGAAGTGCTGAGACTGGTACCTGAAGAGCTGTACTTCTTCCCAAGTATCATCCTAGCATACTCTCGAGGATTCGACCATTTGAGGGCAGCCAATGGATCTCCTGTAGGGGGTCCTCTAGCAGTCGAAGTGACTGTAGGTCCAGGAGTTGGAGTGTTGGCAGGACCTGGTCCAGCCACAGGTGTGTGGGCTTGATCTTGCTCAGTCCTTTCCCTCTCTTCTTCTTGTTCTTCATCTTCTTCGACTTCCTCCTCTCCGGCTTCGGTGGGCCTTTCTTCTGTGTCCATACCAATAGGCTCTGTTTGGTCGAAAGGTTGTTGATGAGAAATATCATCCTCTTCATGATCAGAACCATCGGTCTGGGATTGTTGAGTAGTGGTCCTGGCAGGAGAACTTTGGTTTGTTTCATCTGCTGCAGGAGGAGGAACTGTAAGAGGGATAGGTTGGTTAATTTCGCTGATTGAGCTATATCCAGAACCAAGGTCAGAGGTAGGGTGATAAGTTGGCTCACCTTGGCTATTCAGCAGAGTTGTTGTAAAGCTGAAGGAAGGTTGTGGTGGGTTAGAACCACCTACATCAGCCTGAAAAACCACAAGTAAAGAGGATAATACTGAGAGAAGTCTGAGTAGGGAATCTAAATACTGAATAAAGATAGTATGTATACCTGTACAGCCGTAACATCAGGACTTAAGTTCGCACTCTCAGGATCGCCAACAGTCGTTTTCGACGCAACCCTGGAGAGTTGTTTCTTGACACCACTACCAGCAGGTGTCTTCTCAAGGACTCTTGCCGCCTTTGAGGGAGATTGGGTGGTGGTTCCAGAAGCTTTGACAAGCTTCCTTTTCTTCTTAACTACTATCTCCTCAGGGGACTCATCATCAGTATCTGGAGGAACAACTGCTTGAGCACCTTTCTTGCCCTTTTTTGAAGGCGTTGGAGGTTTTAGAGCAGCCTGAAAGGTGACGCAAATATTAGAGGATTGGTTACACAAGAAGACTTAGGCAAGGGGTATAAAGTACCTTTGTGCCTTCAGTTTCCTTTTCGACCTTCGCAGCACCCTTCGATGAGCTGGTCTTCCTGGCCATGGCTGAAAGACAGACGATTATTACAAGGTTAATAATTGAGTGGTTTGTTAAAAAATCACAAATCAAGGGCCTCAAACCTTCATATATTTCGGATTCGACACGGACATCCTCGACCCCTATATGAAGGTGTCCTTTGAAATTGTCCAGCGTGTGTTTAGTCGCAACCACCCATTGGGCTTTCGGTTGAGACTGCTGTCGAAGGAGTTTTAAGTGCTCACCACAGACAAACCAGTCTGGAAATGGGGGGGCAAGTGCCAATCCAAAATCAGCGTTAGGCATTCGAGGGAACTTTGGAGGAAAGAGTTCAAAAGCTACCTTATAACGTTTCTCAAGGGGAACGTTTGAAGGGATTTTCAACTGATCCATTTTTTGTAGAAATTTCTCCTTCAAAGTGACAGCAGCCTCACGAATGGTTCGACTAATATCATCTGGTCGATAGACAGTTTCAAAGTACTTTTGAAAGGCTTGAATCTCTTTGACATGAATGAACTTACTCTTCTTGGTCTTCTCCTGCACATCAAGAAAAGGTTGGTCAAGTAGGAAGAGAAAGCAGCAACATCAAGAAATTGCTCACTGTAGTACTTCGACCACCAGTTATGGAAGGGCTTGGTACACAAGAAGGTGGGCTGAAAATACACAGGGGAAAGGGTTGCTTTCCTAGCGTTCCACCGGTCGAAAGTGACTGCAGCACTTCCTTCATCAAAACTGGAGGTGTGAAGGACCACATGGCCTTTCTTCCCATATAGACACTTGGGGAAGATCTGAGCCAACCCAAATTGTCGAGAGACAAGATTTGGTTGGTAAGCAATTAAGGCTGCCAGGTCTCTCCCAAGATTCAGCCTTTCAATGATAAATCTAGGAATCAAGATTGAAACAGATTCGGCGTCGAGTTTGGTGGAGGAATCAGGGAATGGCCTGGTGAACCACTCAGGTCCACATTTTCTCCCAGCAAAGGGAGCCATACTAGGTGTGAACTCATGCCTTTTTGCAAACATCATAATATAACTGGAGAAGGCTCTCTTGAGAGTTTCTCCATCATCATTGGGCATGAGTTTCACCAGGCGGGTACCTTCGACCCTCCTCTCTTTGATTTCAGCAGAATCTTCATCGACCTGCCCTTTCATGGGAAGGCTAGCTTCAAAGGTTGCATTGAGCCACAACTGAAGTAGCCAGAGAGGGCCATTCAAGTGAACAGTACCTTGGCTCTCCAAGTCTTTGAGTTGAGCCGCCCCTTCACTGAGAGACTCGTGGAGGTTCTCCAGAATCAACCCGCTAAGGCAAACTCCTCTATTGTTGTGAAGTTGGTTGGCCAGGGTTAGATATTTCTTGGCCACTTGCAGAGACTTTTAACAAAATACATACCTCGACAGCCATACGGTGAGGAATGTAATGTGTTCCTTATCAGTGATTTCTGCAGTATCACGCTTGTGGTGGTTGATGAAGTGGGTGTACGTGAGTTTAGAGTCAGAGATCCCTATGGTATCCTCTGCATCAGTATCAGGGAAATAAGGTCGAAGACCTGTAATGGCAACAAGGTCGAAGAGTGTGGGAGTAACCATCCCACAAGGAAGATGAAAGGTGTAGTGGGTGATATCCCAAAAGTAAAGCGATGCTGCCAGCAAGTTCAAACAATAAGGGATGTTGGTTTTCGACAGCATAAGCAGATCATAGATTCCAATAGTTTTCCAATGATCAGCTTTGACCCTTTCCATTCTGGTCATCCAAAGGTCAAAATCCTTTAAAGGATTGACAGCTCTTACCAGCCTCGTACCATCATGAAGGTACCTCAGATCCATTTTCGTCAGAGTGGGTGTATTAGGAGAGGTTCCATCCTCATTAGGGTTGCTTTTTTGCCCTAAGGGTCTGGATTTACGGTAAGAAGGAAAGAACTCAGCCAGTTTTTCATTGGTGGGTTTTACATCAGCTAGGGGGGCCACCTAAAGCATAGGGTTTATCAGATACAAGGAGAGGGATCATTACCTGAGATTCATAAATGCTCCTTGTTTCTTCAAGAAGATGTTCCGGCATGAACTGTTGGTTCTTTACCACCTTTGGTTCGGGGATGTTTGAAAATGGCGGGAGAGTTTGCTCGAACGGAGTGGTTTTACCCTTTTGGTTTTTCGTTGCTTGGGGAACGGTTTGAGAAGACGCCATTGTTGGAAGTTGAAGAGAAAACGAGAGTGCGTTCTGAGTTTTCTTGAGAGAGTTTGAAGAACGAAGAAAAATAAGTTGCAGAAAAGTTTGAGAATGCGAAAGTTCGTAAAATTGGGGAAAAAGGGCATTTATAGATGTTTGGAAGATGAGGGGACTGTGAATCCACCGTTGAAATGGATGCGATAGTGGGACGCGTTTCCTCTTTGAAATCGTTGGATGGTGGTGGTTGTGGTCAGACTGTAAATGCTTAATCCCAAGAAAAGTGATGATGAAAACTGTTCGCAAATACGGCTGAAAAGACGTTTGAAGATTTGCCATCATGACATGACGCCACAAGCATGGTTGAAAGAAACTGAATAGTTTCTAAATCGTGGGTTGGTCAGTTAAGACCATGTTTTCCATAATTGAATGAGCAGGCGCCGAAAATTATGTTATCAAAAAATGACCTTCCTGCCAACACTGGCGAAAGGACATTTTTGGGGGGCAATTTGTTAGCTCCTAATTTCGACGCTACATGATTTCAGACAATTTGGCTTTAAAAAAGTTATTCTTTAAAATTATAAAGCTAAAAAAAGAAGGCTTCGACTAGAAGGCCTTTGACCATGTTTGTGCAATGCCCGAGTCGAAGAGAATGATGTTAGGACTTCAAATATTACTAAGTCCAAGGAGTCAATTCGACACGGTGAAGTGGCTATGGACAATGCGCTGCAGTTACAACTGAATAGTGGAGGGAAGTTCCACTATTTGAATTTGAAAAGAGGACAGGTGGCGAAGATCCAGATCGTGAAGACATATGAAGTGCCAAGTGGCGTAATCTAAGAATAAAACCGTCAAAGGGTGGTTACATTAGAGTATTATAAATAGGTTAGTCTTAGAGTTAGAATAGTGTGAAAAAATCATATTTGTACAAGTAACTCTATATTCACTCAAAGTATCCAGGGTGTCGAGAAACCAGTGAAATTTGAATGTACGTGATTGTAATCACCATCATCCTTTATTGCAATGCAATTTACTTTGAAGTTTCTGTTTTAGATTCTTTACTTTGAAATCTTTTTCACAAACTTTTACCTTTCAAGTCGTTTGCATTAAAAGCATTTACTTTCAAGCATTTACCTTCTTGCATTTTAAGATCTTTATGCATTTCTTTCCAGCATTTAACTCCAGTTTTTCTTTATTAAACTTTTACATTCAGTCCTTTTCTCTTTCTTTTCTTTGATGTATTGTTTGACTTAGTTATTTCTTTAATCTTTATCGCTTTCATTTACACTTCAAACACCTTTTTTTATTTATGTGCATTGTCGAAAGGTATACTTTACCAAATTGTGAAATATCCTAAATACACATACATCACATGTCCTAGGATCAATCTGATCGATCCTGTAAGTTACTAGAACTTTATTGTTTTAGAAGATCAGCGGTTGTTTACCAATTTTCAAGGTAAACAGTAACTCACTTCTTAACACTCTAACCTTCTTCTCTTGTACTTGCTTTTTCTCTGACGGTTACCTTACTTGAGCGTCGGAGTACCTTGCAGGTACAACCCCCCCCCCCCCCCCCCCCCCCGCCGTCTTTCAACCGCACCGGAGCTGAAGCCCAGACGACGTTGTTGGCCACCAGAAACTGTCTGATCCAGGTACGATCAGTGTGTTTTTAATTTTTTTCTCTTATAATTTGGGACGGAGGGAGTATATTGTTACCAACGCATTTAAATAAAAAATAACATAAGTACCACAAATCATACTTACAATTTTTTCGGCAACTAATCTTGACGCCTCAGAGGTGTACTCTCCATCTGGTCTTAATCAAGCCCTCTTCCATTTCTCATGTCTTGAAGGTGGAGATGGGATGCGATCATCTTCTGTTTCTGATTATCTTTCAAGCATGATTTTTTTCTCAAGTTTCCTTTAACCCCCACGAGACAATCTATGGGGTTACATGTTCTTGGCCTTATTGAGTATTCCGACTTCGCTTTTAACTTGTTATGAACATAGTGAAAAAATATATGATTAGTATCTATAACTCATTAGTATAACATTATCGGTTACATGAGATTAGTAATAACCTTGAATTCCTCAGAACGACGTATCTTTGCAAAACTTTTCCATTGCTTCTTCGATATAAAACTATATTGAATCCATGGATGAGCAAGACCACTCTTAGGCCTCCTAATGTAGTCAGCCGTGAGCTGTGCCTTAAATCCCCTCCAACGAGTACCAGCATATGATATCCACTTTTTTTTCAAATTTGAGTCATTAGTAAACTCAACATTCAACTACATTTAAATCAATATATAAGTATGTATTAGAAATTATAGATATTGATATCGGCGATATATGAAAATTATAGTATGTAATACCTTAACGTCAGTCCATATGCTTTCTTTGACCTTATTATCAACTTTTTTCCAATCATCAATCAATATACTGACCTTGCTATGTGCAAGGAACGAAACATAACTCTTAAAAGTAGAGTAGTGTTGACAATCCACTACTCTGTACAACGAATCAAACTGGATAGGAATTTTTTCACCTGATGAGTTCCGGACTGATGTGAATTGGGGCATCATTGTGACACCTCTTTGTGATCTTTTCGTTTGACTTTTAGTTGTTTGAGTATCATTGGCTAACCTCTTATTTGTTTGAGTTTCTTCGCTGGTTTCTGATGAAGAACTCAACAAGGTCGACATCTAAGTTCAAAAACAACAACAACAACATGAACAACAAGAACATAACCATCAACCACAAAATAAAACAACAACAACAACCACAACAATGGCAAATGAAGTTTAATGTAGATGCATGGGGAAAAATATTGTATGTACCCTAAACGTGATGACTAAGTAAATAATGTTGGTGTTGGTGATGGTGTTGTCTTCCTTCCTTGTGGTGATGACGGTGTTGTTGTTGTTTTCATTCTAGACGGTAACAACTTGGTTGATCGTGATGGTCTTGTCAGCTTGGTTGACGATGATGACGACAAAGGCAAATACACAGTGAAGTAGGAACGATGGTGTTTTGGATGAAATCGTGTAATGTTTCACAGTATTGAACGTTAGAGTTTGGGTTAAAATCGTGTATTGTTTCGTCAAGTTTCTATTTGCAATGGAAAAAAGGACACTGAAGAGACAAACTAACTAGGGTTAGGGTTAACAAAGAAAACAAGAGTAAACAACAAGGATTGGTTATAAAACTGTTATTCTTTCTGATCGTACCTGGATCAGACAGTTACAGGTGGCCAACGACGTCCGTTGAGCTCCGGCTCCGGTGAGGTTGAAGGACGGCGGGGGGGGGGGGGGGGGGTGTACCTGCAAGGTACTCCGACGCTCAAGTTAGGGAGTGCACAGAGTAACAGCAAATACAAAGAGTGAGAAAAGTGACTTAACCTGACCCTCTCAAGTGAGAGGGTATTTATAGAGAGCCCCTAGCGCGGGGCCAATGGTTACTTGCATTGGGCTGGATTGTCAGGCCCAATCCAAGTAACTGCCAGGGCTTACGTGGCGTAGTGAAGACCAGCGCGTGGTCTTCGCCCTGGGGTAACCGCCCCTAGATTTCCGGGATTAGGGCAGACCAAATCCTTCAGGAGTGGAGTGGTTACTTGGAACGTGTCTACGTGGTACGGACCGTTAGACACTCCTCGCTGGGGAGGAGCCTTCTATGTCGAGGACCTGCCAAGCGTACGACGGACATGGCCTCGCGGGGAGGAGCCATGTCTGCCGAGGAGTGATGTGCGGTATTATCGCGGGGAGAAGAAGCTGGTATGTCGGGGATGTACCTATCCGCCGGGATGCGAGGTCCTCCTGCCTGTTGGTCCAAGTGCCCAACACTGTAAAGTGCTCGGGGGAAACGTTGGTATGCTTGCAGCAGTCACGTGCCCCGCAGAGGGGTATTATTGGGCCTCCCCATGCTATATGGGTTGGGCCTGCTCGACTGTTGGGCAACCACGGCCCAGTCCAGAACAGGAGCCCCCCAAGTCGTTGCTCTGAGGTGGCAGAGTGATGACTTAAGGGTTATTGTATGTCGAGGATACGCTAAGAGAGGAACCGAGGAGGTCGATCACCTATGCGAAATTCCTTCGGCCGGACGAGAGTCGGGCGACGGACAGATGCGTTTGGTCGTATGGTCGGGGAGATGAAGGGTTTCGGATTCGAAGCGTTGGGGAAAACCGAAACGACACGCGTGGAGAGACGGATGGCTGCATGCGTGCCACGTGTCGCCTGCCATCATTACCTAGGGAGGCTGGCTAGGGTAGCGCACTCGAGTGCCCTACGCCCCTCGGGTCTCGCGAGAACCGCTTATAAAAGCCGCTCCCCTCGCTCATTCTTCACTCTTCCGGTTCTCTCTCAAGAAACTTTCTCCCTCTCTCTCTAACCTTTTCCACTGTAGCTCGCCGTCGTCAATCGCCGGGCACTCTCTACCGGAAGCATTTCCTCCGCTAGGACCGCCGTTTGCCGCCGTACCAGAGCCGGAAACCTCCGTGCCGGAACCCTACACCGCCGCTTACCAGGTATTTGCTTCAAACCGGACCTTTATTTTGCGTTTTTCTTCGATTTTAACTAGTTTAGGACGTTTCCTTGGTGAATTGATGACATTCCCATGAGAAACGAAGGGATTCCCGGCGATTACGG
This sequence comes from Lathyrus tuberosus, assembly GCA_022829125.1. NCBI lineage: Eukaryota > Viridiplantae > Streptophyta > Magnoliopsida > Fabales > Fabaceae > Lathyrus > Lathyrus tuberosus. Next base: position 2,101,400 of record JALAZF010000732.1, read on the forward strand.
CGGGAATCTTTAGTTGTGGAGAGGGAGAGTGCGAAGATTCTTGCTCGCTTTTGATGAATATCTCGGGGATCAGGGACGAACACGTCGGGGACCCGTTGAATTTCTCGGGGTCCTTGATAATCAGTGTATTTGTTAGTGCCGCGGGGACACGGGGCAGAAACTTCCGGGGAGACGATGAGTTCCCCGGTGGGCAAGTTGATTTTCGGCCGTTCGCGTCGGGGAGTTGAGAAAGCCTTGCCCCTTCCTCGCCCGTTCGCTTGAACAGCGGTGGAGGGGTGAATTTGATACAACCAATCGAATTCACCATTTCCTTCTGCTTTTCAGGTAAATGGACGATTTGGCTACGGAGGTGGCCGCAGGATATTTCGAGGAAAATGACGACGACCAGCCCGACTCCCCCATGGCTCACATGGCCTTCGCGCAGGAGAGGCCGCTCGAGGACTGGGTCTGTAGTGAAGCCCTGGAGATGTCGTCCATTTTCGTGTACCCAGATGTGGGCGATGCTTTTTGTACCGTCGAGCACCGACTAATCGGAAGTGGTCAATCCTGGAAGGTTTTTCGTCCCGAGGAGCATCACCGGATATGCTCCCCTTACCGGGGAATGCGGGTCCCCTTATACGAGTTTATGTTCGAGAAGGCGGGGTGGAGGCTGCCCTTCACGGATTTTCAGGAGGGGATCTTTGACTGGTTGAAGTTGGCCCCTTCGCAGATTCATCCGAACTCGCTGGCCTTCATCCGGGATTTCGAGCTCGTATGCAAATATTTGGAGATCGTGCCGACCGTTCGCCTTTTCTTCCGCATATTCCACCTCCAACGGTCGTCGGTAGGAGGTCGACACGGCTGGGTGTCCTTCAAGCAGAGCAAGACGTTGTTTCACACTTACTTGGATTCCATCCGGGATTTCAAGTTCCGCTATTTCTATGTGAAGCCGGTCACCCTCGAGGCGATATATTCATTGTACCGGAAAGTCACCCGCGAGGTCGACGGCTGTTCCGAGGAGGTGCTGGTGCCGAAGTTTCCTCTGTACTGGACGGAGGAACACTTTAAGAAGGGAGTTGACAAGTATAAAACGAAACCTATTCAGATGGAGGCCTACGAGCGGGAAGCCTACGATAAAATCGTAGCTTTCGTCGACAGCTTTATCGAAGCTCGACATGAGACGCTGGACGGCCAGCCTATAATAGGTGCAGATGGGCAGGTGAAGAAAGAACGTCGCCTGATAAACACCCGCGTTCTGCTCGAGACCTTCTCCGACGAGGAGGCCATCGAATTGTTAGGTGGTGAAACGTCCTTGCTTTAGTTCTTCCTCGTATCTGTGTTTCTCGCTTTACTAACGCTTTCTTTCCTTTTGCAGGGACAATGGCCGGAGCCGAGGAGAGGTTGAAGAAACTGAAAGCGAAGAGGGTCCGGGAAGCGCAGGCCCGGGAAGAGGCGTCGCGCTCCAAAGATCAGGAAGTTGTCCCTTCTGGGACCCCGCACGAGGGTGTTTCCACGGCCGCTGCCCCCGAAGGATCCACTCAGTCTCAGCCTGCTGCCGCTGTGTCGGGGACCGCGGGTGACCGTACAACTCCTGCGGGAAGCCAATCCCCGGCTACCCAAGGGACTCCGAAGAGGCAGCGCGTTGCGGAGGTCGTCGACCTGGGCGGTGAAGACAGTCCCCTGGTTCCTTCCAGCTTTGACCTTCCCCCCTGCCATCAAAAACCTCACTTCTTCTCCGAGGTCACTTATCCTCGCACCCTTCCCTCCGAGATCCAAACCGTGATGGGGAGCGCTACTGAAGTGAGGAGGAAGATGCTTTTTGAGGACCTGTCGGCCGTCATGCGTATCTGCTCGACTGCCATCATTCTAAATGACGAGACCCGCCCCGCTGCTGAACTGGCCCGCCTGCAGGAGGCGCTGGATACCTTGGGCGCTGAGATGCTCGGCATGCGCAAGGAACTAAAAGAGTGCCGAGATCTGAACAAAGAGCAAAGCAAGCAGCAGCAGTTGGTCGAGGCCAAGCTTAAGGAAGCTGAGGAGACAAAGAAAAGCCACCTTGCCCGAATCGCTGAGCTGGAGTTGGAGGAGAAGCGGCTTAAGGTAAGGATTGCCGAGTTGGAAGATGCGGTGCGGCCAGCCGAAGGGGAAACTGAGGAGGACAAACTCCTGACCACTCGTGCGGCGTTTGTGGCGCAGCTCCGGAAGCTTGAGCAGGATCTCCGAGTGTCCGAGGATGATTCTATCGAAACCACGAGTATAGGGTTCCACAGTGCCGTGGCGCAACTTCGGGTTCTCAACTCCGACCTTGTCATTGAAGGGATCGACCCCGATGCTGAGGTGGTGGATGGCCAGATCGTGTATCCTCTGCGGGAGAACGACATTCATGCGCACGAGGAGCCCGACGGGACCGCAGTTGAGTAGGTTTTTATCTTTGTTTTGGTCGGCCTGCGAGCCGTTTTGTTTCGCCCGGCTTGTGGGCTTAGCTGATGTACTTTTTGCACAATGGTTATTTTCGCCCGGCTTGTGGGCTCATATTTGTAACTTTTTGGACCAAGTGTTTTGCCCGCTATTCGTACTTTATAATATCTCTTTGTTAATTTTCCTTGTGTGTGATGTGGTGTTTGTTAATACTTTATTGTTTGTTATACTTTATTTTTGCCTAAGTAATAAGGCTTCGGGATTTGCTCGACCTTGATCGTCCCTGACCGCGTGGAGAGCTGGTCGGGCGGCCGGAGGAGTACTCCGACCTTCAACGAGGCTAAGAGCTCGGTCGAGGTCCTAGTCTCGTGGCATGAACTTCCCATCGCGAGCTGGGTGTTATGCCCGGTTGGCACGACGACGGTGGGCCTCGATCGAGGTATCCCCGCCGGATCAAATGTCCTCGCGCACACACAACGCGGTCTCTGATCGTCGTGTTCTTATAGGGGTGTCGCGCTTGTACCCCAGTGCGTCCCCGTATCGCGGTGCTAGTGAGCCGCGGGCAGTGTTTAACTGTAATATTGTTTTAGCTTTTCAGCGTTCCATGGTCGAGCAAGTTCTTCCCCGTGCAGATTTTTGAGGAAATAGGCTCCTGTCCCCGTTTTCCGCGCGGACGCGGTACGGGCCCTCCCAGTTCGCGGCGAGTTTGCCTTCTCGCGAGTCTTTCTGGTTCCTTCGTAGGACGAGGGTGCCCACCTGAAAATCACGTTTAATGACACTGTCATTATAACGTAGTGTTATTTTTTGTTTAAGTGACGCCTCTCGGAGAGAAGCGCCTGAGCGTGTTTCCTCCACGAAGTCGAGTTCTTCCCTCAAGGCTTCGTCGTTCGCGTTCCCGTCGAGGGGGGCTTCCGTCCTCCTCGAGGGTTCTCTGATCTCCACGGGGATCACTGCCTCCGTTCCATAGGTCAAACGGAAAGGGGTCTCCCCAGTCGTGGAGTGTGGGGTTGTTCGGTAGGCCCAGAGAACGCTGTGTAGCTCTTCGACCCACCGTTGTTTGGCGTCGCCCAGTCTCCGTCTTAATCCTCGAAGGATCACTCCGTTCGCGGCCTCAGCCTGCCCGTTCGTTTGAGGGTGCTCGACCGACGTGAAGTGCTGCTTCGTGCCTAGTTTTGTGACGAAGTCTTGGAAGCTCCTGTCGGTGAACTGGGTTCCGTTGTCCGTGACGATGGCTTGAGGCACTCCGAACCGGGTGAGGATATTTCTTTTGTAGAAACGAAGTATGTTGAAAGCAGTGATTTTGGCCAATGCTTCTGCTTCAATCCACTTCGTGAAGTAATCTACCCCGACGATGAGGTATTTGTTTTGATACGACCCCTGGACGAAAGGTCCGAGGATATCCATCCCCCACCATGCGAACGGCCATGGGGAGGATATCGTCGTGAGTTCGCTGGGGGGAGCGAGGTGCATGTCCCCGTGCCGCTGGCATTTATCGTACTTCTTGATGTGCTCCTTGGCGTCTTGTTGCATGGTCGGCCAGTAATATCCTGCCCGGAGTGCTTTACGAGCTAGCGATCTTCCGCCGAGGTGCTGCGCATTGATTCCCTCGTGGATCTCCTGGAGTATGCCGAGGACCTTGGTATCTTCGACACATATGAGGAGGGGAATAGAGAATCCTCTCCGGTATAGCTTATCCTCGACTATAGTGTACGAACACACCCGTCTCTTGACCATTCTAGCTTCTTTGGGATCTTCGGGCAGTTTGCCCGTCATGAGGTATTCGTATACCGGGGTCATCCAGCAGCCGCTGTCCCCGATGGCGTTGATGTCCGAAATCATGCCTGGTTTGTCAATGCTCGGGCGGGAAAGGACCTCTTGTATGACGGATTTGTTCCCGCCTTTCTTTTTCGTGCTCGCCAACTTTGACAGGATGTCCGCTCGGGCATTATGCTCCCGGGGGATGTGAGTTTCTTCCGCCGAGGTGAACTTTTTCATCTTCTCTTTTACCAAGGCCAAGTATTCTATGAGACTGTCGTTCTTGGCTTGGTACTCTCCTCGGACTTGCGAGGCCACGAGCTGAGAATCGGTGAACAACTTGACCTCCTTGGCGCCAAGGTCCTCGGCCAGCCTGAGTCCCGCGAGGAAGGCCTCGTATTCGGCTTGGTTGTTCGAAGTCGGGAAGGAGAGTTCGAGGGACACCTCGATGAGGATGCCTTCCTCGTTTTCGAGGATGATTCCCGCTCCGCTGCCTTTCGGGCTGGATGCCCCGTCGACATAGATTGTCCATTTCTGTGACCCGTTGGTTGAGGGTTCTGGGACGGTCATCTCTGCTACAAAGTCGGCCAGTACCTGTGCCTTCAAGGCTTTCCTCCCTTCATATCGGATGTCGAATTCGGCCAGCTCGAGTGACCACCTGAGCATCCTCCCCGCCATATCCGGTCGTCTGAGGAATTGCCTGATCGGCTGGTCGGTCCTCACGATGACGGTATGGGCGAGGAAGTAGTGGCGTAGTCTTCTGGCCGCGGTGACGAGGCCCAGTGTGACTTTCTCGATCTGCTGATACCTGAGTTCGGGGCCTTGGAGAGCTTTGCTCGTGAAGTAAACTGGCTTCTGTCCGTCTGGTGTTTCCCGAATGAGGACGGCGCTGACCGCTTCGCTCGCAATCGCAAGATATAAGAAGAGTGATTCCCCGCTCTCGGGTCGCGAGAGGACCGGGGGTTGCGATAGGACTTGTTTCAGATGTGCGAGTGCTTGTTCGCATTCCTCGCTCCACTCAAACTCCGCTTTTTGCCGGAGGAGTTTGAAAAAGGGGAGTGCGTACTGTGCGGATTTGGCGACGAACCGGGAAAGGGCGGTGAGCATTCCGTTCAATGATTGTATTGACTTCTTCGAGCCCGGAGTAGGGAGCTCGGAAAAGGCCCTACACTTGTCGGGGTTTGCCTCGATTCCTCGTTCCGTGAGGTAAATCCGAGGAACTTTCCCACCCGGACACCGAAGGTGCATTTGTCAGGATTAAATCTCATACGGCATCTTCTCGCCGTGTCGAACACCTTCTTGAGGTGCGCGGCGTGGTTGACTTCTTCTGCAGACTTGACGATCATGTCATCCATGTAAACTTTGAGCATGTCGCCGATTTCAATCCGGAAGACCTTGTTCATCATCCGTTGGTAGGTCGCGCCGGCATTCTTCATACCGAAGGGCATTACGTTATAATAGTAGTTGCCCGACGCGGTCATGAAGGCCGTGTGTTGCTTGTCGACCTTGTCCATGGGAATTTGGTTGTATCCTGAATAGGCGTCCATGAAAGATAGTAGTTTGTAACCTGCAGAATTGTCGACCAGTTGGTCGATGTTAGGCAAGGGGTAACAGTCTTTCGGGCAAGCCCGGTTAAGATCAGTATAATCAACGCACATTATACATTTTCCATTATTTTTCTTAACAAGTACAACGTTGGACAGCCATGTCGTGTATTTGGCTTCCGAAATAAAATTTGCCTCTAGGAGGTCTTTTACAGCTTTCTCGGCAGCCTCCGCTTTCTCGGGAGACTGGTTACGCCTACGTTGTGCTATGGCCCTAGCGGCCGGATCTACTGCGAGCTGATGGCAAGCCACCTCGGGGTCGAGGCCATGCATCTCGGATGCGCTCCACGCGAAGAGGTCAGCGTTCTCCCTCAGACATGCTTTCAGCTGCTCTTTGGCTAGGTCGGGGATCCCGGTGCCGATCTTCACGTTGCGATCTGGGCCGTCTCCGATGGCCACGAGCTCGAACTCTCCATCTGGGATGGGGCGTGTTGGATGGAGAGGCTGCCCGTTGTTTTCCGCCCGGTGGTCGTGGTCTTCGACTCTGTCTTCATCGGGCTCGCCGGTGAACCTGCTGTCGAGGTCGACCGCGTTGACGCGCGGGAGAGGTACCTGTCCGACGTCCTGGGGTGGTTTGGCCACGGCCTTAGGTTTAGGACCAATGGAACTTAGGCCCTTGACGGCGGCGTCGAAGCATCTCCTGGCCGCGTCGATGTCCCCGTGCATCGTCACTACTCGTCCCCTCCTCGTGTAGTACTTCATTTTGAGGTGGACCGTTGACGGGACCGCCGTGAGTTCAGCAAGGGTGGTCCTTCCGAGGATGCAGTTGTAAAGGGATGGACATTCAACCACCAGGAAAGGGATCTTCACCTGTCGGGCCGTGTCTTCGGCCCCGAACGTAACCATTAGCTCCACGTAACCCCATGGTCTGGTGGTGGTCCCATTGAACCCCTGTAGGTCTGACCCGACGTACGGGGTCAAATGCCTCTCGTCCAGCTGAAGGGTCCCGAACAAATGAGAATACATGATGTCGACCGAGCTCCCCTGGTCGACTAGGATTCTTCGGACGTCGAAGTTCGCCATTTGGGCCCTAACCAGGAGGGGAATAGTGGCGTTTGGTGCTCCCCCGGGGAGTTCCTCGAGGTAGAAGGTGATGGGATTGGAGTTTCCCCGCACTTTCTCGAGGGTGGTCGCCTTCAACGATGTCGCGGATTCCAGCTCGTCAAACTTCCGTTTGATCGACCCAACCGATATTTTCCCGGGGTCGCCTCCGGAGATAACCATTGCTTTGGGGAAGCCTTCCCAGGTACTACGGGCCGTGACGGGGCCCTCGTCGGGGAAAGTCGCCCACATGTTGCGGATTGCCTCTTCACCCTCAATGGCATCCTTGAGGTGGATGCAATCTTCGGTCACGTGCCCGTGGCTTCGGTGGAACCTGCAGTACTTAGATTTGTCAACGTTTGGCTTGGGGGCCGCGGGCTTCGGGAAGCGGACTCCTCCTTTCACAAACTCGGAATTCTGGCAGTCTGAGAGGATCCGGGACCGGGAAGTGTTGAGCGGCGTGTACTCTGTGAATCGGCCAGCTGGCCCGCGCGGTTCCCGGGGATCTCGATTGCGGTTTTCTTTCTTCTTTTCTCCTCCCCGTCGGGGAGAAACATCATCGTCTTTGTGGCCGCGGGGGCCTTCCCTACGTCTCGTCTCAAGAGCAATCTGGGCTGCTTCTGTCTCTTCGAGTTCGATGTATTTCTGGGCCCGAGCGAGAAGGTCCTCGAGACGCCGGGGTCTTCGGAGGCCAATCGATTTGGCAAAGTCCGACCCGGCGCGTAGTCCGTGAATAATTAAGTATTTCTTCATGTCGTAGGTCGTATGGACCTCGACGGCTTCCTTGTTAAACCTCTCAATGTAATTTCGAAGGGATTCGTTCCTCCCTTGGAAGATCTTTTCTAGGGCAGCCTCTGTCTTCGGGTGTCGACGAGACGTGGTGAAGTGCTTGGTGAAGCGCTGCTTCAGTTGTTTCCATGACGTGATCGAACCAGGTTCCAGACCCTTGTACCATGTCATGGCTCCCTTCCGCAAGGTGGTGGGGAATAGCCTGCACCTGATGGCTCCCCTGACGTTTCGGAAGTCGAGCATCGCTTCGAAACTCTCCACGTGATCGTCGGGGTCGGTCAGTCCGTCGTAGGTCCCCAATGGTGGTGGTTTCTCCATGCCCGGAGGGATTGGGGCGTCCATGATTTCCCACGACAAGGGGGTCCTTTGGTCCTCGTCGTCGCTACCAGCCGGGGACCTTGACGGCGACCCATGGTGCCGTGGAGGGGAGTTCCTCGAACGGTTCTTTGGTCTCTCTTCAGCCTGTTTGGACTTCTTGGAGGTGGTGGAGGCCCTGGGTTCCTTGGCGGGGAACGAGGGCGCTTCTGGGTGATCGCCGGCTGGGGGCGCTCGAGGTGCGGTCGTCGACCATGGTGTACGGGAGACGGGGTCCGGGAATCTTCGGAAGGGGTCCTCCGCGGGGAAGGAGAGCGGCGAGGTGACGGGGGACGACGATGTCTTCGCGGGGAAGATCGTCGTGCTCGTCCTTGCTCCAGGGCTTCGATTCTGGTGTTCTGCTGCGCGATCAGCTGATTGGTCTGGTTGATCAATGCGAACAGGGCCACGGTGCTTGGGTCCGCGTTGGACGGCGGAGCCACTGGCTGGAGAGGGGTCCGCTGGTCGTCCGTGCGGACGACGTTGATGGTCGCATCCTGGGAGTCCGGGGAGGCGGTCTGTCCGTCCCTTATGTCGCCTTCGTCGCCGTGGAGGATGATGGCTTCCTCACGGTGGTTCCCGTTCTCCAATTGCACGAGCACGGTGTCCAGAGCCTGGTTGACGGTCAGATTGGCCATGTTGGTGATGAATAGAGGAAGCTTTGGTTTATCGAGGAGAAAACGGGGAAGCTTATAAGGTTCCCACAAATGGCGCCACTGATCGTACCTGGATCAGACAGTTACAGGTGGCCAACGACGTCCGTTGAGCTCCGGCTCCGGTGAGGTTGAAGGACGGCGGGGGGGGGGGGGGGGGGGGGGGGGGTGTACCTGCAAGGTACTCCGACGCTCAAGTTAGGGAGTGTACAGAGTAACAGCAAATACAAAGAGTGAGAAAAGTGACTTAACCTGACCCTCTCAAGTGAGAGGGTATTTATAGAGAGCCCCCAGCGCGGGGCCAACGGTTACTTGCATTGGGCTGGATTGTCAGGCCCAATCCAAGTAACTGCCAGGGCTTACGTGGCGTAGTGAAGACCAACGCGTGGTCTTCGCCCTGGGGTAACCGCCCCTAGATTTCCGGGATTAGGGCAGACCGAATCCTTCGGGAGTGGAGTGGTTACTTGGAACGTGTCTACGTGGTACGGACCGTTAGACACTCCTCGCTGGGGAGGAGCCTTCTGTGTCGAGGACCTACCAAGCGTACGACGGACAGGGCCTCGCGGGGAGGAGCCATGTCTGTCGAGGAGTGATGTGCGGTATTCTCGCGGGGAGAAGAAGCTGGTATGTCGGGGATGTACCTATCCGCCGGGATGCGAGGTCCTCCTGCCTGTTGGTCCAAGTGCCCGACACTGTAAAGTGCTCGGGGGAAACGTTGGTATGCTTGCAGCAGTCACGTGCCCCGCAGAGGGGTCTTATTGGGCCTCCCCATGCTATATGGGTTGGGCCTGCTCGACTGTTGGGCAGCCACGGCCCAGTCCAGAACACTTTCCTTTCTCCTTAAAACAAGGATTACAAGTATACAAGAATAACAATCTAACCACTCTTACTCTTTCTAGGTTTTGTCACACTTTAGAATGAGAGACTAGCATGCTATTTATAATAAAACCTAGCACACTAAACTAATGGGCCTTTTACAAAATACCCATTACAAGCTAACTTAGGGTACAAGGTAACTTAACCAATTGGATCCTTAACACAAGGCCCAATTCAATATGCTAACAAACCTAACAATATTAACTAATACATGTTAGAACAATCTTTGACCACAATCATGCATTATTTTCGACAGCAGCATGTGATCCAACTTCGACGACATGCTTCTTCTAGAGTTCGATCCAAATTCCACAAATCTCCACCTTGGATCTAACTCTAACAACAAGAAAACAAACTAGCTTTCTTCATGCAGCTTTATCAACTGCATACAGTGGAAAAACTTGCAACTTGGCAATGTCTTGGTGATTATATCAGCAACATTATGATCTGTCGAAACCTTCAGCACTTGGACTTCTCCATGCTCGATTACCCCTCTGACGAAATGCAGCCTCACACCAATGTGCTTGGTTCGCTCATGATAGGCTGAGTTCTTCGACAGGTGTATTGCACTTTGACTATCACATTTAACAGTGATACTTCGACCTTGAAGTTTCAGCTCCTTTGCAAAACCTTCAAGCCACAATGCTTCCTTCACAGCTTTAGTGAGGGCAATATATTTAGCTTCAGTGGTTGATAAGGCAACAACCTTCTGGAGCGTCGCTTTCCAACTGATTGTTGTGCCAAACATTGTGAAAACATATCCAGAAATAGACTTTCTGGAATCCATACAACCTGCATAATCAGAGTCAACAAATCCTTCGACTGCTGCTTTACTATCTTCACCCAAGGCTCCACCATAAATTAGGACTCTATTCAGAGACCCATTTATGTACCTTAAAATCCACTTCAATGCTTGCTAGTGTGCCTTTCCAGGATTCGACACGTACCTGCTCACAAGACTCACTGCATATGCTATGTCAGGTCTTGTACATACCATAGCATACATCAAAGAACCAACTATATTAGCATATGGTATGCTATTCATATTATTTCTTTCGACATCAGTACTGGGACACTGATCTATACTCAGCTTGAATTGAGGGTTTGTCGGAGTTACAACAGGCTTTGAATTCGACATACCATACTTTTCGAGAATCTTCCGTAGGTATGCCTCTTGAGATACGCATAATTTCGACTGCTTTCTATCTCTTCGGATGTCAATCCCAAGAATCCTGGACGCAGCTCCCAGATCCTTCATTTCGAACTCCTTACTGAGTTCAGCCTTCACCCTCATTACCTCTTCGACATTGTTGCTTGCTATTAGAATATCATCCACATAAAGCAACAAAATAACAAATGAATTACCCGGTCGAAATCTGAAGTAAACACAGTGGTCGAACTGACTTCTGATGAAACTTATGCGTGCCATGAACTTGTCGAATCTCCTATTCCACTGTCGAGGATATTGTTTCAGTCCATATAAAGATCTCTTCAGCTTGCACACATAATCTTCCTTCCCCTTTTCGACATACCCTTCAGGTTGCCTCATCAGGATCGTTTCATCTAGTTCACCATACAAGAATGCAGTCTTCACATCTATCTGTTCCAGTTCAAGGTCGAACTGTGCCACCATGGCAAGCAACATTTGAATGGACCTGTGCTTCACAACAGGCGAGAACACATCATTGAAATCGACACCTTCTTTCTGAGTGAACCCCCTAGCAACCAATCTTGCCTTGTATCTTTTCGACGCCACTCCTCGATTCCTTCCTTGACTTTGAAAATCCATTTACAGCTGACTAACCTGGCTCCAGCAGGTTTCTTTATCAGTTCCCATGTGTCGTTATCATGAAGAGATTTCATCTCGTCATCCATGGCTTTCAGCCATTCAGTCTTCTTTCGACTCCTCATAACTTCCTTATAGTCTCTAGGTTCTTCGTCGAGAACCTCACTTGCAGAGATTAAGGCAGAAGCTATAAGATCTGCATACCCAAGTCTCTGAGGTGGCTTGATGACTCTTCTCGACCTGTCCCTAGCTAACAGGTAGTCATTATCAGTTTCCTCATCTTCGACAACATCTTCTGTTTCGTCTTCGACTTCATCTGGGGTACGCACTTCAGCTTCAACATGCTCCACCTCAACAGGAATCTCTCCCTATTCTAGCTCTTCGCCAGCAACATCAATTTTCTTGAAAGCCATCTCAGCTTCATTGAAAACTACATCTCGACTGGTGATACACCTCCTGTGACCTGGCTCTAGGCACCATAGCCTATAAGCTTTAACTCCTTCAGGGTATCCCATGAACATGCACTTTAGAGCTCTAGGTTTGACCTTGTCTTGCCTAATGTGAGCATAGGCCACACATCCAAATACTCTTAGTCTGTCGAGACTAGGTGGATTTCCCGACCAAACTTCTTCAGGTGTCTTCATATCTAATGCAGTCGAAGGACATCTATTTATCAGATATGCAGCTGTCGAAACGGCTTCAGCCCAAAACACCTTCTTCAATCCAGCACTAACCAACATGCATCTAACCCTTTCAAGGATTGTTCGATTGAATCTCTCAGCTAAGCCATTTTGTTGAGGAGTACCTGCTACAGTCTTATGCCTTGAAATCCCAGACTCAACACAGTAACTGTCGAATGCTTTGTTGCAGAACTCAAGGTCATTGTCAGTTCTCAACCTCTTAACCTTTCTGCCAGTTTGAGTTTCGACTAGAATCTTCCAACTTTTGAAATTCTCAAAAGTTTCATCCTTCGTCTTCTGAATGAATACCCATAGCTTTCTGGAATAGTCATCAACAATGGATAGAAAATACCTTGCACCTGAGTGTGAAGGATTCCTTGCAGACCCCCAAAGATCAGTATGAAAGTAATCAAGGGATCCATGTGTTCTTTGCCTGCCTTTGTTGAACTTCGCCCTACAGGATTTACCAAATACACAAGATTCACAAAACTCCAACTTTTCGACTTTGTCACCACCTAGCAGGTTCTGCTTCCCCAATTCGACTAAGCCTCTTTCGCTGACATGGCCCAATCTCATGTGCCATAACTCTGTCTTCGACATAGGTTTCGTGGATACAACATTAGTCGAACCACTTACAACCTCAGCCTCCAGGGTATAATAGCCTTGGTTTTTCACGCCTCTCAAGACTTCCTTCGACCCTTTCATGACTCTCAGGGTACCTTGCTCTCCTTTGAAAACATATCCCTTTCTGTCGAATTCACCAAGAGAAATTAAATTTCTCTTCAAGTCAGGTACATACCTAACTTCAGTCAATAATCTTATTGACTCATCATGGAGCTTGAATCTCACGGATCCAATACCTGCAATTTTGCAAGCTTTGTTGTTTCCCAGCAGCACTGATCCTCCATCTTGATCACATAATTCTTCAAACACATTCTTGTTTGGAGTCATGTGCCAAGTACATCCAGAATCCATAATCCACTCTTTTCTTGAGTCGCCGCTTGAAACTACAAGAGCATCAGATGAGTCGAAGTCATCTTGAACAATGGCTGCGTTGCCATTATCCTTACCTCCATGATCTTTTAGGCGTTTAGGGCACACTTTTCTTGTGTGACCCTCCTTCTTACAGTGATAACATCGAAAACCAGATGTTTCGCTACTTGAAGACTTCTGCTGACTTTTACCTTTCTTCTTGTCGAACCTAACATCCTTTCGCAAGAATTTTCCCTTAACTGCCAAACCTTCACCAACCGTCGAAGGTTTATGCTCCTTTCGTTCGTTCAGGTCCTTAGAGTACAAGGCTGATTGAACTTCTTCAAAGGTCATGGATTCCCTTCCATACAAGAGAGTTTCTTTGAAGTGAGCATGTGTTCTAGGCAAAGCGCACAACAACAATAGTGCTTGATCTTCGTCGTCGATCTTCACATCGATATTTTCAAGATCAAGAATCAGCTTGTTGAACATATCCAACTGTTCAGTCAAAGCTTTATCTTCACCCATCTTAAACGAATACAAAGCTTGCTTCAGGTAGAGTCGATTCACCAAAGATTTGGTCATGTATAAGCTTTCAAGCTTCACCCATAACCCTGATGCCGTCGTCTCCTTTGATACCTGTCGAAGAACCTTATCACCAAGGCTCAACAATATTGCGCTGTGTGCTTTCTCTATCATGGTAGTCTTTTCTCTTTCAGTTAACGCAGCGTCCATGGCTGCCATTCCCTTCAACGCTTCTAAACAACCCTGCTGAACCAGTAGGGCTTTCATCTTTAAGCGCCACAGACCGAAGTCGTTCACTCAGGTGAACTTCTCGATCTCATACTTTGTTGAAGGCATCTTCTCCGCGCTCACCGCACCAATTTGTTGTGAATCGGATACCTTAGAAACAAAGTATTTACGGTTTCTTTATGATCAAAGAACTCACAGGGGTTAGGGTTAACAAAGAAAACAAGAGTAAACAACAAGGATTGGTTATAAAACTGTTATTCTTTCCTTTCTCCTTAAAACAAGGATTACAAGTATACAAGAATAACAATCTAACCACTCTCACTCTTTCTAGGTTTTGTCACACTTTAGAATGAGAGACTAGCATGCTATTTATAATAAAACCTAGCACACTAAACTAATGGGCCTTTAACAAAATACCCATTACAAGCTAACTTAGGGTACAAGCTAACTTAACCAATTGGATCCTTAACACAAGACCCAATTCAATATGCTAACAAACCTAACAATATTAACTAATACATGTTAGAACAATCTTCGACTACAATCATGCATTATTTTCGACAGCAGCATGTGATCCAACTTCAACGGCATGCTTCTTCTAGAGTTCGATCCAAATTCCACAGGTCGCGAGCATACATGTTTAACTCTCTGATTATCTCATTCGAATGACGATTTTGAGCATACAAGTTTAGCTCTCAGAGCCATTGAAAACATGCACCCCTCCATTGTTTTTGTTGACTAAGTAATAGTCAACAAGGAGTTTTTCAAAGAGGATGAAACCAACACCAAGTAAAAACATGTCCATTGTAGCTGAAAATAGCGAGAAAGAATTTGTGATTGTTAAGAGGGATTAAGATTTTAGAGAAGAACTATGCAATGGTTGAAACTGGCATTGATCGGGGTGGTTCTATATTTGAAATTTAACCAAAAAGGAAATCGTGTTGCAGAAACTTTAAAGTTCCGCTAGTGAAGAACATGGAAAATTCTAATTGGTTGAAACAATAATATTAATTTCGTAGATTTCTCAGAATTACGGTAAACAACAAACACCGAGCCGATATAACCTCACAACATGTTGCAAATTCCCCTCATTAATAACACTTTCCTTTATAAGAGTCAAAAGGAAAAAAAAATATTTCTTTATTGATATATTATTATTTTAATCTTTGGTATAGATTTTATTAAAATTAATAAAAAAGAAACTTGTTTTCTCTTTTGAGTCTCAAATGAAAAAAAAAATTGTTTTCTTTTTGAGAAATACAAATAATTTTAAATAGATATCATAGTGGGTGTCTCCTCTTGTTGTAATTTTGTTGGGTTGAGATACCTTTTTTTAGCCCCTATAATATATTCTTGATGCTTAAAAAAAAGTTAAATAGATATTATTATTTTTAAATATGTGATTTAAGTTTTCATTTTATTGAAGTTAAATAAGTGGAATTTAAAATAAATTGTTTCTCTTCAAGTGACTCAAAAGAAAGAAACTAAAAAATGCATCCGAATATTAAAAATATTTATTATTTTGAATTTATAATTTAAATTTTGTTAGAATTAAATAATTTAAAATATAAATTAGTCCATTGAATCTTCTTCATGAATTTAATTTAATTAATTTTTTAGGTTTTTAATTTATCTCTTAACCTTAGTGCATTGAATCTTTTACATGAATCTTTTATATGAATTTGACAAGAGTAAGACTAAAGTAAAAATTAGAATAATAAAATAAAGATAACAACAAACATTAAAAATTTGAAAGAAAAAATAAATAATCATAAGAATGAATTCTATGTAAATATATCTTAATTATTTAGGAGAATAACCTAAATAATAGCATGATTTTAGAAAAAATTTCATTGTTATTCTACATGAATTGTAGCAGGTGATTTCAACCCAATTAAAATCAATGAGGATAGAAAAGTCATTGATCGTAATAACGTAACTGAGATGTTGGAATTTTTTGCATTTATCGAAGATATGATTCTGGAGGATGTGTCGGTTTATGGTAACAGATTTACGTGGTATAAGGCAAATGGGAGTTATAAGAGTAGACTGGATAGGTTTATGATATCTGAATCATCTTGGGACGTGGTAGTGAAAAGTGTGGTAGATAGGGATATATCAAACCATAGACCTATTTGGTTAAAATCGAACAGTGATAACTAGGGACTTAAGCCTTTCAAGGTCTTCAACACTTAGTTGAAAAACCCTTCTTTTTTGGAGTTTGTTGATCTGTTTTGGAAGTCTTTTTGCATTGAAAGGAGTCCAAGCTATGTTGTTGTTGAGAAAAATAAAAAGCTTAGGGACAAGTTAAGGTGGTGGAACAACATGTTTATGGTTGGGTATATTTGAACGTGGAGGAAGGTGTTAAGGCATTGAACGAGATTGAAGCTAATATGGATCTTACGGATGGTTTGGTGGCTGTTGAAGTTATTAAGAAGAGAATTGAGGCAATTGATAAGATTTGGAGAAATTTAAATCTTAAGGAGTCAATGATTAAGCAGAAGTCAAGGTGTAAGTGGTTAAAAGAGGGGGATTCACACTTGAAGTACTTTCACTCGATGCTTAAGATGAGAACAAGGAGGAATAACATATCTGTTGGAACTACGTTCAAGAAAGATGAATGTTTGAGAGAAGAAGAAGGAGAAAGAGAGAGAAGAAAATAAGAAGAGATTAGGGTTTGAAACTTTGTAAAATATTATTATGAAGCTGTTTGTACAAAAATATAATGTAAAAGACCCTTTATATAGGCTATCAAAGTCCAGGCCCACAAACTAACATTTCGACTAAACTCTTTATCAGCTATATTCGACTTTGTCGAATACATCTGACTTACAACACTACAACTATACAACATTTCGACTTCGCCAAAACCTATAAGTCCTTCGACTTCGAAAAAACCTGAATTACATCTAACACACCACCTAATTTATGTTTTCGAGACTTCTCATCCCAATGCTCTTCTTTAACTCGTCGAATCTGATTTTCTTCAAAGGTTTGGTAAGTATGTCAGCTAGTTGAACTTCAGTCTTGCAATATTCAAGATCCAGCTTCCCTCTGTTCACTTGATCCCTGAGAAAATGATACCTTCTTTCTATGTGCTTACTTCGACCATGACACATAGGATGATTGGCAAGATCAATAGCTGACTTGTTGTCTACAAACAATTTCATCTTCCCAGTTCCTTGATCTTGAGTTCTTCGAGCAACATATCTATCCATGCTGCCTGACATGCTGCATACGATGCAGCTACATACTCAGCTTCACATGATGACAAAGCCACAATGCTTTGTTTTCTCGAACTCCGAGAGATTGGAGCTCCTTCGATCATGAAAATATAGCCTGCAGTACTTTTCTTCTCATCTTGGTCTCCACTGAAATCTGAATCAGTATAACCATATACCTCCACATCTTTCGACTTAGACCTATTTCGACATGGCATCAGCACACCATGATCAATCGTACCCTTAATGTATCTCAGTACTCTCTTTACTGCAATAAGATGACATTCTTGGGGTTTCTCCATAAATCGACTTAACAATCCGACACTTTGACAAATGTCCGGTATTGTATTGCAAAGATACCTCAAGGATCCAATAATTTGTTTGTACAGTGTCGAACTTACAAACTCATCATCAGTTAACTTCTTTAACTTTGCTCCTGTTTCCAATGGAGTTGTCGCAGCTTTACAGTCAATCATATTGAACATCTTCAAAATATCTTGAGCATACTTCTTCTGGTGCAGGAACACACCTTTATCTGTGTCTTTGAATTCCATTCCTAAGAAATATGACAAATTCCCTAGGTCGGACATTTTGAACTCTTGCATTAGCTTCGACTTAACTTTTCTTATCTCAACTTCATTTGCACCTGTAATTAGCAAATCATCAACGTACAGGCATAAAATGATTCGACTATCATTGTCAACATCATTTATGTAAAATCCATGCTCAGACACACACTTTGTGAAACCTGCTTCGATTAGGAAACTATCTATTCTTTTGTTCCAAGCCCTTGGGCTTGCTTCAATCCATAGAGAGCCTTCCTCAATCTGTACACCTTCGACTGATGCCCTTTGATCTCAAATCCTGGTGGCTGACTGACATAAACTTCTTCCTCCAACGGTCCATTCAAAAATGCTGATTTTACATCCAACTGATGTATCTTCCATTCTCTATATGCTGCAGTCAAAACTACAATCCTGATTGTTTCCATCCTAGCCACTGGCGCATAGACTTCTTTGAAATCAACACCGGGTTTCTGCAGAAATCCTCTCGCCACTAGTCTTGCCTTATGCTTGGCAATTTCACCATTTGGCCTTCGTTTCAGCTTGTAAAACCATTTCACATCAATAGGCTTCTTGCTGGCTTTTTCGACAAGTTCCCAGGTATTGTTCTTTTCAATTGCCCTGAGTTCCTCCTTCATGGCTTCACACCAATTCGAATCATTCATGGCTTCATCCAAGTTAATTGGTTCTGCTTCAGCCATCATCATTGCTTCTTCTATTAAGTCACCATTTGCATCGATTGTATTATCTGGAAATCTCTCATATCCAGCTAACCTTGTCGACTCAGCTCTTGATCTAGTTGATCTTCTGACATTCTGCTCAGGAGGTTCTTCATTTCGACTTGTCGTGGCCTCAGTTTGTTGGTCTTCTTCAAACACCGTCAGAATTGTCTCTTCCATCTG
This sequence comes from Lathyrus tuberosus, assembly GCA_022829125.1. Classification (NCBI taxonomy): domain Eukaryota; kingdom Viridiplantae; phylum Streptophyta; class Magnoliopsida; order Fabales; family Fabaceae; genus Lathyrus; species Lathyrus tuberosus. The sequence continues at coordinate 2,119,746 of JALAZF010000732.1, forward strand.
TCGACCAGTATCCTGTCGAACTAACCCATGACTCCACTCCCAATTTTGATTTTCATCTACCAGAACATCTCAACTGATCACAAATTTATCATCTTCTGGTGAATATAGTCTATATGCACCAGTCGAATGATAACTTATGAGCACCATTGTTTGACTTCGATCATCTAGTTTTGTTCTCAGTTGCTCAGGAACATGCCTGAAACATATTGATCCAAAAACTCTAAAATGACTTACTTTTGGCTTCTCACCTGTCCAAGATTCATAAGGAGTCTTCTCGACTAACTTCTTCGTTGGACATCTATTCAGAATGTATACTGCTGTCGAAGCTGCTTCAGCCCAAAATCTCTTTGGCACCTCTTTAGCCTTCAACATACTTCTCGTCATATTCAATATACTTCTATTCTTTCTCTCAGCTATCCCATTATGTTGAGGTGTATAGGGTGCAATAACCTCATGCTCTATACCTTCCTCTTCACAAAATCTAGCAAACTCTCGAGAGATATATTCACCACCACCATCAGTTCTCAGTTTCTTTAGCTTGCAGCCACTTTTCTTTTCGACAAGCAACTTAAAATTCTTGAACTTTGTGAATACTTCACTCTTACTTTCGATCACATAAATCCACATATATCTGGTGAATTCATCAATGAAAGTTAAGAAGTAACGCTTTCCACCATTCGACCTAACTTCAAAAGGTCCACATACGTCAGAATGAACAAGTTCCAACTTTCCTTTCGACTTAATTGGCATATCATGTTTGAATGCTTTTCTAGTCTGCTTTGCTTTGCAGCATTCTTCACACACATGATTTGGTTCCTTCACCTGAGGTAAACCATACACCATCTTCTTCTGATTCAGCATACCCAAACTCCTGAAGTTTATATGCCCATATCTATGATGCCATAGCCAATTCTTTTCCTCTTTTGTAGTTGACGCAAGACATTCATGATTAATCATATTAATCTGAACTTTAAAAGTCTTGTTATCAGCCAATGGTGCTTTCAGTATCAACCTACCATCAGCATGATACACCTTCATTTGATTATTCTCCAGCTTCATATTATGTCCTTTGGCAAGTAATTGACCTATACTTATCAAGTTACTTGTCATAGAAGGCACATACAACACATCAGTAATGTTGGTTTTTCTACCATCTCTCTTTATTACAGATATGTTTCCTCTTCCACCTGATGTGACATATCTACCATCTGCAAACTTTATCACCTTCTTAACTGATTCATCAAGCTTCGTGAACTAGTTCTTATTACCAGTCATATGGTTGCTGCAACCTGAATCAAGATACCACAAATTTGTTTCATCATCATTCGACTGAGTGTCTGCCATTAGTAGGACACCTTTAGAATCATTATCTTCTGCCTATCCATACTGCGCTTTGTCACTTTCTTTTGCTCGTGCTTCCTTCTTCTTTCGACAGTCTCGAGCATAATGACCAAAACTTTGACAATTGTAACACTGCACGTCTTTCATGTCAACTTTCTTCCCAGAATACTTGTTGCCCATGACTTTCTTTGACGAATCATCATGATTCTTTGAACTCTTGCTTGACTTCTCATCACTAGCAAGATTCCTTCCCTGCTTCACCCTCACAGATTTCTTTGTGAATTTCGCTTGTAGTGCTTGGTCCGATACCTTTTCTCTTTCTGAATCTCTTTGCTTCAATCTCATCTCATGAGCTTCCAACGAAGCCTGTAGCTCTTCAACCTTCATCTCAGCAAGATTCTTGGACTCTTCAATTGACACTACAATGTAATCAAAATTTGCAGTCAGAGATATTAGTACCTTCTCAATTTTCTGCAAATCTGTGATTGTTTCTCCACAAGACTTCATCTGGTTCGTCAGCATCACCAATCTTGAAAAGAACTCCGAAACTGATTCATCTTCCTTCATTTGAATCATTTCGTATTGCTTTCTCAAGGTTTGCAGCTTCACCCTCTTCAGTTTCTCATCACCTCCATACAAGTTCTTTAACTTGTCCCACGCTCTTTTTGCAGATTCTTCTTCAATAATTTTCTCAAACACATTCGGATCCACACACTGGTTAATCAAGAACAACGCTTTACCATCTTTCTTCCGGTGATCCTTGTACACAGCTTTCTGTTCATCAGTCGCATTCGCCCCCAATTCCGTTACACCATCATTCACGATTTCAACCACATCTTAAAATTAAAATAACCCTCATCTGCGCAACCCACCGTTGGTAGTTTTCCCCTTTGAAAACCGGTAGATTCGCTGGGAATTGTGTGGACGTTGTTGTTCCGTTTGCCATTAGATTCTCTCTGAATCGCAACCAGTGCTCTGTTATACCAATTTGTTGGAACTACGTTCAAGAAAGATGAATGTTTGAGAGAAGAAGAAGGAGAAAAAGAGAGAAAAAAATAAGAAGAGATTAGGGTTTGAAACTTTGTAAAATTTTATTATGAAGCTGTTTGTACAAAAATACAAAGTAAAAGACCCTTTATATAGGCTATCAAAGCCCAGACCCACAAACTAACATTTTGACTGAACTCTTTATCAGCTATATTCGACTATGTCGAATACAACTGACTTACAACACTACAACTATACAACATTTCGACTTCGCCAAAACCTATAAGTCCTTCGACTTCGACAAAACCTAAATTACATCTAACAATATCTGCCTTAAAATCTATTCAACTGTCGAAGGAGTCAGCGAGATAAAGAAGCTAGTCAAGGAGTTTTTTGAAGATAAATTTAAGGAGGTGTGGGTAGTGGTATCCATTTGGATATGTCTGAAGTGCAAAAACTGTCAGACTTTGATAATCATTTGCTGACGGAACCTTTCTCTGACGAAGATATTTGGGAAACAGTGTCTTGTGGTGATGGCTGTAAAAGCCCGGGTCCAGATGGGTTGAATTTGGATTTTATCAAGAGATGTTGGAACACTTTGGGTGGAGATATTTGCAAGGTGGTTAGACATTTTCAGGAGCATGCTTCTCTGCCTAAGGTGATGGCTTCTTCTTTTTTGGTGCTTATTCCTAAAATTGATAACCCTTTGTCCTTAGTTGATTATAGACCGATAAGTTTAGTGAGTAGTCTTTACAAGATTATATCTAAGCTGATGGCATCTAGGCTGCATAGAGTTATGGATAAATTGGTGTCCAATTCGCAAACGAATTTCATTCCGAGTCGTCAAATGTTAGATGGTGTTTTACTTATTAATGAACTGATTGATTTGGCGAGGCATTGAAAAGACAAATGCTTGGTGTTTAAAGTTCACTTTGCGCAAGCTTATGACTGCGTGAAATGGAAATTCCTTGAGAAGGTTTTGATTGCGATGAATTTTACTTCCAAATGGATTCAATGGATTAAAGGTGGTTCTTTAATTTGCTTCCTTTCGGTGATTGTCAATGGAGGTACTACTGTTGATTTTAAAGCTTCCCGTGGGCTTGGGCAAGGAGATCCCTTGTCACCTTTCCTCTTTACATTTGTGGCTGAAGGGTTAGCAATTATGATGAGTAAGGCGTTGTCTAAAGGTCTCTTGAAGGGTTATCAACTGAATGATGAAGAGCAGGTATATCTTACCCAGTTTGCAGAAGATACAATTATTGTATGCAAAGGTACTTGGCAAGACCTTTGGGAAATCAAATCGTTACTTAGAAGGTTCGATTTGCTATTTGGTTTGCGCATTAATTTTTGGAAGAGTAAGATGTATTGGGTTGGTGTCGAAATTTTTTTTCTTTCTACTGCAACACAGTTTCTTGCCTGCAACATCGGATCATTACCGTTGAGATTCCTAGGGCTTGATGTGGGGGGTAATCTGAGAAGGCTTATTTTCTGGCAACCGGTGCTTGATTGTTTTAGGGCGAGGCTAGCTTCTTGGAGAGGAAAATTGTAATCACTTGGAGGAAGGGTCATCCTTATCAACCCGATTCTTACTAATCTACCAATTCACCATCTATTGTTCTTTAAACTTCCTTCTAAAATTCGTAAGGATCTTATTACAATCCAACGAAATTTTCTCTGGTCTGGATCTGTGCATAAGCAAGGCATCGTGTGGATTGGTTGGGATATAGTATGGCTTCCCAAGTGTGTAGGTGGTCTGGGAATTAAAGATATGAAACTATTCAATGAGGCTTTATTATCAAAGTGGCTTTGGCGCTTCATTTGTGATACTTCTGTTGTTTGGCACGAGCTATTTACTTGTAGGTATGGTAATTTGGTGTCGAGGATTATGTTGAAGAAGGTTATATCTGATTCCAAAAGGAATCAAATTGGTGGTTGGATTGTATGAAAATTGGAGATTCAAGAAATGCTGGGAGTTTTATCAGTTATGTATCCTGCAAGATAGGTGACGGCTGTAGTGTATCTTTTTGGCTAAACTGTTGGTTGTGTCCAGAGCCATTACGTACTATTTTTCCTCTTCTGTTCAAAGCTTCTACTAGCCAATTTGCTTCTGTTTGTGAAATGGGAGATTGGGTGTATGGTGAGTGGGTGTGGGGGTTTGGGGTATTGTGTGGAGAATCTGCAGGGTGATGTTTTGGCTAAATATGTTTCTTTGTGGATCTACTGTGGGAGATTAGGCCGCAGCAAGGTGTTTGTGACAATTTTGTTTGGATTGGTGGCAGCCTTCAAAATTTCTCGGTGAAATCATGTTATAAAGCATTGGCATTACAAAATGAGCCTCCAAATGTTGAGATTACTCTCAAGACCGCGTTGGATATTCTTTGGCAAACCAAGGTTCTCGTTAAAGTTAGAACCTTTGGGTGGATATTGATGCACGATAGAATTCCCACGAGAAATAATCTTGCGGCTACGAAAATAATATCGAGTCCTCATGATTTGGTATGTGTCTTTTGCTTTAATGCTATTGAAGATTTGAACCATCTTTTTTGTCTTTGCCCTTGTATTATTCGTATATGGAGGAAGTTGGTGGATTGGATAGGTATAGCTTGGATTGAAGTGGAGAATGTGTGTGAACACTTGTTGGATTGGTTTTTGAAAATGGTGAGAAAAACTTCGAAGAAAACCGCATGTTTCATATGGTTTGCGGCGTGTTGGATAATATGGTGGGTTAGGAATCAAGTGTTGTTTAAGGATTTGATTGGTAACCAAGAGGACTTGGCAATTGGGGTGATCCAAATTTGTTGGAGGTGGCCAGAAAGTTGTAATCTAGCTTTTGGAAAATGTTCTTATTATGATTGGTTTAAATCCCCTACTGAATTTTTGAAATAGGGGTGTAGGGTTGTTTTCGTTTTTGTTTTGGTGTTGGCTTTTGCCTAGTGTAGTTAGGTTGGTGTACTCCTAGTATACTTTTGAATATACTTTATTAAATTGCCTATAAAAAAACTTTATCATTACACGCATGTTATAATTATATTTTTTTTACAACTCTAGTACAAACAGTTAGTATAAATATAATTGACAACCTCAAATAAAATATAATACAAATTAGTAATTAATAATAGAGAATAAAAGACCCTACTTTATAATACGGTAGCTTAGAAGATGACCTTGGCATACTTTAAGTGAAAAGTAATAACTTTTTATCATATACAAATGAAAAAACCAATGAATCCACATTTTAAAGAAAGACCTAAAGTGATAAACTGAATTAAAAATATTTTTTTGATAGTCATCAAAGAACTCAATCAATTTAGCAAAAGGAGAGTGGAGAGAAAAAAATAACATGCAACAAAAATTTAAACAAAACATGTACCATAGAAAAGCAAGAGCAACAAAAGCTAAAATTACAAACATTTGAATTTTTCTGATCTCAATAAATTTCAACTAAAAAGACACACTAAGTAAAATATTCAAAGAAGTCATAATCCGATCTCCTAAAGCTCCTAATATCAAAGAAGTCATTTGGTCTCTCCCTAATCATGAATGTAACCATGGATGGAACAAATCTAATTGTGATGGTGCTTTCAATCATAATACCAATGCTTCATGCTGTGTCGGAATTTTTAGCAATAACAGGGGTGATTATCTTCGTACTTTTGTTGAAAATTAATCGGTTGGCTCCTGTGTGCATACAAAATTTTCTGCTGTTTTGAAGGCCATTGAAATCGATATTAATCATGGTTGGATAAAACTTTGGATTAAGATAGATTCAAGCATGGTTGTCAAAACTTTCTCCAATCCTCTTTTAGTCCCTTGGCAGTTAAAAAGCAGATGGAATCACTGCATAAATCCTACCGACAACACTAATATCTTGATTACCCACATTTTTAGAGAAAGGAACACTTACCCTGGTTTTTTACAAATATTTCCCTTAACACAACTTCTACAATCCTTTTTTATTCCATCTTTATTGGGATTAGGAATGATTTTGTAAAAAAATAGATTAGACATATCTTTCTTTAAAGTTTGGCTTAATACCCTTTTTGGTTCCCTACCTATGCCTCGGGGTCTATTTTGATCCGCTTCCTTTTAAAAGTTTCAAGTTGGTCCCTTACGTTGTCTAACAGAATCAAAGTGGTCATTTCTGCCAAAAATTGGCTAACGACGTGCATTTAGATGACGTGGAAGCTGAGGCAGATTGGTGGAATGTCTATTCATCACCTTCTTCTTCCTTGTTGCTGAAACACTTTTCTATTTTCCCCCAAATTCAACCCTAATGCAAAATGCTTCCCAAAACCCCCTAATTAAAACCTAAATCATCATCTAATCATGAGTTCTATGCGCGGTTCGTCAGCATCATCTAGAAACCGAAATGATTCGCAAGTCTTTAGCAGCTCTAATCTTCCATGGAAGCCTCTATGTCGTTGTGGAGACAATGCTATACTTCGTAAGGCAAGAACTGTCAACAATTATGGAAAGCTTTTTGGGGTTGTCAACATTTTAAGGTAATGTTTAGTCTGAATAAGATAAGTTGAATGTTGTTGAAATGTCTACGTAATCCATTGCAATTTGCGTTCTCAATCTCTACAGGGATATAGCAATGCTGGTTGTGGATTTTTTTAATGGTTCTATGAAGAAGCTAGAGATGAAAAAGAGCAAACTCTTATGAAGAATCAATGGAAGATAGATGTGCTTAGTCAAGAGATGGAAGAAACCAAAAAAGAGGTTAAAGTTTTGAGGCTCAATAATATAGAATTAGAGGATGCTTTGAAGAACACCATCAAGTGGAAGAAGACCTGGAAGTTTATGTTCTATGTTGTTTTATTTGTTTTATTAATCAAATTGTTGTAAAACTTGCATTATTCAAAGTTGCCAAGTTAGTTGTGTTCTTTTGTTACATGATTTAGTTGAACAAGTTAAAATTGTATTGTAGTAAAATATGTGTTTTGTTGTTATATGATTTAGTTTGACAAGTTAAATAACAGAAATTTGGTATAACAGAAATTTAATCAACATAAACCTTGTTCAAATTTGAGAAACATAAACCTAGTTCAAATGGAACATAACATAAACCTTGTTCAAACTACCATAACATAATTTGTTACAGACACTTGATATCAACATAAGTTGTCACAGACATTTCAAAACAACATAACATAAACATTTCAAAACAACATAACATCAACCATGTTCTTAAAACAGAAACTACATAAATCTAAATGGGTTTCTTTGTGTTGTTTCTTTTGGTTGGAGTGGTCCTCCTAGTTGTAGGTCCCACTGCATTTTGTGATGCACTTAGTCTGGTGGTTAATCCCTTTGAAACAGAAGCCATTGTAACAGATGTTTGTCTTGGTTTTCTAAAAGGCAACTTCTGTGGCCTTGCTTGTGCTGGTGTTGCCCTAGGCTGACTTGCTTGAGTTAGAGTTGCCCTTGGCTAACATGGTACCATTTTAATAACGTAAGAGATCAACTTGGAGCTTTTAAAAGGAAGAGGACCAAAATGGACCCCGAGGCATAGGTAGGAGACTAAAAAAGGTATTAAGCCTTAAAGTTTCTTACTATTGATGGAGCTAACTTGATCCCCTTTTTGTATCACTTTTTCTTTTTTCAATATATGAGGTGTTATTTAAAAAAAGTAAAATATTCAATGCAAACTTTAAACCATAACTTTGATAATAATACCAATGATTTATAAGTTTTTTATTTAAAAATAAACAATTAATAGAAAATTCATCAACAATACACTACAAAAAAACCGAAAACATAGGTTGAAAAAAATAACAAAATAAGTACACATAAATATAATAGTCACTAAAAGATAAAAGATAAGGAGGAGAAAAAAACTAGTGCTACCAAAAAATAACGTACCATCATTAAAATCTTCAAAAGAAAAAAATGAAAATCTAAAAGTAGACCAAATAAATGGTAAATCTGCACAAGATATTTTAGAATCTTATTATTTGTGTGGAAGCCATATATCAGAAATCTAAAGAAGAAAGAATAAGAAAAAAGAAAGAGAAAAAATAGAGATAGAGAGAGAAATGAAAGGATATATGTGTTACCATTAAAACACAAACTATAGTTTCACAAATAAAATCCGTCTCATTTTTTTTAAACAACTTGATTGAATTGTTGGTCTTACACACGTAAAACATAAATAATTAATACTTTCAACAAGTCTCTTGTTGTGACTTGGACCTTCCTCTCTTTGTAATGTTTTGTTTTCTCAATATTCGATTTTATATATAAAAAACATGTATCTTATTGTGGACCTCTCTAAACAATAGTTAATTAATCTTACAAATAATAATTTATACTTTATATATTAAAATTTTATTTTTCCCTCTCATAATTTCTCTTTATTTTCTCTCAATTTTCTTTTGTATACTACTCATAATTTGTTAAAACACTGAGTATTTGTAATCTACGATTTTTAAATTTTAAAGTTTTATTTAATAAAAATAAATTCAAATGTATATTTTGTTCTAGAATTTAAACACCAATTTAACTTGATCACATCTTCTTATAATGACTATTATTAATCCCGCAAAATAATAAATTATTAAACAAACATGAGGCGTATAAGAACATTGTCCTTAAGGATTTATCCGCCTTATACGTGCAAATCTCTCAGGAATCAACATGTTTTTCTCGGTATAAATCTAAGGTAAGAGAACAACAAGAAAGAATTTTTAGATGTGCGAGAGATGTAATTGTTGGGGGTATTAGAAGGAGTATCAATATTGGGCCAAGAATAACACAAGTGAGAGAGACACCACATATTCACCAAAAACCTTAAGGTGATAGGTGTATGAGTTCTCCCACTTATAAATGCTCAACTGTCCACATTTATAACCAATGTGGGACTCTAACTAACACTTGACATATTATTATTCTCAACATTCCCCCTTCAAGTGTGAGTCCACAATGCTCCTCCTCAAGTGTAATACACTTGTATTGTCATTGACACCTCTTTCAAGGGCCTTTTAAGGGCATTGTGATACACCTCTTCCCGGACATTTCGATTTCAAGGGAAACCACTTTCTGGGCATTTTGATACAAGTAAGTCGGTCCCTTTCTCGAACCAAAGGATCATGATACCATTTGTTGGGGGTATTATGAAGAGCATCAATATTGGGCCAAGATAAACACAAGTGAGAGAGACACCACATATTCCCCCAAAACCTCAAGGTGATAGGTGTATGGGTTCTCCCACTTATAAATGCTCAACTATCCACACTTATAACCAATGTGGGACTCCAACTCACACTTGAAATATTATTATTCTCAATAGTAATCAGGAAAAAAAAGATGAAAGGAATAAAATTAAAACTAAAGTTTTTTCACGTTATATTCTTTCTGACTTCTTTTTGTAAAAGTAGAGGAATTGTTATATAAGAGAGAGAGAGAGAGAGAGGGAGAGAGAGAGAATGAATAAAGGATTTGACTAAGTCCAGTCAAAATAATAAATAATAATTATTTCACCAAGTCAAAGGGTTACAAATCATAAATAAAAATAATTTTATTTTAAAATATTATTTCATAATTTTTACTTAAAAAATGAAGACAATTTATTTAAAATTTTTGAAATATATTTAAAATTTACAACATCCCCCACATATTTTTAAAGTTATAAAAAAAGTTTTAAAAAAATTCATGGATTAATATCATGGATGTGATGCATCGAATCTGTAGAGCAATTTATATGAACCAGCTCTAGAGTTATAGTAGTTAACACAGTGAAATTGATGTCTCCTCTACTGAGTCCTAGTCACGGAGTTTTTTCCCATGTAGTTCTGTGAGACATAAGAGTACTTCTTTGAGACTTGAGAGTCGTCTCTGTATGAGGAACCAAAACCAACATTCACTACTTTCCATTTTCCCTCACCAGTTTCTGATTTCCGAGTAGGGCGTAACTGTAACACCCTAAATAATCCCCCGCGTAAAATAAATAAAATTAGAGTATAAAACCACAAAGTCTCATTTAGGATGTCACAATCAACAAAACCCTGCTCATACACATGACATGTAACACATGCAATTTAAATATTACTAGTAAAAAATACAATAGCAAAGCATATCTAAAATTCAACTTTATTTAAGAAGCAAAAAACTTCATCATACTTAGTAATAAAAACATAACATACTTTAAAGCAACATGGTCAACATAAACGTAAAGAAAATCGGATAATACTCAACAAAACAAATAAGCATAAAAGCATTCCAAAGACCCCAGTGTTACACATCAGAGCAGACACCAACACTAAAAGAAAATGGGAAGACTTTAGCTTCCACTCACATCAACTCCTCTACTGCGAGTTATCTGCAGGATGCCCATGAATAGGAAACATTCAAACAGAAAGGGTGAGATATTATACTGTAAAAAGGTAAACATGATAAATAGTAAGCAACAGTTTATCACATGCATAAATCACCCATTCCACAACATATATCCACACGCCAACACAACAAGTAACCAACCACAACAACAAAATACGACCAAGATGCAATGCAATGAGACTCATACTTGACTCAATGCATGTGATACCATTCGGTTCCTATTTCAGAACCCAATCCCTTTTTCATGATCACAATTCCCGTCGGAATTTCCATTAAGTCTCTCACACCCCACATGGACACACGATCACCTCAACAACAACAACGCGATTCTATAATATAGAATCTGGATAAGACGCTCACACCCCACATAGGCACACGACTTATCTCACTACTCATGTAATCATGTAATGCATATTAACAACATACAATGACTCTCATGAAATCAATGTATCACACTACTGCAGCCATAACACAACATACCACAACAGTTCAACGACATCATCACACAACATAACAAGCAACAACAATTGCATTTTAAATTATTTCAAACCACCACATGAACCTTAGAATGCATTAGGCATCATCGATAAACAAAATAACCACTTTCTGGTACATAACCCATTTTTATAGGGTAGTTTTTCATGTTAGCTTTCCAACGCTTCGAACGACACTCGAATCGAACACTCGGAACAAAAGTTATAAATTTTCAAAGATTTTCAAAAATAATAGTTCTAGTGTAATCGGTTACCCAAAACAGGGTAACCGGTTACACCCCTTTGCAACCAGCCCAACATGCAAAAACAACACAGAGTAACCGGTTACGCAAAATAGGGTAACCGATTACACCCTGCTCAGAAAGCCAAAAACACGCATTTTCAATAGTGTAACCGGTTACGCCCAAGCTGGTAACCGATTACACTCATAGCAGAAGCAGTTTTCTGCATTTTTTCAAAACAAGAACTTATTTTTAAGTTGTTTCAAAACCAGTTTTCCTTAGAATTTGTCCAAAACACTTTTTTCGACAAAAAAACACTTTTCAAAATTTCAGAAACGCAAGTTTTCTTTCCCTAAACCGTTCATAACCTTGTTCAGACTCTGACTCACAATCACACACACAACAATCAACATCTACATCATGCACCTCTCAATCATGTAATTTCAACAACAACAATTATAACAAAGCATAATTCTAACTGCAATCACAACAACAATATTCAATCCACGAATCATCAAGAATTCAATCAATCATCAAATCATCATAATCATGAAATAAGAGAAGAAATCCAAAAACCCTAAATGTCATAACCTACCCATCAATCATCATGTTAACCCTTAGATAGTTAGAACCCCACCCTTACCTTAGAGTTCTTCTAAAAGCTTCAACCTTTAGCAATGGAGATTCTCCTTATTCCTCTTCCTTGCCCTAGCTCTTCTTCTCTCTTTCTCTACTTTTCACGTACTGACAACTTTTCTCTCTTTTTCTCCTTTTCTATTATTTTATTATAGGCTTAAATAGTCAGTTGGTCCCTGTAAGTTAGCGAGTTTTTGAGTTTAGTCCCTATAAATTATTTTTTTAGGTATGAGTCCCCATATTTCACTTTTTGCGTGCGGTTTAGTCCCTAAAGCCAAAATCCGTAGGAAAACCCGCATGTGTCCTGCGGATTTCCCTTCAAATTTTCCTGCGAATTTTGGCTTTAGGGACTAAAACGCGCGCAAAAAGTGAGATATAGGAATTCAGACCAAAAATAATAAATTACAGGACTAAACTCAAAAACTCGCTAACTTACAGGGAACAAAAGTGCATTTAAGCCTTTATTATATTATTATTATTACTAAATCTCATCTAATTAAATAATAACAATTATAATAATAATAATGTCCATCTAATTTCTAATTAAAATAATATCCATCATATATTATCTAATTAAATAATTATAACAAATATAATTCAATTAGCCTTACTCACCACACCACCAAGTTCTACACTTTTGCTCACACACCCCTAACACCTTAAAATCCTATTCTTAAGACCACTACCCCACACCAAGGTAGCTCAAACAGGACAAAACACCAATCACCCATACAATCGCACAATATCACATAATTTTAATTACGAAAAATAATTAAAATAAAACGGGGTGTTACAATAACCATTCTCTAGGAGATGCATCTGCAGTGGGGACATAAGTCTTACCTTGGAGCTTTGCTACGAATTTTCCTTTGTTGTAGAAAAAGTCCTTATGTTTATCCTATCAGACAAACTTTTTGGCTTGGTAAGGGTTTTTTCTCTCCAACTCTTTAACAACTTCTTTGTCAAACACAGAGCTGCACAAGGGACACATCATTACCTCTAAATTTTTCAACCTGCAACGATTCAAAAATTCGACCATCTCCTCTCCAGCTGTGGGATATGCCTTTTCTACTTGATCCTTGTGGTTTTGCTTGTTGTCTTCAGCCCCAACATTGTCAACAGTGTCGACAACCATGATGTCCACCGACTCAACAAAGAAAGCCTCAACTTTTTTTAGCTTCCTCTTTTGGGCATGGTTTTTGCTTGGCAGCAAACTTGAGTCTGCCATCCTTGAGGGCATTTTGCACCAGGTCCCTAAAAAGTACACATTGAGTCTGCCATCCTTGAGAGCATTTTGCACCAGGTCCCTGAAAAATACACATTTCAGCCACCTTTCTCCTTACATTGGATAATTCCTTAAGGCTAATCTTACATTGTCACATATAGAATTTCTCCTGGAATGCTCTTTCTAATTGGGCCCACATAAAGATGGAATTTGGAGGAAGGGTGGTGAACCATGTGAAAGCGTTCTTTGTCAATGAGTTCGAAAATACTTGATTTTTAAATTCTCATTGTTGACTAAATCACCAGGCTCGGTCTGGAACCGGGCGACGTGTTCGATAGTGGACTCACTAGTATTGCTAGCGAACTTGGTAAATTTTGGGACTTTCAAGCCCCTAGGTAATTCTGTTTTCCTTACATAGTCAGACAGTGGGGACATAGTTTGGCCTGTAGAGGCCTACGTTGAGGCTATTCTGGACCAAAACACGTTCAATAATGTTGCTGATATTATCATGTACCCATACATTGTCTTGTCGGGATTGTCTCAGGACTTGGTCAACATATTGGTTGCGTTGCACTAGGACCATGTCAACTTATATTTTTTTCTGACAAACCTATTTTCTAGGGGGTTAGCCCCCTGAGGAATGTTAGGCACTAAAGTCAGTGGTGCATTGAAAAAATCAACAATCCTTCCCATTTGGTGGACTAATTGTTAATAATTCCTATTTGTGTTTTCTACAAGTGGGCTAAACACATTGCTTATTTGTTGTTTAATCATGTGAACCATATCATGGTTGCTTTCATCCATTAACTCTCTCATAACTTGGAGAGAGTTATCAGTTAAGGACAAAGTGAAGGTGTGAAAAACGCAAGAAAGGGGGTTTGAATTGGTTTTTCAAAATAAATTGTTTCTTTAAAATAACTTTCTCTTTAAAACTTTAGCCCCCTTTTTAAAGGAAAACAACTTGGTTAACCAAAGAGATATAAACACGTTATGTTTATACTAGTTCACTTGAGAACCTCTCAAGTTAATCTAGTCCACCCGCCAAGGTGATTTCGCCTCTCTCAACGAGGTCTTAATCCACTATTCAACAAAATAGTACACTGCACGAGCTAACACAGCTGGTGACTAACAACCACCTCTAGAACTCACACGGTCTACACTTCTCAAGTAATCCAACCACACAGGTCTTACTTAAGGCACAACCTCTAAGACACACGTCCTAGACTTCTCAAGAGATCTAATCACTAAGACTCTCTTAAGGAATACAACTTTAAGTTCAAATACAATGGGTTTACAGATAATTGCTTCTTATCAAGCTGATAATGTAAACAAGTTTTTAGACCAAGAATGACTTAAGAGATAACAGAGTTGGAAAGTATTGTAGCAGTTTGCGTGTGTGTCTTTCTTCAAGTTTTTGAGCTTTCTTTTATAGCCGAGTGAAAAAGAGCCGTTGAGATGGAATCATGATAGCTAAGTAGGCTTACCGCTAGAAGCGTGAGGACAGGTACAAAGTCTTCTGCGTGCCTACGCGTCCTATCTGTGTCAAATTATCTTGTTTGTACTTCGCACAGTCTTCAAGAATTTTAATGTTGTAATTTGGTACAGCTGTACAGTGTGGTAGGTTTTCTTGGCTTCTCAACTACAGAGGCTTTTTGTGAGCATGAGTAAGAAGGGAAAACATTGCATGGTTCTTGAGATTATCAAGTCTTCGAATCATCAGCTCTGCGCTTCCAGAGTCTTCAGAACTTGTCTTCAGAACCTTGTTCTCTTAATCCACTTTCTTCATATCTTCAGAGGCTTCTGATAATATTTGATTGAAGCATGAGAGTTGACTTTGGATAGGTCTTTCAGAACCTTGATCAGAGAGCGTGAGGCTTCAACATCTGGACTCCGTTCCATCAGAACCCTTGTCTTCAGATCTTCAGAACTCATACTCTTTTCCTTTCGAATTCAAGTCTTTCGTGTTATCTTCGTTCAGCTCTTCTATGTGCATAGACGAAATGTCTTTCTTTAAGCATTGCGCTGATTCTCAGGAGCATAACCTGTTTGCTAGGTTCTCACAAGTAACAACATTAGTTGTGCAAAATTGTTCATGCCAATACCCATTTGTTATCATTAAAACTTAGAGATAATATTGCAGAACCAAATCTTGTTCTCACAATCTCCCCTTTTTTGATGATGACAAAACTATGTATTTGATGACGCAATTTTGATATATAAATATAACACAGGGAGCATGGAAAAAAAGGTTTTTAGGATAGCTTATCCTTTTTATGAAGTGCTCCCCCTGAGTATTAGATTTGATTAAGGTTCTTGCTTGGGCTCCCCCTGACTTCATTAACCTTTTGAGTCTTTCTTCATCATCAGAGTTCTGAGTTATCCGCACAGAAGAAAAATACAGAAAAACAATCTAATAGAGATGATAGATTTATCTGTTTGCAATGTAAGCAACATTGTTTTTCAGAGAATGACTATAAGATCAAAATTATCTCATTCATTCATATACTCTCTCCCCCTTTTTGTCATGAATCAAAAAGATAAACACAGGGTAGTCCAAGGGTGAAAAACAGAGAACTAAAAAGAAAAATAGAGGTTTATTTGCTGTCAGAGGACATCTTTTCCCAAATCTTCATCATCATGATCTGAAGATTTTTATTGACAGTATCTTGCTTGTCAAACCTTTCTCTGAAGTTCTTCTGTTCAATTCTGATTTCATCAATGGCTTCTCCCAGACGCTTGATAATAGGATCAAAAGTGGAGGCAATCATAGCACTTTTTTTTTAGCTTTTTCAGCTTCAACAGCTTCTTGTTCCTTTCTCGCAGCTTGCTCTTCTGCTTCTTTAGCAGCCTTTTCTTCAGCTTCTTTCTGCTTGGCAGCCAAGAACTTGAGTACTTTGACTCTTGCTTCAGCCTCTGCTCTTTCCTTAGCCTTTGCTAGTCCAGTAGTTATGGCTATATTCGAGAAACTTGCAATTCTTGTAAGTTCCATGTCCAGCCATTTTTAAAAGTTTTGACAGGTACTCTCAAGTTCCATAAGCTTCGTACTTGTACAAAGTTCCACTCTCAGCTTAGCAAACATCTCAAGTGCTTTGTCATGTAATTGACTTGTACATTCTTCAAAGGATGTTGGAGGTGGAGCATTGTAGATAACCAGAGCGAGGTTGGATTTATCAGAGTTGGTTTCAGGTGGTGGTTGCTGAGATAAGTCAATCTCAGTAGTAGCAGGTTCAGGTGGTTTTTGTTGATTGTTATGAGAGGTTACTTCTAGATTGTCGGAGCTCTTGAGGCTTTCAGGTAGGACAATTTCTATGGATTCATAGGAGGTTCCCTCAGAACTAGATTCAGTATTGGGAGCTTGAGATTCAGAGATTTGGTTTGTTGGTTCTGGTTCATTTGGCTGAATTGTTGAGGTGGTTGTTGTTGAAATATAGGTAAAAACAGTCTCAGACAAGATTGGAGTAGTTATTGATGGATAGTTAGTTGATTGATCAGTGGTTGGTAAAGGAATAGAGAAAAATGGGGGTTTAAACCTTACTTGTGGAATGGAGGTAGAAGTGATTGGTGATGAAGATGGTGCAGCAACAGATGGATTTCCATCAACTTGATTGATTTTCTCGAGAAGAAGAGCTTCTTTTCTGGAGATTCTAATTTCATCCTTTTTCTTCTTTTTGCACTCCGCATCTTCTTCAGCGAGCTTCCTCTTACTTCTGGTAATATGCTTTGACTGAGGGACATCTTCTTCAACTCTATATTCTGCTTCTCTCATTATGGCAATATAAGAAGCTATTGCGGTTGGATTATCTTCTTTACGGTAGAATGGATAGTTTTCCACTGGATTCCTGAGGTTTTTCACCGTGTCAGGAGAAATAGGTGTTGGTTTCATCTCGACACTTGCTGTTATTTTGTTGATTTTGTGGTTGGCATTTATTTTGCTAAAACTATTCTAGCAGCAAGATGTTGTAACAAGATGTTCTAATTTGCTGCATTCAACATGTCGAATGAAGATGTCCCATACTGGCTCATAGGACATCGCGTCCGAATTCAGTTTAAAGAAGATTCTGTTGCTGTTAACTGTTACTGAATATTCTGTGAATATTTGGTTATCCTATGTGGCATCCAAAGTATTTTTGGATTGTGTTTGGGTGTTGGTTTTCGGATTTTCAGCGCTTTCTAATTATGGAGACATATTAGGAAACTTTAGATTGAAGACCTATTTTGTTGGAGTTTATTTTGCAGATTTGTGAGCAGTCTCTTTGCTGCGTTTTTGAAGCCCAATCCAGTCCAGATTTAATGCTATATATTGACTGGTGTAAACCTAGTTTAGGTGTGGAACTTACGTGTGTTTTTGTTAGGGTTTTCGAGTGTATTTTGTGAGCCTAACTGGTATCATTCTGATAACAGTATAAGGACTGGTTTTTGTGTTGTAAGTTCTGTCAGTTACTCATAAGCTTTTAAGCATTGAGTTTCTTGTGTGTCAAATCTCATAAGCTTTGAAGTATTGAGAATTGTGTGTTTTGAAAGTGTGACTTTCGGTTTGTTACTTGTGTTGAAAGGAACCAATCACGGGTTGTGGTTGAAAGGGATTTGAGGAGGGCCTCATACCTAGGTGAGTCTTAGGTAGAAGTCATAGGAAGGGTAGTGATTAAGTGAGCAGATTATAACAGGGTTTGGTTATTGTATGATCTGTGAATTGATACTATTGTATATTGGTTTCGTCCCTGGCTTGGTAGCCCCCAGAGTTGGATTGTTGATCCGAACTGGGCAAACATATCACTGTGTTCTTTACTTTCTACACTGTTATTATTGTTATCTTGTTCATTTTGTTGGATATCAGTGTCTCAACATCTGTGTAGGACATCTGATATCTGTGCCAGAATTTCAATTGGCATCAAGAGCTTGCACCCTTGTTTGGTTCTGGGTGAGATTCAGGGAAGGTACTTTCTGGTACAATGGACAAGGATGGAGGATTTTTGAACAAACCACCTCTGCTTGATGGTTCCAACTATGACTATTGGAAACCAAGGATGATAGCATTCATAAAATCCATGGATGATCAAGCATGGAAAGCTGTTATAAAAGGATGGGAACCCCCAAAGGTTAAAGATGGAAAAGGTACCCCTACTGATGTGGTGAAGGAAGAGGAAGACTGGGATGATGCAGACTACAAAGGGTCTGTGGGAAATTCCAAAGCCATGAATGCATTATTTAATGGTGTCAATAAGAATATCTTCAGGTTGATTGAACATTGCACCATTGCAAAAGAGGCATGAGAGGTCTTGAAGGTTGCTCATGAAGGGACTTCAAAGGTGAAGATGTCAAAACTTCAGCTTCTCACTAGCAAGTTTGAGAGTTTGAAGATGAAGGAGGATGAGAGCATTCATGATTTTCACATGAACATTATTGAGATAGCTAATGCCTCAAGTGCCCTAGGTGAAAATATGTCTGACAGCAAACTGGTAAAAAAAATCCTCAGATCTCTACCTAAGAGATTTGACATGAAAGTGACTGCTATAGAGGAAGCTCAGGATATAGACAAGATGAAAATGGATGAACTTGTGGGATCTCTTCAAACATTTGAATTAGGGATCAGTGAAAAGTTCGAAAAGAAGAAGAGCATAGCTTTTGTGTCAAATGCTGGTGACTCAGAAGATGAAGGGGTGTCTAAAGATTTGGTATTGCTTGGAAAACAATTTAACAAAGTGTTGAAAAGGATTTACTGGAAGTCAAGAGCAAATGCTCAGAACAAGTCACTCGACATCAGTAAAAACCAGGATGGAGGCAGAAGGTCCAGAACTGAAGAAGACTCCAATCAAGGGAAGAGAGTTCAGGATTTTGAATGTGAGGGATATGGGCACATAAAGACTGAGTGTCCCACGTATCTCAAAAGGCAGAAGAAGGGCTTATCTGTGTCTTGGTCAGAAGGAGAGTCTGAGAGTGATCTTGAAGAAGAATCAGCAAAATTGGTGACAGCCTTGACCGGGATATGTAAGGCTGATGGAGAAACTACTTGTGAGTCTGACTCTGACAAAGAATCTTATATTGGAGAACTCACTAAGGAAGAAGTCTTCACCGGGTTCTCAGAGCTGTGTATCAAGAATGAAGAAATGTGCCAGATAATATTAGAACAGAGGGTTCTGATAGCTCAACTAGAAGCTGAGAAGGAAGAACATCTATCAATCATTGCTGATCTGAAAGAGGAGGTTGTATGGTAAAAGTCAAAACTTGACAATATGACCAAATCTATAAGAATGCTGAACAATGGTACCACGCAGCTGGATCAGATTCTTCAGACTGGGAAAGATGCTGGAAATGTGCAAGGCCTTGGTTTTAACAATCAAGCAGAGACCTACAAGAAGCCTGTATTAAAGTTTGTCCCTCAGAAAATAAAGCAAGAAGAGGGGATGTCAAATCACATGTTTCAACATCAGATGAAGCATCAGAAAAGAGTTTGTAGTTCAAAGTATAAACCATGGAGATGCCATTACTGTGGAAAGATTGGTCACTTAAAGTCCTTTTACTACAAGTTGCACGGCTATCCCAAAACTGCTCATCAACAAAATAAAGGACAGAGTTGGGCTAAAGTGAAGAGAAGATGGACTCCTAGAAATATTATGGCCGGTCTCATAGAATATACCTCTCTTAGAGCATCTGCAAGGGAAGATTGGTACTTTGACAGCGGTTGTTCAAGACACATGACTGGTGTGAAGAAATTCTTGTCAGATATCAAGCCTCACTCCACCAATTATGTCACTTTCGGGGATGGATCAAAAGGTGAAATAAAAGGTGTTGGAAAGTTGGACTACACAGGACAACCAAATCTGGATCGTGTTCTATTTGTCAAAGGGATGACCGCAAATTTGATCAGTATAAGCCAACTGTGTGATGTAGGACTCAAAGTAAATTTTAGAAAATCTGAATGTCTAGTAACCAATGAGAAAGATGAAGTTGTTATGAAGGGAACCAGGTCTAAGGATAACTGCTATCTGTGGAATCCTCAAGAATCGGAAAGTGTGTCTACCTGTTTGATGTCAAAGGAAGATGAAACCAAACT
Source organism: Lathyrus tuberosus (assembly GCA_022829125.1). Taxonomy (NCBI): domain Eukaryota; kingdom Viridiplantae; phylum Streptophyta; class Magnoliopsida; order Fabales; family Fabaceae; genus Lathyrus; species Lathyrus tuberosus. The sequence continues at coordinate 2,140,038 of JALAZF010000732.1, forward strand.
GTGGCATCAGAAATTGGGTCACTTACACTTGAAAGGGATGAAGAAAGTTATGTCAAGTCAAGCTGTTAGAGGTATTCCCAAGCAAAAGATTGATGAGGATAGAATATGTGGTGAATGTCAAGTTAGGAAGCAAACAAGGGTGTCACACAAGAGGCTTTAACATCTTACCACAACTTCTAGAGTTCTGGAACTGCTTCACATGGACTTAATGGGACCTATGCAGGTTGAAAGTCTTGGTGGGAAGAAGTATGCCTATGTTGTCGTTGATGATTACTCCAGATTCACCTGGATAAGCTTTATCAGAGAAAAGTCTGAAGTATTTGCAGCCTTCAAAGAGTTGTGTCAAAGGATTCAACGGGAAAAGGATTGTGGTGTTGTTCGAATCAGAAGTGACTATGGGAAAGAATTCGAAAATAGCTGGTTTGAAGAGTTTTGCTTATCTGAAGGAATCACTCATGAATTCTCATCTCCGATCACTCCTCAACAGAATGGTGTGGTGGAACGCAAGAATAGGACTATACAAGAGTGTGCAAGGGTCATGATTCATGCCAAAAAGCTTCCATATCATTTTTGGGCTGAAGCCATGAATACCGCTTGCTATATACACAACAGGGTGACTATCAGATCAGGTACTTCTGTCACTCTTTATGAGGTATGGAAAGGTAGAAAGCCAAATGTGAAGTATTTCCATATGTTTGGGAGTAAGTGCTATATCTTGGCGGATCGTGAGCAGAGGCGAAAGATGGATCCTAAGAGCGAGGAAGGGATATTTTTGGGATACTCTAAAAATAGTAAAGCATATAGGGTATTTAATTCCAAAACTAAGGTGATGATGGAATCCATAAATGTGGTGGTTGATGACTCTGGGAAAGACGAAGATGTCCCAGATGATGTTGGAGCATGCCTTCCCATGAACAATGAAATCTCACAAGACATTGAGTCCGTAGAAAATAATGCTCATGAAATCGATACTAGACCTGAGAATGAAGAGGTAGAGGATGCTAACAGGGGACCCTCTATAAGGATTCAGAAGGATCATCCTAAGAAATTGATTATTGGAAATCTGAATGAAGGTGTAAGAACCAGAACGAGGGAGGCTGTGTCAAATGCATGCTTTGTTTCAAAGATTGAACCAAAGAATGTCAAAGAAGCATTGACAGATGAGTTCTGGATAAGTGCTATGCAAGATGAGCTTTGTCAATTCAAGAGGAATGAAGTCTGGGAACTGGTACCACGACCAGCAGGAACAAATGTGATTGGAACAAAATGGGTTTATAAGAATAAGTTTGATGAACAAGGAGTTGTTACCAGGAACAAAGCCAGATTAGTTGCTCAAGGATACACACAGATTGAAGGAGTAGACTTCGATGAAACATTTGCTCCCGTGGCTCGATTGGAATCCATCAGATTGCTACTAGGAGTGGCATGTTTGTTGAAATTCAGATTGTTTCAAATGGATGTCAAGAGTGTCTTTCTGAATGGCTATCTTAATGAGGAAGTCTATGTTGAGCAGCCTAAAGGGTTTGTGGATCCAAATTTTCCTGATCATGTTTTCAAGCTAAAGAAGGCTTTGTATGGGTTGAAACAAGCTCCACGAGCTTGGTATGAAAGGCTGACTGAGTTCTTAGTCAACCACGGATACAGGAAGGGTGGTATTGATAAAACACTTTTTGTCAAGGAGAAGGATGGGAAACTAATGATTGCTCAGATTTATGTAGATGATATTGTGTTTGGTGGGATGTCGGATGAAAAGGTCCAACATTTTGTCAACCAAATGCAGTCTGAATTTGAGATGTGCTTGGTAGGTGAATCGACCTACTTCCTTGGATTAAAAGTCAAGCAGATGGAAGATTCCATTTTTATTTGTCAGAGCAAATATGCGAGGAACATTGTGAAGAAGTTTGGACTGGATAATGCCAAGTATAAGAGAACTCCTGCTCCTACTCACTTGAAGTTATCCAAAGATGAAAAGGGAGTGAATGTTGAACAAAGTTTATACATAAGCATGATTGGAAGTCTGTTGTATCTTACAGCAAGTAGGCCAGACATAACCTTTGTTGTTGGCGTGTGTGCAAGATACCAAGCAGAACCCAAGGTCAGTCACATCAATAAAGTTAAGAGAATTCTTAAGTATGTGAGTGTTACATGTGATTATGGGTTGTTGTACTCCCATGACTCAAGTCCTATTTTAGTAGGATACTGTGATTTTGATTGGGCTGGAAGTGCTGATGATAGGAAGAGTACCTCTGAAGGATGTTTCTTTTTGGGAAATAATCTTATTTCATGGTTTAGTAAGAAGCAAAATTCTGTTTCTCTTTCTACTGTTGAAGCTGAGTACATAGCAACTGGAAGTAGTTGTGCTCAACTGGTGTGGATGAAGCAAATGCTATCTGAGTATAATGTCACACAAGATGTCATGACATTATTTTGTGACAACCTGAGTGCTATTAATATTTCTAAGAATCCTATTCAACATAGCAGGACTAAGCACATTGATATCAGGCATCACTTCATCAGAGAACTTGTGGAGGACAAAGTCATAACTCTTGAGCATGTGAGCACAGAAAATCAACTTGCTGACATATTTACCAAGGCTCTGGATGCAGTTCAGTTTAAAAACCTGAGGAGCAGACTTGGGGTTTGTATTTATGAGGAACTATAGCAATTAATTTTCCTTCTGGCTGCCAGATTGGAAAGATTAAAGGAGGTTCTAGTAGTGCAGTGTGTGCATGAGGTTATAAAAGGGAAAATGCTGAAGTTTGTACATGACACTTGGTCATGTGATGTGGTGGGCATCTACTCTCTGATGATGTTTATTCTGGTCTATGACTTGACCATTTCTCAAATTTTAATAACTGTTCTACTTGCCTTTGTCATATTTCTGGCTAAAAAGGGGGAGTAGTGTGATTGTGTGTGTTGGGGTGGTGCTGCAGCTGAGGGGGAGAATGTGGAATGTTTGTGTTGCTGCAGTTGAGGGGGAGTTTTCTGTTGCTGCAGTTGAAAGGGTGTTTTTAGGGTGTTTTTTTTTCTCGATGCAGTTGCTGATTTTTTTTGCTGCTGTTTTGTTGTGTGTTGGTATTTCGCTGCTGTCTCTGATATGGATTTTTTGCTTGTGCTTCTTTGCAAGATTTATTTGGTGTGTAGTTTTAGCCAAAATAAGCCAAAGGGGGAGATTGTTATTTCGTTGATTTTGTGGTTGGCATTTATTTTGCTAAAACTATTCTAGCAGCAAGATGTTGTAACAAGATGTTCTAATTTGCTGCATTCAACATGTCGAATGAAGATGTCCCATACTGGCTCATAGGACATCGCGTCCGAATTCAGTTTAAAGAAGATTCTGTTGCTGTTAACTGTTACTGAATATTCTGTGAATATTTGGTTATCCTATGTAGCATCCAAAGTATTTTTGGATTGTGTTTGGGTGTTGGTTTTCGGATTTTCAACGCTTTCTAATTATGGAGACATATTAGGAAACTTTAGATTGAAGACCTATTTTGTTGGAGTTTATTTTGCAGATTTGTGAGCAGTCTCTTTGCTGCATTGTTGAAGCCCAATCCAGTCCAGATTTAATGCTATATATTGACTGGTGTAAACCTAGTTTAGGTGTGGAACTTACGTGTGTTTTTGTTAGGGTTTTCGAGTGTATTTTGTGAGCCTAACTGGTATCATTCTGATAACAGTATAAGGACTGTTTTTTGTGTTGTAAGTTCTGTCAGTTACTCATAAGCTTTTAAGCATTGAGTTTCTTGTGTGTCAATTCTCATAAGCTTTGAAGTATTGAGAATTGTGTGTTTTGAAAGTGTGACTTTCGGTTTATTACTTGTGTTGAAAGGAACCAATCACGGGTTGTGGTTGTAGAGGGATTTGAGGAGGGCCTCATACCTAGGTGAGTCTTAGGTAGAAGTCATAGGAAGAGTAGTGATTAAGTGAGCAGATTATAACAGGGTTTGGTTATTGTATGATTTGTGAATTGATACTATCGTATATTGGTTTCGTCCCTGGCTTGGTAGCCCCCAGAGTAGGATTGTTGATCCGAACTGGGTAAATATATCACTGTGTTCTTTACTTTCTGCACTGTTATTATTGTTATCTTGTTCATTGTGTTGGATATCAGTGTCTCAACATCTGTGTAGGACATCTGATATCTGTGCTAGAATTTCACTTGCAATCATCTTCATATGCTTAAGATTTACAACATTGAAGGCTTCTCCAACTTTTTCATTCAGATATTCGGTGAACTTTGCTTCCTTGGTCAGATAATTCACTAATCCGCTTTCAACCAGAATGTCAGAGATCAGCCTTCCAAATGGGATGTAGTTAACAATCTTCTTTTCTGGTGAGGCCGTTGTTCTTGTTTTGCGTACCATATCCCTTAAATAGTAGAATAGAATGGAGGGAAGGCACATTTTCTCATGTTTGTGCAAGTAGTACAACATGTGTTTTTTATTTGTGTTGACAAAATCTGTAGCACTCTTCGCCGGTCTTGGATTGATGCATCCAAGAATGATCTTGTGCCAGATCCTTAGGTTGTCACGCAAGTTTTTTCTTTTGTAGTCCGTTGTTCCTGATTGATAGCTTTTGAAGATAACTTTGTTGATGACTGACTCAGATTTTTCAGTTTTTCCGTACACTCTCTTCCCTTCCAAGAACTTCATTCCTAGCAATTCTGAAATAGATCTCTCAGTGATGATAATCTTCTGCTCCAGAACAAAAGATACCACATGAAATTCATCTGTATCTGCATGTCTCCAGAATTCTTTCACTAGATCATCAAAGCATGTACCTCTTAGCCTATCAAAGTAATTTTTCCATTCTTGAGCGCCCAATTAATCAATTAGGTTAAACCCATTATCAGAGAGGTTGTTGAAATCAACATCTAGCTCTTTTAGAACGGTTAGATCTGTAAGTAATAAATGTGCCTAAGAGGGGGGTGAATTAGGCTCTTAGACAATTATCAAGATTTTTGACGGTATTTGAATTTTACTTTTCCTAAAAGTTTCTAAGTGAGGAAAGCGGTAAATGCGGAAAGTAAATAACACCGAGACGTATAGTGGTCCCCTCACAGGTCGAGAGTACTCCACTCCCCTTTCAACATGAAAGAGAGTTTACTATTGTTTTGACTTTACAAGACTCTTCCTAGTCTTTCTATACAAGTCACTCATAATCAACCACCAAGAACACCCTCTTGGATTTTACATTTTTAAAGTCCAACCAAGAATAACTCTTACAATGGACCTCTTGTATCCACAATCCAGATCACAAGGAAAAACCTTACAAACTTATCTTTAACAATACTAAAATAAGTTGTAATCAAAATATCACAAATCTGAATTTTATTTGAGACGTTGAAGATTGATGTTGAAGTGTATCAATCAAAAGATTGATCTTCCCCTTTTTGTAACAGTCACTCTTAATGATATTATACAAGTGTTCAACTCAATAATAATGAAACTAATGCAATAAGTATGAAGGTTTAAGTGCAGAAGTTTCTGTTTGAAAAGTTTAAAGAACACTCTTGTAAAAATTCAAAAATTTTAAGGGATTGAATGATTGAAAATTATAGCAAAAGGAGGTGAATAGAAAAACTGAACTTATGCTCTTTATATAGCCCTAATACACCTCTACATGAAGAGATGCCATGAATCAAAGAAAAACGTTTGAAAAGAAATCTGAAAAGATGCAGAATTTTTTCACACTGCTTCAGTGTTAATCGGTTAACACTTTGTGTTAATCGGTTAACACCTTCCTAACGTAACAAAATTTTCAAAAAATTTCACTGGTTAACCGGTTAACCTAAGGTGTTAATCGGTTAACACTGTTAGAAAATGCAGAAAAACATAATTTTAATGCAGTAAACATATGGCATTCTTTTCCAATCATTCTTAAACCTATGATGCATAAATGAGACACTATTTGAACACTTGTATAAACATTATTATGAGATGAAATGTTATACCTTTGATCAATAAAGATAATCTTCAATTCTTGAATGATATTTGAAACTTTGAGCTTGATTTGTCATGTCTTTTATCCACTTCCTTTTTGCAACCAATGTTATGAGCAACTAATGTTCTCTTCATCAAAATATCAAGTTGAAGAAGCTTGACTTCACATTCTCCCCCTTTTTTATGATGACAATCTAAAACTTGAAATTTTGCCTCAATCTTGTTTCTTCAACAAATGCTCCCCCTAAGTTGATGCTTTTTAGAGGGCTTTTAATCTTTGAAATATGCATTTAGTTAGAAGAACAACCAATAATACAATACAAGACTTCTCCCCCTTTGTCATTAGCAAAAAGGATGGAAAAAGACTTTCAAAAAAAGGAGTAGCATACATACATAACAATAACAATCACATAACACATAACAACAAAATAATAACATAAATCACACACATGAATATTAAGTAAGTACGCATACGTGACAGAACAGTCTACGGAAATAACAAAGTACACCAAAATGCCTAACAAATAGGACTTAGAAACTTAAAACAAGAGCTAAACTTAAATAGATATGAAATTCATAAAAGGTCATGGTTTAATCACTTTTGAATTCTTCATCTTCCATCTCTTCATCACCACTTCCTTCTTCTTCTTCTTCATTTCCACCGACATTTTCATGAGCCTCTTCTTTTTCTTCACTTTCTTCAAACTCTTGAGTAGATTGATGGATGGACAAAACAAGTTTCCGGAGTAAAGAAATAACTCGAGTAGTCTCGCGGTGATTATTAACCATTGTAGTATAAAGGAATTCATTTGTAATCCCGCCTTCCGAAATTTGAGGGTTCGAAGAGGAGGAGGAACCATCTTTATACCTGTAAACACCATCATCACCAATTACAATCCCCATGTTCTTTAATGCGGTTTTAGCGGTGATTTCATTTTCCTTTGTAGTCATCCTTACAAACGGTTCACGTTTAAGATCCAACTCGGTAGATTCTAGAATATGGGAAATCATTCTACAATATGGGAGTCCACCGGTTAATGAAAGTTGATGCTGCATATGATACATAATGGCAAGAGTCCAATTCACTTGAAGTTTGATCTTGATAGCATAAAGGGATTTCATCTCAAGATCATTGATTTGTGAGTGATTGGAGTCCTTAGGTAGAAGAACATAGCAAATGACATAGTGGAGCATCCGGTCGCTTACCGACAAATTTTTCGCATAGCATAACACTCTTGAAGAAGACAACTTCTATCCGCTTAAAACTTCAGCCTTGGGAAATCTACAGATACTGAAATAATACTTCATTTTTGTATAATTTGGCCACTCACCATCCTCATGATTTACCCCTTGTCTCAGAAAATATCCAGTGTTGGGAATGTCTAACAATGTTCCAATAGTGGTTAAATTCTCAAAAATCAGCTTATCTCTAACAGTAGCAGATAACATGTGTTGTTCTTCAGAATTCAAGCCTATTTCAAACTTAGTATAGAAGGCTTTAGCAAGATCAGGATAAAGCATCCCCAAGTTTGATACAAAATTATCAATCTTTTGAATCTTAAGAAGTGCTGGAAATTCAAAACTATTTGCAGGAAAAGAGCTTAAGTTAACACACTTTACAGGCATAAATGAACGATTTCTAACTTTGAAATCCAACCTTCGAACCTTTGTTGGAGGTAATGGAGCTTCATCATTTCCCGAATCCGAGCCACCCATTGGAAGCTTTCCTTTGTCTCTGTTGGAAGGGGCCATTGAAATGAATTGAAAGTTAGGGTTTGAGGAGGATGATTTTCGGATTTGTTGAAGTGGTAGAGTTGTGATGGAGAGTAAGAGTGATATGGGGTTTTTAAAGAGTGAAGGTGTGAGTGGGTTTTAAAGATGTTGAATGGAAGAGAGAGAGATGATAAAGTGAGTGAATTGCATGCAATGAACCTTTGAAACAATTGAAACTTATTTAAGAATCACTTAGAAACACATGCAATGAATAATAATAAAACATAAAACATAAAGCAAAAAAAAAAATTCTGAAACTGAAATAAATAAAAAAAATGCAAAATAACAGTGTTAATCGGTTACCACATATGGTAAACCGGTTAACACACCAAAAACGCGTACAAATAGTTCAGGAAAACATGCGTTAATCGGTTACCACAATTGGTTAATCGGTTAACAGGTGCCAGTGGTCAAAAACAGTAGCTTACCACAACCCAACTCAAAAGTTTTTTCCAATTTTTTTTGTGTTGATATGATAAAACACATACTAATGCACCTTTGAGTCATATTTGCAGATCATGAAAATTAATTTAAGCAAGAATAAAATCAAGAAAAATCACATTCTCAACATAAAACACATTTTATCAAATAGTGCAAAAATTTATAAAATTAAAATAATTGATCTTGTGTGTACCTTGGCTTCATTATAACATATAATGAATAAAAAATTGAAGATTAAATGTCACCTTCATCCAATATGCCATGTTCCCGACGAATCTTGAAAAACGGTTCTTTGCGAGAGGTTTTGTGAAAATGTCCGCTAGTTGATTATGTGTATCCACAAATGTGACTTCAACATCTCCTTTAAGCACATGATCACGTAGAAAATGATGTCGAATGTTTATGTGTTTGGTTCTTGAGTGCATGACATGATTCTTTGTAATATTAATTGCACTTGTGTTGTTGCATCGAAGTGGTATGCATCCTAGATTGATTCCATAGTCACTTAATTGTTGTTTTAGCCAAAGAATTTGTGCACAACAACTCCCTGCTGCTATGTATTCTGTTTCAGCCATACTTAGAGAGACACACGCTTGTTTCTTACACGACCAAGATACCAAAGCATTTCCTAGGATGTGACATGTTCCACTCGTGTTTTTTCTATTAGTTTTGCAACCTGCATAATCCGTGTCAGAATAACCAACTAAATTACACATACTACCTTTTGGATACCATAGACCAACGTTCGTCATTCCCTTGAGATACTTCATGATTCTTTTCACAGCGGTGAGATGTGACTCCTTTGGATTTGCTTGAAAACGAGCACATAAACACACACTAAACATTATGTCAGGATGGCTTGCCGTCAAATATAATAAAGAACCAATCATACCTCGATACTTGGTAATATCAATGGAAGCACCTGATTCATCTTGATCAACATATGTTCCGGATCCCATTGGTGTAGCCATAGCTTTGCAACTATCCAAGTCAAATCTTTTCAACAATTCTTTGCAATACTTGGATTGGTTGATGAATATACCGTCTTTTAGTTGTTTGATATGAAGTCCAAGAAAGTAATTTATCTTTCTCATCATTGACAATTCAAACTCTCATTTTCATCAACCTTGCTTTGTTTCGAACAATTATTCCATTCTCATCAAGTTTGTTCTTAAACGCCCATTTTGTACCAATGATGTGTTTATCACATGGTCTAGGAACAAGTTCCCAAACTTGATTCCTTTTGAATTGGTTTAACTCTTCTTGCATAGCAATAATCCAATGATCGTCACTTAAGGCTTCACCAACTTTGGAAGGTTCAATTTGTGATACAAACGCCATGTTTAAGCAAGCATCTTTAAGATTTAACCTTGTTGCTACACCTTGACTAATATCACCAATAACTTTGTCAATTGGATGATCTCTATGAGCCCTCCATTCTTTAAGTAGATCATCTAAATTTGACTCTTGTTGAATAGGTTCTTCTTGATGTTCCACTTGATTCTCTTTTGAAGTATCTTTTTGAAGAACTTCTACAATTTCATCATCATCGTCACATAAAACAATATCCTCCTTGGAGGGGTTAGATTCATCAAACTTAACATGCATAGATTCTTCAATTGTTAAAGTTCTTCTATTATAAATTCTATAAGCCTTACTAGAAAGTGAATAGCTAAGAAATATACCTTCATCCGATTTTTCATCGAACTTACCAAGATTGTCTTTGTCATTGTTTAAGACAAAGCACTTGCATCCAAAAATGTGAAAATAAGCAATGTTTGGTTTCCTCCCTTTGAAAAGTTCATAGGGGGTCTTCTTTAGAATAGGTATAAAATTAACACGATTACTTACAAAACATGTCGTGCTCACCACATCCGCCCAAAAGTATTTTTGAAGATTTGAATCGCTAAGCATTGTTCTTGCATAGTGGTCAATCCAACTCCACTAGCGATTTACATATTCCTCAATACCCTGACCAATCGTCTAATAGAGATCCTTAACTTTCAGACTCCATCCATTCCAAAGGATTTCTGGAACGACACACCACTCTTTAATTCCCATGCTGCCCAAGCACAACTTCTACAAAGACCTCAACAGAGCTGACCAAAACTCCTCACTACTAACTCTTGGCTTGAGCCTACCCTCACAACACGAGTTCCGACAACACCACAGAGTCCTCGTGGTCGCTCAACCATGATTCTGCCTATCACATACATAGTATTAGGTTGATCAGGCCCAACACTACATAGTATAATATTAAGAGTCATGCTGGCAAGACACACTTAAGAGGCAGGAATATATTTACTTATGATGTTTCAAGGCTAGGTCGAGGACACGACCTGCTCTGATACCAACTGTAATGCCCTGTATAATATATATCTAGAATAATACAATACAAGCATTTTAATTGGTACTGACACCATCATAAGTGCCTACTAGTGTAATTCACATACTTGCCCATTTCTAAAACATAAACACAATCTATGGCACAAGACATGGAAACTAGCCAAAAATAAAAAAATCTAAGAATAATATACAATATCCTCAATTGTATACAACAAAATAATACACAGCGGAAAACTAAAGCCAAGCTTCTCTTGAAACATCCAAGCATCGCTCCACTTGTAAATTAAACCTGCAAACCACACCTGAAATATAGCAACTATAGTGGGGTGAGATACATCAAATCTCAGTGAGTTCCCTATCTTATAGATTCTCTCGGCTTTACAAGGTTCTACCAATCCTAACTCAAGTCAAGGGGAAGGGAAAAGACCTTGAGTTCACAATCTCACAATCTCACACTATATGGAAACACGTTATTGAGCCCGCTACTCAAAAGTATTCACTTATCGTTAACCTTGTCAAGGCATCCCCTCTCTCCCACCCTCTTCTACGTCTAGAAGTAGGAACGAGTCATGGACCATCGTAGATTTCTTGGCATACGAAATGGATTCATAAATAAGGGACACATTATCACCTTAAATTGTCACTTCACACGGCCCGTACACCGTCACAAGTCTCTTTACCCGTAGGCTCAATTCGTACTATAACATTGGGAATCAAACCTACCAAGAAATCGCGCATTCATTACAGAGGAGCTCGTTACTCACAAAATGACACATAATAGATTAATGGTTACGATCTCGTGATTTCACATACAACCATAATTGTATTCAACAATCCTAGGCCACATTAGCCTTTAGGCCTCTTTTGTCTTTTATAATTAAACATAACAATTACACGTGTTCCATACTAGTGTTTCACTCATTTCTATACCATTCGGTAATGGACACACGCCTCGGCCTCTTTTGCACGAGCGTTGTCATTTTGTTATGCATCAATTTCCTAGCTCATTACTAGGTTCAAATATCTTAAACTATGTCATTTGTTTTGGGGTAAAGTTTCCTCACTCTACCTAATTCATATTTTAAGCATGCATATTCTTTCAATCAGGTTTAACATTAATATCTGGCAAAGCATACTACAATTTCACATTTTGAATTACATATAATAATTCCATCACAAGTTATACAAAAGCATATTACAATTGTATAATAGAATCACATATAATGATTCATTACATAAAGCATCACTTTCGGTTCCTTCTGATTCATTTAATCGGGTATCAAAATCATTACTTTTAACTTTTATAGCGTAGGATATTTCCATAGCTTTACAACGACTATTACCATGCCTCAATCGGATTTACGATCCAAAAGATATGGATCTTCAAACATTTCACACAAATTCAATTTTTAAACATTTATACATTTTTGTAAACATTACACTTCTATATTTTTTCTTATCAATCCATGGCATATAACCATCTTTCTATCTCACCATCACAAAGAGCATTGAAATAGCTTTCCAACGCTTCCGACCGTGCGTCAATCCAAGTTACGGATCAAAAGTTATGGATTTTTAAAGTATTTTTCCAAAAAGTTACAGTGTTAATCGGTTAACCAAATGGTTAACCGGTTAACCAGTCTAAATGTCACATAAAACACCATTTTCCACCTGTTAATCGATTAACCAAATGGTTAGTCGATTAACCCTGTTCCAGAAGCATAAAAACTTGTTTTTCTTGATACAAAACCTATCTATTCTCATTCAAAACATATCCCAACACCACAATAAGTATTATCGATTATTTCTACACATGACCCGACTATATTTCGCATTTTATATCGCATTTCATCCGTTAGATTCCATTGATTAGCAATTTAAGCATTTTCTCTCAATCTAACCTAAGTTCTAAAACAACTTATTTCTAGAACTTAAAGTGTCTAACTAGAACCCACCGGATACTCGAAGAGGAGTTTGAAGAAGATGGTGATGATGATGATCCATGAGTTTTCTCTCTTCTTCCTCTTTCTCCATTTCTCTTCCTTTCCTCTTCTTTCTCTTTTCTTCTTCTCCTTACTAGCTTCTTCTTCTTTCTTTCTTTTCTCTTTCCAAATATATATATATATATATATATATATATATATATATATATATATATATATATATATATATATATATATATATATATATATATATATATATATAAACCAATATTATATAATATAATCCAACAGAGTAAAATAATTGATCTGCCACTTTATTAAATAATTGATCTCTTCAAAGTTCAGTTCATTAGTTGCTATATTGATCCCAAATGTCAAAACTTAAAGTACTTAGACGATTCCATTAATCCAATTATCCAAGGATAGAGTACACAAAAGCTCATCTGATCTCATCTGATATCCAATTGAGCATTAAAATAATATGGGGTATTACACTCCCCCCCCTTAAAGTGAAATTCATCCCCGAATTTCCTCTACTCGACAATAACCCCAACTTGTATCAATGTCTTAGATCCACACTTTAATTTACTTCCGTTCAAATTCTGACGTATTCCAATTCCAAGTTAACTTCACAGACCAAAAATCCTTATTTTCACGACTTACCAAACGTCACGTCCTTAATTATACTTTTGTTCCAATATCGAGTTAACTTCTAACCTTGCCCTTCCATAATTCCTCTATTGTTCCTTACAAAGCACTTAGTCACATCTTACTTCGGAAAGAATGTACCATTCTACATTCCTCTACCGAGTCACAAAACAAAACTGTAACACCTTATCTCAAATTGGAACAATAAACACTCATCAAATCCTCATGAGGTAATTCGATGATTTCTTTCCTTTATACAATTACCGACAACTATCAAATCCTCATGAGGTAATTCGATGATTTCTTTCCTTTATACAATTACCGACAACTATCCTTTCATAAATCCTTTAACATTCGAACCACTTCATATCTAGTCGACGACTTCCTTACCAGTTCCTTCTGGTCTGATACTAAACATTGTAATCATTAAATCTGATATTTCCTTTCTTTCGTGTCACACCCAAAAGATAACACACTTAAAACATGATTTCCTTATTTCTTTATTATTCTTATAAGTAACCATCCATCTGATTCTTATTAATCCGACTGAACTCTTTCATTTGTCACTCTCCACTGCGCAACTCAAATCCTAACAGTGGAACACCATAATTTCTTAAGCACTACCACGTAGCTGACAGTCCACGGAGAAACACACTTATCCACTGGGATCCTTACTAATCAACAGTACAAGAAACTTGTTAACGTCTTATAGTAGAACAATTTCCTCGCTAACACACAATATCTTAACATCTTTCCAACACTCTCCAGACGATAAAGACACAAAAGTTACATTGCTACAACCATAACATATATAACTCCAAATTCATTCAAAACTCGAATAATTCATCTAAAAGTAGTTTAACAACCTTCGGTTCTGGTTACCACATTCCATGATATTTCTTCTTATGGGTTTTCCGACTTACTCAAGGTTCCTTGTTGACACGAGATCTTATCCAATATCAACGTAACACCAACATAGAACTACAATCATATGCGAGTCACCACTTATCAAACTTAAACCATCCAAAACACAATTGTGAGTTTTCCATACCACTCACCAATTCACAACAACACTCTACACGCACATACGCTGTCGAAGTCCATGCCACGTTTCTCAATTAAATCCTCATCTCTCCATCGTTTTGTCCATAAACGATCCAAGTTACATACTTAACTTCGGAACGCCCAATTCTTACTCGTACTTGGAAAGATAACTTTCAAATTTCCTTCTCTGGGTAAAACACAACTATACATAACTGGTACTACTCTCACGGAGTCTAAATTCGATACCATGAACGCACGAAAGTTGACAATTACTAACTCGAACCAACCGTTCATACCTTACTAACACTAAAACATTCCTTGTGAGATAAAGACTTTGTGCGCATTCTAACTTTGCCTTCAAGGCTTTCAACAGTAATACACTTACGACATTTCTCATACTCAACATAATTCACAAGATTACATTCCCAAAAGTCAAACTCCCTTGTCGTCTGAACAAGTGGTCAACTATGCAACACCTTTCCAGAAGTTACGATTTCAAAACACAAATACGTCTTTCATTTACTTGCAATTCCATTTTCCATTCACACAATACTCTCCATTCGGAGCAACATAAGGTAACAAAACACAGATGATGGTTCCTAAGGGATTTCACAATTTACACACATGTTAATCGATTACCCATCTGAGCAAATCGGTTAACTTCTCAAAATTTAACGTAAAACACCTTCCATGCCCGTGTTAATCGGTTAAACCCATTGTGTTAATCGATTAACACTACTGCAGAAACTGAAATTGAACAATTTCTTTTAATTAGAAGCCATCCCTACCCAAAACCATCCATCCGTCTTGCTCTAACCCACAATATCATTCTCAACTCGTGGCTCTGTAACTTATATAACATTCACCAACCATGATCCACTCAAGGTAATACCGAACAATGTCAAAACATACAGATGACACCCTCCAGCCAAGTGACAAGGTATAATTCCAAATTCTGACGCAGTCACACTACAAAACTTCTGCGGGATAGTTCATTTTCCTGCTCAAACAATTACACTAGCGGGCAACCAATAATGATGACATTCTAAGGTTTTAGCCACAACTCATGCTTGATTCGTCCATAAACAAAACCAGCACACAACTATTATACGGTACCACAAAACTGGATGGACATCTCATATCAAACATACCACCTTATTCTCTCACTTGAACTCCTTGGTGAGAAATAAAACAACAACATTCTTAGTCCAACAAAAGGTAGATTCCGAATATTCCGATTATTCCCAAATACAGAAGTTTCTATATACTTGCAAGTAAATCAGGGCAATGCATCCTCTTGAAGAACCTTTCCATCACTTCGTACACATTAACCGGGATTCCTTACCCTTCACTATCCTTTGAACATACCTCTTACACCAAATTCACTTAATGGAAGATTCGCAACCGATAATTCTCATCAACTATTTACAAAACTCTTCCGGTATAAACCGTTCCATAATTTACACTCAGTCCATACTAAGTCCTGATTTGCTTCTCGTTGTTTTACCATAATCTTACTTCTTAAAATACAATATTTCATTGTCCCACAATGTACGTCTCTTCACACTTATCTCAAGAATAAGAATCCATCACGTACACTTGTGACTACGGTGCTACCACTACGCTCGTTCTTAATACCAAAGTGTAACTTTTCTCATTCCACGTCATACTACTAGGGTACTCACGGGTGAGCTATCTGTGATTACACTTCCTTAATTTTAGCTTTAATAACATCTTAATAATTCTATTGCACATTCATCCAAAAATACATTCCGTTGTCATTTCCTCATAATATACCGTTAATACCGTTTCCCACACTACATTTACTTCACCCTCCATTGTAACCCTCTCAGGTCCAAATATAAACTCATCATTTTAGAATTTCCTTGAGTCCAAGGTACTTACTCTGTTTCTTGACGCAAACTTCTTCCGGTCCGTATCACTACACTTTCTGTTACTAAAAAAATTCCAAACTTTCTCCGACACAATACCTTATACTGTTCCTTGGGTAATTTAACAATTCCAAATTGATCTCTTATTGAAAACAGAAATCTTGATGTATCATCTCGAACTTAATCTCTCTTCATAACTGAAGATACACAATTCATCTCCTACTCTTTGTTCGGCGCACACTTGTTTCACTTGAAGCATGTAACACATCCTTGTGTTCCTTCTCACGCTTCTCTACTACTTTAGGTTCCCATGAAATCCGAACTTCCTTAACTCTCAACTTTTAACCAGTCGAAAGATATTGTTCCGAGCACATTCCTTACGGTACTCTCGTCCCTTCAAGATACCATAGCGACCTTAGAAACCGAAACACCAATACTTATCTCACTTCCAAACCTCATGTCACACGTTCCACAAAATAACTCTTCTTCTTCCTGGAATGAGATTACTTGAGATCCTTATCTGTACTAGTGGTCAATCCAACTCCACTAGCGATTTACATATTCCTCAATACCCTGACCAATCGCCTAATAAAGATCCTTAACTTTCTGACTCCATCCATTCCAAAGGATTTCTGGAACAACACACCACTCTTTAATTCTCATGCTGCCCAAGCACAACTTCTACTAAGACCTCAACAGAGCTGACCAAAACTCCTCACTACTAACTCTTGGCTTGAGCCTACCCTCACAGCACAAGTTCCGACAACACCACGGAGTCCTCATGGTCGCTCAACCATGATTCTGCCTATCACATACATAGTATTAGGTTGATCAGGCCCAACACTACATAGTATGATATTAAGAGTCATGCTGGCAAGACACACTTAAGAGGAAGGAATAGATTTACTTATGATGTTTCAAGGCTAGGTCGAGGACACGACCTGCTTTGATACCAACTGTAATGTCCTGTATAATATATATCTAGAATAATACAATACAAGCATTTTAATTGGTACTGACACCATCATAAGTGCCTACTGGCATAATTCACATACTTGCCCATTTCTAAAACATAAACATAGTCTATGGCACAAGACATGGAAACTAGCCAAAAATAAAAAAAAATCTAAGAATAATATACAATATCCTCAATTGTATACAACAAAATAATACACAGCGGAAAACTAAAGCCAAGCTTCTCTTGAAACATCCAAGCATCGCTCCAGTTGTAAATCAAACCTGCAAACCACACCTGAAATATAGCAACTATAGTGGGGTGAGATACATCAAATCTCAGTGAGTTCCCTATCTTATAGATTCTCTCGGCTTTACAAGGTTCTACCAATCCTAACTCAAGTCAAGGGGAAGGGAAAAGACCTTGAGTTCACAATCTCACAATCTCACACTATATGGAAAGACGTTATTGAGCCCCCTACTCAAAAGTATTCACTTATCGTTAACCTTGTCAAGGCATCCCCTCTCTCCCGCCCTCTTCTACGTCTAGAAGTAGGAACGAGTCATGGACCCTCATAGATTTCTTGGCATATGAAATGGATTCGGAAATAAGGGACACATTATCACCTTAAATCGTCACTTCACACGGCCCGTACACCGTCACAAGTCTCTTTACCCGTAGGCTCCATTCGTACTATAACATTGGGAATCAAACCTACCAAGAAATCGCGCATTCATTACAGAGGAGCTCGTTACTCATGAAATGGCACATAATAGAATAATGGTTACGATCTCGTGATTTCACATACAACCATAATTGTATTCAACAATCCTAGGCCACATTAGCCTTTAGGCCTTCATGCCTTTAGGCCTCTTTTGCCTTTAACAATAAAACATAACAATTACACGTGTTCCATACTAGTGTTTCACTCATTTCTATACCATTCGGTAATGGACACACGCCTCGGCCTCTTTTGCACGAGAGTTTTCATTTTGTTATGCATCAATTTCCTAGCTCATTACTAGGTTCAAATATATTAAACTATGCCATTTGTTTTGGGGTAAAGTTTCCTCACTCTACCTAATTCATATTTTAAGCATGCATATTATTTCAATCAGGTTTAACATAATATCCGACAAAGCATACTACAGTTTCACATTTTGAATTACATATAATGATTCCATCACAAGTTATACAAAAGCATTTTACAATTGTATAATAGAATCACATATAATGATTCATCACATAAAGCATCACTTTCGGTTCCTTCTAATTCATTTAATCGGGTATCAAAATCATTACTTTTCACTTTTATAGAA